>JAVIAB010000059.1:67149280-67641037 GCA_032433765.1 Megaustenia siamemsis
ATATTTATACAGTCGAACCTGTCTAAGGCGACCATTCACGGGACTTTCAAAAACTGGTCCCATAGGACAGGTGGTCCTGCCTCACAGGTTTCACATAATAAATAGAGCGATAAAAAAAATTTTATCCTAAGCACTATGAAAACTAACCTGCAAATCAGCGTAATCCATGAGTAGAACATAGTGCACATGTCGGTCTACAATAGCCACTGGTTGGACACTTTTCATAAAACACGATAGTTAAACACACAAAAATAAAACACACTACACAGATTCCACTTATACTGTACATGTATCACTTTTGACTTGAAAAAAATCCAATATGGTAGTCTGTTGTTTGACAGATGAAATAAAACGATAAGTTCAATTTTTCTCTCAAGTCCATGATAACGTCTAGTATGTCAGATCTCCCGTTTGTTATTGAATAGGTGCGCAGAAGCTCCAAAGCATTATGTGCATCTGCGATAGTGTATGTTTTCTCAATGTCAGTAGAATCTTGTTCGTTGTCTGATTCACTATTCACATCCTCAGCAGCTAAAATTGCAGTGGCAGGAAGATCCCAGTTTGTTTCTATTGTGTTGCAAGTTTGGAGCCCTGAATCAATCATGGAGATGTCTGTCAATTGGTATCCAAACAATTCTTTTGAAAGGTTATCCAAAGCAGTAGAAATTGCAGTAGAAACAATTTGCACGTCGGTCTTTGATGCAGATTCCATGTGCGTCAGAGAATATGCGTGTGTTTCAGCAGGACAATGAAAACCTGCTTTACAGAAACACTTAAGGATGGTTGAGTTGTCCACTTCTTTCCATGCTGCAGCAATCCAGTAGACTACATCCAGTAAATTGACCTGTTTCATGAGTTCGGTTTCCGGAAGCATCCTTGTTTGATTCCATGACTGTGATAAGATGTAGAAGCTGTTTTTGTCTAAACTTTAATTTAAATGTCTGAATGACACCCTGGTCTAGGGGTTGAACTAATGCAGTTGTGTTGGGTGGCAGAAACTGCAGCTTAACATTCTGTAGTTCGATCTTGGGATGACAGGTAGCGTTGTCAACAAATAAAATAATGTGGCGCTTTTTTTTCTGCATCTTACGGTCAAACTTTTCAGCCAATCTTCAAATATAGCTGCAGTCATCCATGCCTTTTTGTTGTTTCTGTAAATCACTGGCAGTGTGTTTATGTTGATGTTTTTAAAAATCCTAGGGTTAGCTGCTTTCCCAATCACTAAAGCGGTTCTCGTTCCCCAACATGTTAGTGCATAGCATCACTGTTATTCGCTCTTTGCTTTTTTACCCCCAGCGCATTTTTCTCCTTTGACAAAAAATGTTTTGTCCGTAGTCGCTTTGAAAAATAACCGGTTTCATCTAAATTAAAAATGTCTTGAGCAGCGTAACCATAGCATATCTCGGATAATTTAGAAGTCCAGTCAGCCGCAGCACTCATATCTGAATCACCGACTTCGCCACATTGCTTACCAAACACAAGATTGTGTCTTTTAATGAAGGCCTCTAACCAGCCGTTCGATGCTTTAAAGACTGAGTTTTCCAATTCTTTTGCAAACTGTAAAGCTCGTTCTTTGATCATCGGCCCAGATAACGGAATTTTTCGTGCAAGTGCTGATTGACACCATTTCCAACAAAGTGTATTTATGTCTTCATTTCCCGTTTTCCTGCTATTCCTTCTTTTCATACTTGGTGCATTATTTTCAAAGTCATTCATATACTCGGCTTTTCTCTTAACGTACGTAAAATCTGTGTCTTTCCCACTCCAAACTGTTCTGCCAATAATCGCGAACTTTTACCTTGCTGATTTTGTCGAATCACTGATATTCGTTCTTCCAGCGTTAATGCTGCTTTTGGTTTTACACTTTTGACACTGGCCATTTCCTATATTGTGTGTAACACTTTTAAAATCCACAAAAATAATTCACTGAGATACTGTACATGTACATGAATACACTCTAAGCGGGCAATGACTAATTCTTTAGTTAATTCCTGTAATTTATACGGGCCACGCAATGGTCTACTCTGGTCTAGACGGAACCGCGAAGTGATGTCACTTCACGAATCATAGATCTGTGTCTGCACCAGTATTGACTGATAAACGTAACACGTCCCACTGTAATCTGGGACTCACTAAATACGGGAAAACATCAACACCTGTAGACACCTGTGTCGATCGTTTATGGCTCCCAGCGAGACGAAGGACTGGCTGGTCGTCGTAAACGGATAAATAACATTGGCGGCGGTTAATTAGCCTGGTCTCTGGTCGCGTCATACGGTGAGCGCCGTAATCAGTGTTAGCATATAGTAAAAAACTCGGGGAAATTGTAGACCCGGTCCTATAACCAGGGAAACGCTTTAAACAGGTGGTCCTAAGACCAGGTTCGACTGTATTATAGTTTATATTTATATATAGAATATGATATTGTATATAGTTTATATATATTATAGTTATATTTATGTTATAGAGTATAGACATTTCCTGCTCCAACTTCTTCTTGGCTTGCAGAATAAAATTGACAGAAGTTCTTGTTGGTAATCTGAGCATGTTTTATTGACTGTATGATCTCTTTTGTTCCAAGGCTCCAATCCAGCAACGTAAGCACAAACTGAATGAAGCCCTCACCCTTCAGCAGTTCCTCAGAGATGTGAGGATGAGGAGGACTGGATAAGGGAGAAGGAACCCATTGCCTCCTCTACAAACAGAGGTAGGTATCTTTATGATCATGACTTATTCTTCTTCTCCTTCTTTCCTTCCTCGTCTGCCTTTCAGCATCGAGGGGAGGTACAATTTGCGGTCTTTTGCTCTTCTGTCGCCTCAGCTGCTTTATGTTTCCTAGTGCTTCTAATATTCCCTCATCCATCTTTTTCGTGGTCGACCCTTGGGTCTGGTGTTCTTACAACGTTTGCTGAAGGCTCGTGTTGTTTTGATCTTTCTGCCATGTCACGTGGCCAAAACCATTTTATCTGTTGTTTCCTTATATATTCTATGGCGAGGGCTATTCCTAGCTTTTTTCTCAGTTCTTCATTCCTGATCTTATCTCTCAGACTGTTTCCTGTCGTTCGTCTAATACATTTCATCTCTGTAGAGGTTATTTTTTCTTATTGTTCTTGCATCTAGTGTCCAGGTCTGGCATTAGTAGCACAACGTTGGATGAAGATTGTATTGTATAGTGCTCATTTTGCCTCCTGAGTTATTTCCTTGTGGACAACAGTGGTGATAAACTGTCCAATGATTTGACAAGCTTTGTTGCATCTGATTCTATCTCTGCTGTTTGAGAATTATCGTTTGTCACTAAACTTCCTAGGTATTTGAATTCCTCTACTTGTTTAGTAGAGGAATTCACTGACTTATTTGTTTGCTAAATAGTGGATTACATTAAACTTTGTTGATTGTCCAGACCATTATTTTTGCATGTTTATTGGATTGCTTCTCAAACTTTTGGTTGTTTGTGGATTTTCTTTATCAAGCAACATTTGATGTAGTCTGAGTTGTCTCTTCTGAGAAAGTAGTTTTACCAGACTAAGACGTATTTACACATTTCTGAGTTAGTGTCAAGTTTTTCTGTTCCTATGGTGGATTGTCTGTCAGATTTTTTTTCTCTACTGTCATAAATTTTAAAACTGTTTGGCCTTTTCTTTCTCCATGATGTTTATGGTATAACTTAGTGTGGCTTACTAAAAAAAAAAAAAAAAAAAAAACTTCCTGTCAATATGGCAGATAGGTGACAGGGGACTGTTGAGTCACTGTCTGAAAAATGTTCTTGTGCAGTTTCCTATATTCCAAGTCTGGCTTGCTGCCGGAGCTACTGAGTAGTGCTCTGTACACACCATGAGCTTTGTGTTTTTCTTCCAGAAGGTGTTTCTATATTCAGATTGCTTTGATGAATGATGATACGTATGACGAAGGACAATTCAGATGCGTTCAATTCAGTGCGGAAACGCCTTATGTCTTTGATGTTTGCTGTATCTGCTATGATGACTGCCTTTCTTTGTTTTGATATTCAATGAAATGTTAATTCAGATGATTCCACTGGCACGGGTGGTTGAGTAATTATGGATTTCCATTCTTTTGCAGTGATACAGGGGCTTTTGAATAACCATAAAAATTGGCAAAGTCTGAGAAGGGTCAGCTGCATAGATGTAATGATACTGAAACACAACCATTGTAAAATTGATCTGTGCAACAATTGTTAAATATTTCTAACTTTAAAAGACCCATACTTGATTGTTCAAGTACTAAAGCAGGCTAAGTGGTCAGAATAAATATGTTTGTGGATACATAAGATGTCACTCAATCTTTGTTGCATCAGTCCTGAAAATATTGTGAGTTATTGCTTCAAATCTTTCATCAGTCTGGTGTAGCAAGACTGAACTTACTATTAGTCATTGATTCCCAAAGTGGGCACCATGACTCTCATGGGTGCCACCAACCTTTGCAAAGACACCGTGCCAAGAATATTGTCATGTGTCTACTCGGTGGTTAGAAAACATGAGTGCGATCTGCGGCAAAGACTCCCGTGTGTTGGCTACAACCTTGACTATAAGGGTGGGTAGATTTTATTACCTAACAAACTTTGTCCTGGCAGCAGCCATTTTGGCCTATTCTTTATGGATTTTGCTTGCTTGCATTCATCCCAGGACTAAAGGAGTACGCTCTTCATCACCGCCCTTAAGAGGATGTTAAGTGGACGTGTCTGCGTTGTGTTGTGGTTTGCAGTATAACTGATATTTGCGTCTTTCGGCCCAACACATCCGACTTCAGCATGACATTTTTTAGTACCGGTTTGTCTTCCCTCTTCGATCCCAACCTCGCTTGGCCAGACTAGACAGGTTAGTCTGTTACTGGAGGCACCATGGAGAGGTGGAGCAGGGTCTGGATGGTTCTGGTTCAACAATCCTGGCGCAAGCCGTCAGCTGTGAGTCGCTGACAACTTCCAACTCTGCTGCTGTAGTGTACCTTCGCCTCCTTTTAGATTTATTTGTTCACTGGTTATTTAGCACAAATATCGTACATACAAATAGTACATGGAAATCCTGTTTTTTCACCATTATATAAGGGGCTAGACAGTGGATCTCATTACTCAGAGGGCTGGCGATGGGTAAAGGTATAAAGAAAACCATGAATTTGAAGGTAAGAAAATGTCCCACTACCTGTGGTTAGGCTTGAATCCAGGACATTCTTGCCAAATGCTGATGTCTACCACCATAAAACCCAGCAGGTTGGATGAAATCTTGAAATTGTAGTTTCTATCCCACAGGTGTGTTAATTGTCTCAATTTATTATGGTGAGGTGACCGTAAAAATATCTTTTCAGGCCGTGATTTAATAGGAGTCCAAACCTGATGAAGAAGCACCAAGCTCTGCAGGCTGAGGTTGCAGGACACGAAACCTCGTATTAGCAACGTATGCCAGACTTAAGATAAGTATCCAATAACTGATGGCAGGCCCTTAAGTAAATCAATAACTCACTATGTTGTTTTCCTGATGGCTAATTATTTCCACTAATTCAAATAGTTCCCCTTTTGTAGAAGGTTTAACAAGTAGGGAAATTCATTAAATTTGTGCTGGAAAAGTGAATGACGTTGCAGCTGGTTACAGAAAAACCATCACAGCAAAAATACTAGATTATATATAACATGTAAATATGATTTATTTTTGCAATGCCTGTGTAAGTATGATTTTTATTAGGAACTGACTGCAATGTAAGAGGGTTATTTTAGAAGTTACTTTGCTGTGAGAGAGTTGCTGTTTTATATGTAGTAACAAATTTATTACGAAAGGGTGATTATTTTTTTTTAAAGAACTCTTTTACTATTTAAAGAATGATTATTTTGTAAAGAGCTGTTTGATGTTTAAAGAATGATTACCTATTTAAAGAACTCATTGGCTAATTAAAGAATGATTACTTTTTAAAAAAAAGAACTTGTTTGATATATATAAAGAAATAATATTTAAAAAATTTAAATACTAATTTAACTATTTAAGGAGTGATTTTTTAAATTAGAACTAATTTGCTATTTAAATAATCATTATTTTTAAAAATAGCTATTTGCTTTTTTAAGACTTATCTTTTTGAAGGACTAATTTTCTATTAAAGAATGATTATTATTCTAAATTTAGGAATTACTTTCCTGGAAAATGGGATTATTATTTGTTATTTATAAACTAAATTGTTTTTGAAAAGTGAATATTATTATTATTATTATTTTTTGCAGTGAAAGTTATTTAAAATATTTTTTAGGGAGCTAACATTGAAAATACGATAATTCAAATTATGCCTACTTTTGTAACGATTCTTCTGATGGTGACGTATGTTGTCGTTACAAATATAATTGTTATAGTTTATCTGGACAGTTCATTATCATAATTCTTGTGTAGGACAAAGCTCACCAGCGTAAACAGGACCTGGAGGACTCGCTGCAGGCACAACAGTATTTTGCTGATGCTAACGAGGCCGAGTCGTGGATGAGGGAGAAGGAGCCTATTGCTGCTAACACTGACTATGGCAAGGATGAAGACTCAGCCGAGGTGAGAAGATGTTCTATTCTTGCCATTTACCTTCTTTTGGGGGGTAGAACATCATCATCATCATGTACCATACTGGTTGGCATAGACGATTATGTCTTTCCACAATTTTCTATCTGCCGTGCATCTTATCAGTTCTGTTGTTGACTGTATTCCATGCCATGACAACAAAGTAAGTAGTAAAGTACCCCCCGTCACGCCAAGTGGCGTATAGGGAAATATGGTGTTAGTGACCCTATATTTTACAGACCTTCAGCACATGATTTTTTTTGGGGTAATGTGGTCGGTATTACGCCCGTGCTGCTTTACTTTCCCAGAAAGAATCCGGTACCCATTTAAGGCTGGGTGAACCGGAGCCGTCGGTTGGGATCGAACCCTACCCCTTGTCCGTAGTAGTCCAGTTCACTAACCACTGAGCTATCGCGGCTCCCCCATGACAACAAGCTATCTAATAATTTCTCTCTTTGTCATTAGCCATCTCATTTTCCCTATATTTCTTCTATATTGTTTCTTTCTGATGTTTCTTAGGAGTTCCCTTTTTGAGTTTGCCTCTTTGAGAATTTCTTAATTGGTCTTTCTAGCTTCCAGGGAACTTTCAATATTCTTATGAGAAATCCCATCTCTATGGCCTCTAATCGTCTTTTCATTTGTTTGTTTATTTTCCATGATTTGCTTCCATAGGTACAGAATTAGCTCTATATAGCACCGATGAACTCTCGTTCTCACTTCTATTGACATAGATTTATTGCATAAGATATTTTTCATTTTTTGAAATGCTATTTTGGCCTGAGGTATTATGCTTTTTATTTCTACGGTGCATCTTCCATCTGATGTTATTACTGTGCCCAAGTATTTGACGTGTTGCACTTGTTTCAGATTTGTCCTGTTTATTTTTATGCCGTGAACAGGAAGTCTATATTCTTTTTTTTTTTTTTTTTTTTTCGCCTCTTCATTTCTTTTTCACACTTCACCATGAAAACACACACACACACACACACACACCCCCCCCCCCCACCCCCCAAAAAAAATGACACGCAGGATCCAATACATTCATTGCCACGACATGCCTAGACCATTTCCACATCAAAACAAGCCAGCGCAGACTCCCGGGCCACCTTTAGTGTCTAGGAGTAGTTCACAGATGCCGCTGGGAAGAGGGGCCCTGACTCTAGAACATGATCTTCAATCATCCAACAATCACCATCATCAATTACCGGGCCTGCTGGCATAGGTGATCATGTCTCTCCACAATTTTCGATCTCGACAGTTATTTATCATTTCCGTTGTTGACCTTCTGCCTAGCCATTCTCTTAAGCTGTTTGGAATCTTTTCTCTTTGCTTCCCTCTACCTCTTCGTCCCTTGATTTTTCCAGTTGTTGTTACAATATATTCCAACTGTTCCCTTCTCATTACATGGCCTAAAATGATGATTGTTTCTTCCTAATGTTGGAAATTAGTTCTCTTTTTGTTTTGGCCTCTTTTAGAACATTTTCATTACTCTTCTTAACTGTTCATGGTATTCTCAACATTCTTCTGTAAAACCACATTTCTTTGGCATCCAGCGATTTTCTCATCTGTTGTCCTATTGTCCATGATTCACATCCATATGTTAAGACTGGCTATACATAACATTTAAGAACTCTTTTTCTTCTTTCTATTGTCAAAAATGGATTGCATAGTATCTTACTTATTTTTTTGGAAAGCTGCTTTTACCTGATCCATTCTGCATTTCACCTCTGTTGTACATCTACTATCTGAGGTTAACAATGTTCCCAGATATTTAAATTCATTTACCTCTTTTAATATTGTTCCACTTGTGTTTATTGTGCACTGTGGTGATGACTTTTTCTCTGTTGTTATCATCACTTCTGTCTTGTTGCTATTAAGGCATGTCTGTGAATATCACTCTACACTTTTAGCAATAATCAACTTTTCATGTATATCTTTGATATTTAGGCTTTGCTGAAGAAACATGAAGCTTTCATGGCTGATTTGGAGGCTTACAGGAGTGTGATTGAAGACCTCAGAGAACAGGCTCAAGCTTGTAAGGTAAGAGAGAATAAACAGTTGCTCTCTTTGTGTAAGAGAAAATAGTTACTCTCTTTGTGTAAGAGAAAACAGTTACTCTCTTTGAGTAAGAGAAAATAGTTACTCTCTTTGTGTAAGAGAAAATAGTTACTCTCTTTGAGTAAGAGAAAATAGTTACTCTCTTTGTGTAAGAGAAAACAGTTACTCTTTTTGTGTAAGAGAAAATAGTTATTCTCTTGTTTAAGAGAAAATAGTTACTCTCTTTGTGTAAGAGAAAATAGTTACTCTCTTGTGTAAGAGAAAATAGTTACTCTCTTTGTGTAAGAGAAAATAGTTACTCTCTTTGTGTAAGAGAAAGTAAGTAGTTACTCTTTGTATAAATTCTCATGGTCTCTCTAATGAGTTGTCAGATTTGTTGAACTTTTGATGCTTTGGTTGTTTATTTGTTTATTTATTTTTGTTACTTACTATGTTGTAGTTTGATCTTAGTTTCTGTTTGTTTGTATTGTATTGTCTATGCTCCTGAAAAGGGCCATATTTTAGGGCCACGATATTGTAACAATTTTGTATTGTCCTTTTTTACTGTAAAGCTGTAATTATACATTTTGCTTGTTAATGTTTTTAGCTTTCATCACAGCCATGCATTTTTTATGCTGATCCCTGTTTTGTAGACTCGTCCAGCCTTAAATGGGTATAAGACATTTTCTGGGAAGAAAAATGGCACAGCATTGACTTAATGTTCCCGTGTGTTACCGGGGCTTCATTATGAGGGAAGTAAAGAATAGTAACTCTGTGACCTTTCAGGCATGTCGTAAGAGGCGACTAAGGAGGTTGATTGATGGCTTGACAAGCTGTCACAGTAAAAAAGTATTGTTATAGAAACAGAGCAGTGATCTCTGCAATATGTGCCATTTTGGCACACAAGGTTTGTGTTTTTGAGATTGTGGTTCTGCCCTATGTGCCGTCTTCGGCTCAAAAGGACAATAGATAGATAGATTGACTTAATACTGGCCTATTCTGTTCTGTTCTATTCTATCATATACTATTTTATCCTATACTATTCTATTCTATCGTATACTATTTTATCCTATACTATTTTATTCTATTCTATTCTATCAAATACTATTCTATTCTATCATATACTATTCTATTCTATTCTATCATATACTATTCTATTCTATCATATACTATTTTATCCTATACTATTCTATTCTATTCTATCAAATACTATTCTATTCTATCATATACTATTCTATTCTATTCTGTCATATACTATTCTAAACTATTCTATCATATATTATTTTATCCTATACTATTTTATCCTATCCATGCGCTCCGTTTCATTGCAGTCGGAAATTCTACATATCCCCCGCAAAGTGCACTAGCATCCGTTGGTTGACAAGGTAGACCTCCATACATGTCATAATTGGCTGCACAGATGACGATTCTAAATGATTTCCTTCAAAATGAGAGTGCACAGTCTCTTACTCACTCGCAGTTTCTTTGAAGAAAAAAAAAACTCATTGAAAACAAACGAAGCTTCTGAAATGGTTAAATGACTATGCTAGTCTCAACAAAAACAGCTTGTGCAGCAATTATACAATGTCTGTTATGACATTAACAAGGTCAAAACTCCAAGCCAGCTATAGTTGGCTGTATAGATGAAAATTTCAAATGACATCACTGAAAAAAAAGAGCACCTACTGTCATTTCCTTGCTCCTGTTCACTAAATAAATCTAAAAAACACAAAAGGCTATCAGAGCAACAGAAAATGACATTAGTAACTGCACTATACAGTAGTTACACCGTTACTAATATCATTTCAGAAATTGATATTAGTAACTGAGGAAGTTCTCAAAGAGGCCAACACAAAAAGGGAACTCCTAAAAACCATCAGAAAGAAACAATCAACATTTTTCGGGTACATCATGAGAAGAGGAAAGTTGGAATACTTGGTTACAACTGGCAAAATAAAAGGAAAAAGAGATCGCGGACGACAAAGAGAGAAAATACTGGATAGCTTGGTGTCATGGCATGGAAAACAGTCAACAACAGAACTGATACGATGCACTGAAGATAGAAGATTGTGGAAGGGCATGATCGCCTACACCTACCGGTATGGCACATGATGATGGTGATAAAGACAGTGTGTGTGAACGTGGTCTCCATTTTTCCAGAAATGTGTAATATTGATCACATTACCCAAAAATGTGCTGGCAAAAAAAATTAACGTGGGCATTAGCACTTTCATTCCTTGTAGTTCTTTTGTTTCCTTCTTGAATACACATTTTAAAAAGAATGTATGCTTCAAACTGGTTATTTTGTTTATCTTACAGCAACAAGAGGCTCCGGTTATTGATGACATTGGAACTGAGAAGGTTGTTGCCCTTTATGATTACACCGAGAAGTCTCCCGTGAGGTGTCCATGAAGAAGGGAGACGTCCTGACACTACTCAACTCTGCTAACAAGGTCAGAGGGTATTTAGAACTAGGCTGACCATTTGTACCACTTTGAATGGACTACCATTTTTATCATATTTCCTGTGTGGAAAGGTGGAATTGGGTGGTCTAGAGATAAGACATCTGACTCAGGACTTGAAGGTCCAGGGTTTGAATCCTGCCAAAGGTGGTAGGAATTTTTCACTTCAAATCCGTGGTTTTACCCCCCATGGGTCACTGGGATAACGGTGAAAACCAGGAGGTCGTGTGTGTGTGTGTGTGCATTAGCACATGTTAGGGTGTCCTTGGCAGTTCAAAGCCTAAAAGACTCTACATAATTGCCGCGGTCTGGGCAGAAATTGTTAAGCAAATCTGCTGATGACAAATGTGCCAGGTCAAAAGGCACAGATTGAGTTATTAGCGGGTCATCATCATTGCACTCCGAACATGTCCTTAGGTGCTCAGATCCCCTCCTCAGTTATTGAGTTATTAGCGGGTCATCATCATTGCACTCCGAACATGTCCATAGGTGCTCAGATCCCCTCCTCAGTTATTGAGTTATTAGCGGGTCATCATCATTGCACTCCGAACATGTCCATAGATGCTCAGATCCCCTCCTCAGTTATTGAGTTATTAGCGGGTCATCATCATTGCACTCCGAACATGTGCACAGATGTTGGCCCAGTAGTGGGGTGTAGAATACACTCCAAGGTATGGTGGTGATATGGTCTTAGGACCACCTGTTTAAAGCGTTTCCCTGGTTATAGGACCGGGTCTACAATTTCCCCGAGTTTTTTACTATATGCTAACACTGATTACGGCGCTCACCGTATGACGCGACCAGAGACCAGGCTAATTAACCGCCGCCAATGTTATTTATCCCGTTTACGACGACCAGCCAGTCCTTCGTCTCGCTGGGAGCCATAAACGATCGACACAGGTGTCTACAGGTGTCGATGTTTTCCCGTATTTAGTGAGTCCCAGATTACAGTGGGACGTGTTACGTTTATCAGTCAATACTGGTGTGAGAAACACGGCAGACACAGATCTATGATTCGTGAAGTGACATCACTTCGCGGTTCCGTCTAGACCAGAGTAGACCATTGCGTGGCCCGTATAAATTACAGGAATTAACTAAAGAATTAGTCATTGCCCGCTTAGAGTGTATTCACGTACATGTACAGTATCTCAGTGAATTATTTTTGTGGATTTTAAAAGTGTTACACACAATATAGGAAATGGCCAGTGTCAAAAGTGTAAAACCAAAAGCATTAACGCTGGAAGAACGAATATCAGTGATTCGACAAAATCAGCAAGGTAAAAGTTCGCGATTATTGGCAGAACAGTTTGGAGTGGGAAAGACACAGATTTTACGTACGTTAAAGAGAAAAGCCGAGTATATGAATGACTTTGAAAATAATGCACCAAGTATGAAAAGAAGGAATAGCAGGAAAACGGGAAATGAAGACATAAATACACTTTGTTGGAAATGGTGTCAATCAGCACTTGCACGAAAAATTCCGTTATCTGGGCCGATGATCAAAGAACGAGCTTTACAGTTTGCAAAAGAATTGGAAAACTCAGTCTTTAAAGCATCGAACGGCTGGTTAGAGGCCTTCATTAAAAGACACAATCTTGTGTTTGGTAAGCAATGTGGCGAAGTCGGTGATTCAGATATGAGTGCTGCGGCTGACTGGACTTCTAAATTATCCGAGATATGCTATGGTTACGCTGCTCAAGACATTTTTAATTTAGATGAAACCGGGTTATTTTTCAAAGCGACTACGGACAAAACATTTTTTGTCAAAGGAGAAAAATGCGCTGGGGGTAAAAAAAGCAAAGAGCGAATAACAGTGATGCTATGCACTAACATGTTGGGGGAACGAGAACCGGCTTTAGTGATTGGGAAAGCAGCTAACCCTAGGATTTTTAAAAACATCAACATAAACACACTGCCAGTGATTTACAGAAACAACAAAAAGGCATGGATGACTGCAGCTATATTTGAAGATTGGCTGAAAAGTTTTGACCGTAAGATGCAGAAAAAAAAGCGCCACATTATTTTATTTGTTGACAACGCTACCTGTCATCCCAAGATCGAACTACAGAATGTTAAGCTGCAGTTTCTGCCACCCAACACAACTGCATTAGTTCAACCCCTAGACCAGGGTGTCATTCAGACATTTAAATTAAAGTTTAGACAAAAACAGCTTCTACATCTTATCACAGTCATGGAATCAAACAAGGATGCTTCCGGAACCGAACTCATGAAACAGGTCAATTTACTGGATGTAGTCTACTGGATTGCTGCAGCATGGAAAGAAGTGGACAACTCAACCATCCTTAAGTGTTTCTGTAAAGCAGGTTTTCATTGTCCTGCTGAAACACACGCATATTCTCTGACGCACATGGAATCTGCATCAAAGACCGACGTGCAAATTGTTTCTACTGCAATTTCTACTGCTTTGGATAACCTTTCAAAAGAATTGTTTGGATACCAATTGACAGACATCTCCATGA
Organism: Megaustenia siamemsis; assembly: GCA_032433765.1. Taxonomy (NCBI): domain Eukaryota; kingdom Metazoa; phylum Mollusca; class Gastropoda; order Stylommatophora; family Ariophantidae; genus Megaustenia; species Megaustenia siamemsis. The sequence continues at coordinate 67,162,796 of JAVIAB010000059.1, forward strand.
TTGATTCAGGGCTCCAAACTTGCAACACAATAGAAACAAACTGGGATCTTCCTGCCACTGCAATTTTAGCTGCTGAGGATGTGAATAGTGAATCAGACAACGAACAAGATTCTACTGACATTGAGAAAACATACACTATCGCAGATGCACATAATGCTTTGGAGCTTCTGCGCACCTATTCAATAACAAACGGGAGATCTGACATACTAGACGTTATCATGGACTTGAGAGAAAAATTGAACTTATCGTTTATTTCATCTGTCAAACAACAGACTACCATATTGGATTTTTTTTCAAGTCAAAAGTGATACATGTACAGTATAAGTGGAATCTGTGTATGTGTGTTTTATTTTTGTGTGTTTAACTATCGTGTTTTATGAAAAGTGTCCAACCAGTGGCTATTGTAGACCGACATGTGCACTATGTTCTACTCATGGATTACGCTGATTTGCAGGTTAGTTTTCATAGTGCTTAGGATAAAATTTTTTTTATCGCTCTATTTATTATGTGAAACCTGTGAGGCAGGACCACCTGTCCTATGGGACCAGTTTTTGAAAGTCCCGTGAATGGTCGCCTTAGACAGGTTCGACTGTACTGACATTTCGACCGGTGTCCTTTTTCAGAAGACGGTGACAATGACAACAAACAGTGAGGCACAGATACCTGTAGCTACATGTCCGGATAATGAAGTTAGGGAGAGGTGGATAGATGGTATAGTGAGACGAGTCAGAGTTGTGTCACTTGTTGGAAGATAGGTAAAATGTAGGGATATAAAATCGTAAGTAAAGAGAAATAATGTGGAACTGAAATAAAAATAAAAAATTGAAGAATAGATGGTATAAAATGTATAAAGGCATAGATGTTGCTGTTTTGCCATAAAGTAGTGACACAACGCATCCATGAACACTTAATGGGTGAACTCTTAAGCAGAAGATTCACATTTTTCCCATCGTCCCGCTGTTTTAATAAAAATATAAATTTTGTTCCATTAAAAAAAAACATTAGTCTTCTTCTTTCCTTCCTCATTTGCCTTCCAGTGTTGAGGGAAGATTTGCAGTTTTTTTGCTCTTCTGTTCACCTCTGCTGCTGTTATGTTTCCTAGTGTTTCTAATATTCCGTCAATCCATCTTTTTCATGGTCAGCCCTTGGGTCTGGTGTTCCCACAACAGTTTCTGAAGGCTTGTTGTGTTGTGTTTTGATCTTTTCCCCTGGTCACGTGGCCAAACTATTTTATCTGTTGCTTCTTTATATGACGGGGCTACTCCTAGCTTTTTTCTCAGTTCTTTGTTTCTGGTCTTGTCTCTCAGGCTGTTTCATGTCATTCAAGAAAAGATTAATGTCTGTTATAAATGAAAATCTATACTCTTGTATCGATGTTGATATTGCTGCCCTACAAGAAACAAGACTCTCAGACTGTGGTTCTGTAAAGTAAGATTATACTTTTTTTCTGGCGGGGTCTAAGTGTCGAAAAGCCACGTCTACATGGAGTAGGCTTCACTGTACATAACAAACATATAACTGCACATCCACGCCAAAAGGAGTGTCAGAACGCTTAATGATACTTCAGCTGCATACAAAGAGTGGATTAATAAACATCATTAGTGCCTATGCACCAATGTTGGCTGCATCAGACGAAGAGATAGACAATTTCTACCAACAACTTCACAGAAGGGGCCTGGAACAACACGGAACTAACACTGAAGACTAAACTCTTAATATATCAAACTTGTGTGCTTAGCACACTATTATATGGATCTGAAACCTGGGCAACATACTCAAATCACAAAAAAAGACTAAATGTCTTCCACATGCGATGTCTCTGCAGAATAATGCACATCAAATGACAGGACAAAATAACCAACTTAACTGTCCTGCAACGTGCTAAGACCCCAACAATCATGTCGATGCTCAGATGTTGAAGACTAAGATGGCTGGGCATGTCCAACGAATGGAAGAAAAATACATTCACAGGCAAATACTATATGGTGAACTAATACACGAAAAAGACAAATCGGCAGACCTAAACTACAATATAGAGATATCTGTAAATCATCTCTGAATGACTTCTCCATATGTGAATATGGAGATGACTGGGAACATTTGGCAAGTAATCGCACATCATGGAGAACATGTATAAGGAACGGTATAACATCATTAGAGACTGTGCTAAGGCAAAACTTAGAAGAGAAAAGACTCATGAAAAAGGATGGAAAACCCTGTGGATCAGTGGGCCTGACGTGTTCATTCTGTGGCCGTGTGTTTGTCAAACATTGGTAGAATTAGCCACGAGAGAAGCTGTTCGACAAAACAAACCCTTAAAAAATACACAATATCCTCCACTAGACCGCCTGCAAGATGAAAAGGGCCATACATACTCTTGTATCAATAAAATTGATAACCAATAACTTGTTTGATCATGGATAAAGGATTCAAATAATTTACTGACTTTTTTGTGTGTTTTTGCAGGACTGGTGGAAAGTTGAAGTGAACGATCGGCAAGGATTTGTGCCGGCTGCCTATGTGAAGAAACTAGATCCAAGTCTGTCAGCTTCCCGCAACAATCTCATGGATGAGTTCACCATCTCTGTGAGGCAAAACCAAATTGAAACACAGTGAGTAGTTTGACTTTTCTGCACTCAGTGTTCCTTTCTTTAATGTTTTGTTTGTGTGAGCAACGTATGTCAACCAAATGTTCCATTCCATAATGTTTTGTTTATGTGAGCAATTTATGTCAACCAAATGTTCCATTCCATAATGTTTTGTTTGTGTGAGCAACGTATGTCAACCAAATGTTCCATTCCATAATGTTTTGTTTGTGTAAGCAACGTATGTCAACCAAATGTTCCATTCCATAATGTTTTGTTTGTGTGAGCAACGTATGTCAACCAAATGTTCCATTCCATAATGTTTTGTTTGTGTGAGCAACGTATGTCAACCAAATGTTCCATTCCATAATGTTTTGTTTGTGTAAGCAACGTATGTCAACCAAATGTTCCATTCCATAATGTTTTGTTTGTGTGAGCAACGTATGTCAACCAAATGTTCCATTCCATAATGTTTTGTTTGTGTGAGCAATGTATGTCAACCAAATGTTCCATTCCATAATGTTTTGTTTGTGTGAGCAATGTATGTCAACCAAATGTTCCATTCCATAATCTTTTATATGTGTGAGCAATTATAATTTTAATAGAATTATAAGAGATAATGTTATTTATGGACATAATTTTGTCGCATTAATTGATAGTTTTTGAACAATTTTTGTTGCACTAGTATTTGAACATTTTCTCATAAGGTAATCTTTATGTTGTTTCTATTCTTATTTTCTTTGTGCATTGTGTGTGTTCAGTCATTTATATATCCTTACATCACCTTAAAGAACGATTATGTTTGATTGCCAGGTATGCAAACATTCTAGACCTGGCTAGTCAGCGCCGAGAAAATGTTCAGGAATCCTGCAGAGCATACCAGCTGGTGCGAGAAGCTGCAGAGCTTGCTGCTTGGATCACGGAGAAGGAGAACTCGATGGCTGGAGAAGATGTGGGCGATGATCTGGAACAGGTTGAGGAGCTACAGAAGAAGTTTGATGACTTCCAGAAGGTCAGTTTATGTCGATTTATTTGTTACTATTTATATATTGATGAAAAGATCAATGAGGAAATTCTCAAAGAGGCCAACACAAAAAGAAAGTTCCTAAGAACATAAGGAAAAAAACAATCAATTTTTGTTTGGACACATCATGATTAGAGAAAAGTTGGAATTCTTAGTCACAACTGACAAATTACAAGGAAATAAAGATCATGGCACAGTTTCTTCCTGCTGATACTTAAGTATCATCAGTGCTATATAGAACCAATTCTGACCTATGGAAGCGAATCATGGACAGCAGACAAACAAATGAAAAGATGATTAGAGGTCACAGAGATGGGATTTCTCAAAGAATTTTGAAAGTTCCCTGGACAGCTAAAAAGACCAATGAGGAAATCCTCAAAGTGGCCAACACAAAAATGGAACTCCGAAAAACATCAGAAAGAAACCATCAACATTTTTCAGGCACATCATGAGAAGAGGAAAGTTGGAATACTTGGTTACAAATGGCAAAATAAAAGGAAAGAGAGATTGCAAATGACAAAGAGAGATAATACTGGATAGCTTGGTGTCATGGCATGGAAAACGGTCAACAGAATTGATATGATGAACTGTGGATAATAAAATGATTTTTTGAAGGTATGGTTGTTGTGTAACGCATCAGGGGCAGACCAAGAAGAAGGTGGTTTCAAGATATCAAGAAGACCTTGAACATGACAACAGAAGAAGTGGGAGATCTGGCTAGAGACTGAGATTTTTTCAGATGGGCTGTGGTGAATGCAACATTCGGTGGGAGATCTGGCCAGCAACAGAGATTTTGTCAGACTGGTTGTGAATGCAACATTCTGTGGGAGACATGGCCACCAAAGGGATTTTTTTAAAAATGGAGCAGATGCTATTTTTATTGGGATGTGAATACACAATCATGTATCATAATTCAGCAAACATAAACTATTTGTGTCGTAGAGATATTTGATATTCATAAGTAACACCCAATCTTTTTATTGGGATGTGAATACACAATCATCTATCATAATTCAGCAAACATAAACTATTTGTGTCATAGAGATATTTGATATTCATAAGTAACACCCAATCTTTTTATTGGGATGTGAATACACAATCATGCATCATAATTCAGCAAACATAAACTATTTGTGTCATAGAGATATTTGATATTTATAAGTAACACCCAATCTTTTATTCAAAAAGTCATTCTTTTCTGTCTGAAGGATCTCAAGGCAAATGAAGCTCGTCTTCAGGAACTGAACAACATTGCTGACCGTCTCACAGCAATGGGTCACACTGAAGCTGCTGAGAAAATCAGGGAGCAGATTATTGTGAGTAATAATAAGCCTTTCTAGATGATAATTGTTGTTTTGTATAACTTTTAGAAATCCTTGTTAGTCAACATAAACATCATCATCATCGAGTGCCGTCTCCGCATCGAAGTTTGGCTACCATGGAGCGCCATTCCACTCTGTCTCTTGCTTTGATGGTGCAGATTGCCATAGGCTGACTTGTCCATCTTTTGATGTTACTCGTCCATGTTAGTCTTGGCCTGCCTCTGCCACCTTGTATTTTCCCTTCTAATATTACTTTTATTAGACTGTTGTGTCTTTTAACATGACCCAAAATTTCATTTGTCTTGCTCTAATTGTGTTTAGTAGTTCTTTTTCCATTTTTAGTTGTTTTAAAAACTTCTTCGTTTGTTTTCTTTTCTTTCCATCCATCCAACATAAACAACAAAGAATATATAATTTCTTGATATCATCATCCCATCTATAGTGCAGTCATCTTGTCATTCCTGAAACATTCTTAAATGTTTAGTTTTCTTTCCTGTGTGCCCAATTCTCTTTAATCTTCTGTCATAAAAATAATTGATCCATCTGAACTCTTGTTCTTCTTCCTCCCTTAAAACCCTGATGGTCATTGAGGCACCATTAATGGATCAAGTGAAGATAAGCTCAAATATAAAATATATGAAATATTATGGGAGGCCATGAGTAGAGCTGAAGAAAGTGGGAAGGGAACAGGCAAATAAATGCAGTACTGCTGTAAACCTGGTAGCAAGGAGCTAGTGAATCAATTCAGAGGAAGAGGTATGTTTACAGCACTCGGAAAAAATGACAAATAATCAACAACAGAAAAAAATATGGACCAAGGCAGGATCGAATCCGTACTCAGTGGCACAGCGCCTTGCCAAGAAAAGCCAAATGCTAGGGAACACTGCCACTCAGCTAACTTCGTGGCAAGGCGCTGCGCCACTGAGTACGGGTTCGATCCTGCCTTGGTCCATATTTTTTTCTGTTGTTGATTATTTGTCATTTTTTCCGAGTGCTGTAAACATACCTCTTCCTCTGAATTGATTTACTGATTATCGCCTCGGAAGTTTCCCTCTATAATAATATTCATTTATTATTATTTGTCTCCTAGCAAGGAGCCAGTAGTGGGGTGTAACGTACACTCCTACAAGGTATTGTGACAGCTTTACAAAAAAGAAACACAACAAAATACTGGCTGTAGGCCAAAATGTCAGTATTTTGTTGTGTTCCATTTTTGTAAAGCTGTCACCATACCTTATAGGATTGTACATTACACCTCGCTACTAGCTCCTAGAGCTGAAGAAAACATGGTAAAATAAATTGTAAAATTGTGTCTTGTTTATTTTACATGATGAACTTAATCTTCTCTATTTCTCTCTATCTTCAATAATTATTTTGGGACTCTGCAAAGTAGTAGTGGCCTATCCAGTCTTTGATATCTTCCCGTCTTTTTCTTTGCCTACTTCTCCTCTCACAGAATGATTTTTACCACGCCAGATGATTGAAATACGTGGCCAAACCATTTTAATTTTACTCTTCTTCACAATAGCCAAAAAAGATTATCATGTACTCCAATTGTTACCTGAACTTATAGCCATATTATAATTACAATATTTTGAAATAATTTATTTATTTTAACATTTAGCCATAATATAATCATGATAATCAGTAATAATTTATTGACGTTAATATTTAACAGTATTTTCCTTATCCATCTGATTACCATGCTGTTACTTTTAAATAAAATTAATTTTAGCAACTGAACCAGAGATGGGTAACACTGCAGCATGTTACGGCTGAGAGAGCCCAGACACTCAGCAGCTCCTTTGAAGTCCAGCGCTATCACAGGTAATGTTTTGCTTCACAGGTAATATTTTACTTCACAGGTAATGTTTTGCTTCACAGGTAATATTTTGCTTCTTAGTAAAGTTATACCATTACTTTTTTACTCACCAGGTTAGACTTACAATTATATTTTGCTCACCAGGTTAGTTTATTTGTTCCATTTTGCTTCCTACTCATAGTTTACTCATACAGAAACGAAGAACTGAGAAAAAAGCTAGGAGTAGCCCCCGTCATATAAAGAAGCAACAGATAAAATAGTTTGCTATAGTCATGAGAACACCTGCGCGAAAGACATTGCCTACGAAGCTAATTTTTAAATTAGCTAAGTGGCAGTGTTCCCTAGCGTTTGGCTTTTCGTGGCAAGGCGCTGTGCCACTGAGCACGGGTTCGATCCTGCTTTGGTCCATATTTTTTTTCTGTTGTTGATTATTTGTCAATTTTTCCATGTGCTGTAAACGTACCTCTTCCTCTGAATTGATTTACTCATACACCTTGCTTACTACTTGTAGTTTACTCTTACCATTGAATTTTGCTGGTGTGTCTAGTTTTTATCATTATATTCTTATTGCTAGTTTTGTTTTTATAATAACATTCTTTTTGAGTTTAGTTTTTATCATTACATTCTTATTGCTAGTTTAGTTTTTACCATTGCATTCTTATTGCTAGTTTAGTTATTACCATTACATTCTTATTGCTAGTTTAGTTTTTACCATTACATTCTTATTGCTAGTTTAGTTTTTACTATTACATTCTTATTGCTAGTTTAGTTATTACCATTACATTCTTATTGCTAGTTTAGTTATTACCATTATATTCTTATTGCTAGTTTAGTTATTACCATTACATTCTTATTGCTAGTTTAGTTTTTACCATTACATTATTATTGCTAGTTTAGTTTTTACCATTACATTCTTATTGCTAGTTTAGTTATTACCATTACATTCTTATTGCTAGTTTAGTTATTACCATTACATTCTTATTGCTAGTTTAGTTATTACCATTACATTCTTATTGCTAGTTTAGTTTTTACCATTACATTCTTATTGCTAGTTTAGTTATTACCATTACATTCTTATTGCTAGTTTAGTTTTTACCATTACATTATTATTGCTAGTTTAGTTTTTACCATTACATTCTTATTGCTAGTTTAGTTTTTACCATTACATTCTTATTGCTAGTTTAATTTTTACCATTACATTCTTATTGCTAGTTTAGTTTTTACCATTACATTCTTATTGCTAGTTTAATTTTTACCATTACATTCTTATTGCTAGTTTAGTTTTTACCATTACATTCTTATTGCTAGTTTAATTTTTACCATTACATTCTTATTGCTAGTTGTATAGAACAAAACAAGAAAGAAAGACTAAAAGAAAAGTCAGAACCAGCGTAGAAAAGAAAACAAAACTTTCAAAAGCCTTGAGAAAATATGGAGATCAATATCCAAGGCATAAAAACAAAGCTTAGGATATTCATCTTATATGTATTACCCATCCTCACTTATGCATGTAAGAGCTGGAAATCAGTGGAAGAAATGGTGAATAAACTAAGTGGATTTAAAAACAAATGTTGGCCATACGATAGAAGAAATGGTGAATAAACTAAGTGGATTTAAAAACAAATGTCGGCCATACGATAGAAGAAATGGTGAATAAACTAAGTGGATTTAAAAACAAATGTCGGCCATACGATAGAAGAAATGGTGAATAAACTAAGGTGCATTTAAAAACAAATGTCGGCCATACGATAGAAGAAATGGTGAATAAACTAAGGTGCATTTAAAAACAAATGTCTGAGAAAAATACTTTGTATACAACTGAATAAGTTCAAGGCATAAGTTGGCCATACAATAGAAGAAATGGTGAATAAACTAGGTGGATTTAAAAACAAATGTCTGAGAAAAATACTTTGTATACAACTGAATAAGTTCAAGGCATAAGTTGGCCATACAATAGAAGAAATAAACTGATTCACAAAGAAAGCTTGCAGACAGTCAAGAAAATAGGTGACTTAGAGAGGCACTGAGAAGAACACTGATGAAAGGCAAAGAGAGCAGGTATTGACTTTTCTTTCTGAGATTGTGACGCTTGCCCAGAATGGTGACTTAAGGTGACGTATACAGTCAGCCCTGATAGAAGAAATAAACAGATTCACAAAGAAAGCCTTTGGATTGAAAACAGACAAGAAAAAGTGACCTAGAGAGACACTGAGAAAAACACTGACAAGAAACCAGGCATGAACTTTCTTACTGAGTCTGAGAAGCTTGCCAGGATTGGGAACTCACCGTGAGGTATAGTGTGAGCCCTGATGGTATATGAAGACACAAGAAGAACTTGTGAGAGGCTGGATTGTCTAAGGGTCAGGCATCGGTCTCAGCACAGGAAGGCCCTGGGTTTGAATCCTGGCACAGCCAGTAGTTTTTTTTTTTTTTTTCATGATTACCCTCTCCTGGTCTCTGGGTAGTGAGATTCAATGTCTGGTCGTTTTGAATAACGGCAAAAAAACAAAAGAGGTCCTTTGTGCACTCATGCACGTAAAAGAGCCCTTGGTGGTAAAAGTCTGAAGGAGTAGGACCAAAAAATGGCCGCTGCCTTGGGGAAATTGCTAAAAAAAATCTATCCATGCTGAAGAGGAGTGTGTTGGGTCAAGACGTAGATATCACAACGTACCCACACATACTTAAGGTGAGATAGATGATTGGAAAATGATTGTGAAAATGATTGAAAAATAATTAGATAATTGTTAGATGATAGGAAAATAATTAGATGATTGGAAAATGATTGTGGAAAATAATTAGATGATTTTTAGATGATAGAAATTAATGCCGTCCGAGATGTGGGAAGGGCACAGGACTACGAGAACCATGAGTCCACATCACTCCTTCGGGTGAAAGATATGGGAGTTAAGATGGGTACAACCAGAAAGGAGAAGCTTAGTTGGCGTATAAGAAGACTTATCAACCAACACAGAACTGGAGTCATCAGTCACTGGACACTGTTGGCTTGCTGAGGAGGGGATCTGAGCACCTATGGACATGTTCGGAGTGCAATGAGGATGACCTGCAAGTAACTGAATAACTCAATAACCTACTTAAGGTGAATGATAAGAAGAAGAACAAGAAGAATATGAGATGAAAGATTACATTATTCATAGCTCTGAGATTTTTAAATCTTCTCATCATTTGTATTTTCTTAAATAATAATTCTGATGCCAAATTTATTTTAGTAAGAGTTATTCCTTGTCTTCATAACAGAGAAGTGGATGAGACTAAGGACTGGATAAAGGAGAAGGATGCTGCTCTCAACATTGACAACTATGGCCATGATTTGGCCAGCGTGCAGGCACTGCAGAGAAAGCACGAAGGATTAGAGCGAGATTTGGCTGCTCTTGGAGAAAGGTAGACATATCAGTTTTTTTTTCATTTCATGTGCTTTTATATGTATATGTTTATTAGATTCTCTTTCTCTGCGATCAAGACTCAATCAGAGTAGGAATCCAGACTCTCTCATGAAGTCAGCTGTCTGTTTAAGCGAATCAATTGCCCCATATAGTTTTTCTTCCAGGGAGGTGGGTGTGGACCACATTGCTCTTCTCAGGTCTGTGTACTGGGGGCAATCTTGTAGAATATGTTTTGTAGTCATATTGTCCAGTGTACAGTGGCATAGGCTGGTTGTACCTATCTTAAATTTGATGAACATGTGATTTCTCATTCTATTGTGGACAGTGCGTAGGCGAAGTATGATGACTTGATCCCTCCTTGATAGTTGGTGGTATCCGTCACTCTCGTTATGCTTTGGGTGTTCTCGTTTCCATTTTTTCATGGAACTGACCTTTGAGGATTTGGCTTCATCATAACTGAGCGGATGGTTCTCTTGTGGTAATCTCCCTCCCTCTTTAGCTAATTTGTCTGCATGTTCATTCCCGTGTATATTACAGTGTGATGGTATCCACTGAAAGACTACTCTCTGGAAGTTATTGCATAGTTGGTCCAGGGTTGTTCTCAAGCCATCTAGATCATTGTTTTTGGGACTTTTTAGAACTGATAGTACTGACAGTGCATCAGTCAGAATCACCAATTTATTGCGCATGTTATTTTTGTGTTGAGTAATAATTATTAGATTCAAGAGGGCTACTGTGAGATAGAGGGTAGACATGTGAAATAGCATATTTGATGTTAAAGTATGACTGAGATCGGAGGACAATGGTTACAGTTAGCTTTAGGTTACAGTTAAGGGCCCACCCAGACTGTGCTACAGAATTTGTGCACACTGGCTAGGATTCTCGGATTTTCTCTAGGGGGATAGTGAAGATAATCCTAACAACTACTGTTATGCTATACAATACCTTTACCTGTTACTTACAGTAGCTTCATGACGATCGGGTATCACCTGTAGCACATGATGTTCCCTACCGAACAAGGGTTTTCTATTTGAATCCCCCTTAACGTTGTAGTGATTACTCTTGTGTCGATTCATGATTGTACAAAGAAGTTACGATGGTGGTTTTATAGTTATCATGAATGAATCATGGACAAGAGGACAACAGACAAGAAAATCACTGGAGTCTGTAGAAATGTGGTTTTACAGAAGAATGTTGAGAATACCATGGACAGCTAAGAAGAGTAATGAAAATGTTCTGAAAGAGGTCAAAGCAAAAAGGAGCTAATTTCCAATATTAAAAAGAAACAATCATCATTTTTTGGCTATGTAATGAGAAGAGAAGAACTGGAATATATTGTAACAACTGGAAAAATTGAGGGATGAAGAGATAGAGGGAAGGAAAGAGAAAAAATACGACAGCTTAAGAGAATGGCTTGGCAGAAGGTCAACAACAAAAATGATAAATAACTGTTGAGATCGAAAGTTGTGGAGAGACATGATCACCTACGCCAGCAGGCCCGATACTTGATGATGATGACCTGTTACTTGTATAGTGTTGTGCACATTTTACATTTGTGCTGTTATTAAGAGTGTGTTTATGAACCATGTGAATGATTTCCCAGGTGCATGAGCTCGATGAAACTGCCCAGAGACTGATGCAGACACACCCGGACCAGGCTGAGAACATCTATGAACATCAGACAGAGATTAATGAGATGTGGAATGCACTGACCATCAAAGTAAGCCACATTTAAACAATATTACATTTTACTTGCCAAATTTATGTAAGAAAACATTTCCTCTTCGTTAACCTAGCAAGTTGTGTTGCACTATATTTCCCATCAATTATTCCACTGTGTGCACTTTCAAAACAAAAAATAATAATCAAACCTACAAGTGGATATCAAAGTTGAAGGAATAGACCTGGAGACAGTTCAGAACTACAACTACTTTGAACATACTATAACCAGTGATGGAAAATGTACAACTGAAATAAACAAAAGAATAGGAATGGCAAAAAGTAACTTTAATGCCATGAAAAATATACTAACATCAAAAGAAATAACACCAGGGTTAAAACTAAGAAAAGCAAAATGTTGTATCTACTCAACATTACTATATGGTGCAGAAACATAGACATTAGACAAGAAAACAAAACAGAAGACTTAATCTTTGAAATTATAGAAGAATAGGAAGAATTGGATGGAAAGAAAATAAAACATGATGCAGTCTTACAACTAAAAATGAAAAGAGACCTAAACACAATTCAAACAAGACAAATGAGATTTTTGGGGCATGTTAAAAGACTCAGCAGCCTACTAAAAGTAATCATGGAAAATACAAGGTAAAAGAGAGAGAGGAAGACCAGGACTATTCATGGACGAGTAACATCAAAAGATAGACAAGTCAGCCTATGACAATCTGCACTATCAAAGCAAGAGGCAGAGCAGAATGGGCGGGGCGCTCCATGGTAGCCAACCTTTGATGCAGAGATGGCACTGGATGATGATGATGATGTACACCTTCACTTTGCAGCTCTCCTGGCCTTTGACTTTCATTGATTTTAATTTACACCATCAGTGGTCAAAGTTTTCTCTCCTAGGGCAGCAATTTTAGCTACCCAAGAAGACTCCTACTTAGGTATATATTTAATACTCTCTTATTATGACTGTCTACCAGTAGTATTACTGTTCTCCTGCATTTTTAAAAATTTTATTTTATTATTATTACTACACATTGTGTTTCCTTCTTGATAGACTTTAGATAGGAAATGCCCTTGAAAACAAATGTCCTTGTTGGATCTCAAAAAACATAAGTTGTAAATAATACATTCCAAATGAACAGGCAAGAGGCGAATCTTAACATGAATATGAGTGATGGTTTATAAGAAGACAGCGTTGGAAATACATCGGTCACATGGTGAGAAAATGAATGAAGAAAGACCCCCCCCCAGGTATTGATGTGGAAACCATCTAATAAAAGAAAACAAGGCAGAACCAGAGAACCAGTATGCAGAACAATTTCTAGGAAGGCTCAAACATGGGAATAAGAAATAACCAACTACAAGAACGAGCAGCAAATCATAAATTGTGGAGAACTTTGGCCCAAGAGGAAAATAAATAAATGAAATCCTTCTTGCAATTGTTCATTTTACCAGGGTATTCTCCATGGTCATTCAGAAAGAGGTATTTTGAATTTTACTATTTTAGTTTTTTTGTCTGAGATACTAGACCTAAGCAACTGAATGTAGGAGCCAATACTGTTTGAAAGTGAAAAAAATATTTTGAACTGTTCATATCTTTTTAATTTATTATTTGCATAAATTTGAATATAATTTATTTAGTTTAGCTAATCCAAATCAGCTTTGATAAGGTCACAGCAGCTTTGGCACTGAGTGTAATCAGACTCTGAACAAAGATGGACATCGCCAAGTTTGTTCTTCATTTCATAATAGAAGTGTAGGAAGAATGGGTGGGACAAAGATGTTCATATTGAGAGACTGAGATGAGTCTTAGGAGGTGGAAAAGGGACCTGGTGGAATGCTTTGTTGGAAAAGTAGATGCATCAACACCTTACAAGAACAGTCAGTCTGTCTATGCTTTGAGAAATGCTGAAACTAGTGGTGGAGCAGATATGGGGATGCCCTGATCGCAACGAAACTGATAAATAGTACAGAACAGTTAATAATTCAGTAATTTATTTTCTTAATCAAGAAAAAGAGTTCTTAAATGTTATGTAGAGTCAGTCTTAACATATGGATGTGAATCATGGACACTAGGACAACAGACAGAAAATCACTGGAGTCTGTAGAAATGTGGTTTTACAGAAGAATGTTGAGAATACCATGGACAGCTAAGAAGAGTAATGAAGATGTTCTGAGAGAGGTCAAAGCAAAAATAGAGCTAATTTTCAATATTAGGAAGAAACTGTCATCATATTTTGGCCATGTAATGAGAGGAGAACAACTGGAATATATTGTAACAACTGGAAAAATTGAGGGACGAAGAGATAGAGGGAAGGAAAGAGAAAAAATATCAGACAGCTTAAGAGAATGGCTTGGCAGAAGGTCAACGACAGAAATGATAAATAACTGTCGAGATCGAAAGTTGTGGAGAGACATGATCACCTACGCCAGCAGGCCAGGTACTTGATGATGATGAGTGAAGAACCATTTATCAAAATCTCTTCAGATTTAAATAGACTAGTTTGATTCAACCTCAGTATGCTTTTTAAATTTTATACCAAAATTTGTTTAATGTTTTTTTTATGTGAACTGGTCAAATAATCTTTCAATCAGTTTTCATCTGAGCTGAAAATAACCTGAGAAGGACAATGTGGTCCACACCCACCTTCCTGAAAGAGAAACTATACGGAGCAACAGAATCACTTATACAGACAGCTGCCTTCATAAGAAATTGAGGAATCCTACTCTGAATGATCCATGATCGCAGAAGAAGAAGATACATTGGACAGAAATTAACAACTCTCCATGCCCGCTGAACTTTGGTGGTCAGACTTTGTACTTGACCCGCAGTGTGTCTTGCATTGACCCGCAGTGTGTCTTGCATTGACCCGCAGTGTGTCTTGCATTGACCCGCAGTGTGTCTTGCGTTGACCCGCAGTGTGTCTTGCACTGACCCGCAGTGTGTCTTGCATTGACCCGCAGTGTGTCTTGCATTGACCCGCAGTGTGTCTTGCGTTGACCCGCAGTGTGTCTTGCATTGACCTGCAGTGTGTCTTGCATTGACCCGCAGTGTGTCTTGCGTTGACCCGCAGTGTGTCTTGCATTGACCCGCAGTGTGTCTTGCATTGACCTGCAGTGTGTCTTGCATTGACCCGCAGTGTGTCTTGCCGCATGTTTCTGCTCTGGACAAGTTCTCAACCTTAGCAAGGGAGCTGCTGCCGTTTTTGTTGCTTCTTGCCTCAATGTTTCTTAGTATTTCTCTAGGTTGGCCTCTCTTTATTTGTACTGTTCCCATATTTGTGGGCATACTTGCAATTCCTTTATCTCTTCTCATCACATGGTTTGCATATGTCCGCCTTCTTTTCTTGATTAATATTGTATTGTTGATTGCATGGCTGTTTCACTTAATTCTGCACTAGTCATGAATTCATGTGATGGTATACAAAGTATTTTCCTGAGGCACTGTTGATGTAATTTGTAAAATATTAATACCGTACCTAATGTATTTAACAACCTTAATGCCTAAATCTATTTATGATGCCAAGACTTTGTTTCAATATCTGAATGTAGTTTCCACCGTGATTGCTAGATGACATGATCGTTACTTCAAAGACGATCGTTTTTAAGCATCAATTACACATCAACTGTCGCTGGTGCTAAACTTATGCCACCACGTCTGCATTCAGGCCAGAATAGGTTTGAGGTGCTTTTATGAAGACGTATTTAAGAACTTTAATGCTTTTTTTATCCAAAATTTTGTCATATAAAAAAAAAACAACACATGAAACTTCAGTTTTTTCTTCTTCTTCTTCTACCTTTTTAGCTCTCCCAGTGGAGCATAGGTCTTCAACAAACACTTTCCAAGTCGTTCTTTTTTTGCCATTCATTTAAGATCATTCCATGTCTTCCCCATCATCTTCATCTCTGCTTCTATCTGTCTTCTCCAAGAATTCCTTGGTCTTCCTCTTTGTCTTTTCCCCTGGGGATTCCAAAAAGGGCCTGTTGTGTAATATTCTCAGTTGGCTTCCGTAGTGTGTGTCCTATCCAGCGCCATCGTCTTCGCTGTATCTCTTTATCCACTGGTGTTTGACTTGTACATACTGGTACAGGATGTAAAAGTATATAGAGGGCAGATATAGCTTCTGATCATCATCTTCTACTTTAGTTTTTAACATGACCATATTTTTCTATACAGGCTGATGCCCGCAAAGTGAAACTTCTTGATGCATTTGACCTACAGAGGTTCCTCAGTGACTATAGGTATGTGTCCATAGAATGAAAATTATTTTTTATCTGTTTTTATTTTATTTTTTTTTTTTTGCATTCACCTCTAGGCGAAGTCCCTAGAGACTAAGAACTGGAATTTTTGCGCATTCATTCATTTTTCCCTGGCAGCCGTGTGCAAATGGGTCGCTCGCCACACAGGCTGATAACTCCGAATTCGGAGGTTCTCATATTTTTTCTGTCGATGAGTAATTGAATCTTTATCAGTAATAATTTTTATAATCATCTGTTTTACAATGAGTGTAAAGTGGTGATAATTGTTTCACCTGTCACAGTCCATCCAGCTTCAGCACAGTATGCTTTGAGCATCATGTTTGCTTTTTCTTTTTAATCCCTATTGACCTGGTCAAACTGGTTAGTTTACAAAAGTGCAGGGTCAACCTGGAGATGTGAATTGAGATCTTGATCAGTTCTGGTTCACTGATCTTGTTCAAAGCTGTCAGTTATGAGTTGCTGATCAGTCTATCAGCTATCCGCTGTTTTAGTCTCACAATCTCTCCCTGGTGAACTTCCGGTATATGGTGGATAGGTGGCAGGAACCATTGAAGGCTGCATGAAAAGTGTTCCTTGTTGCAGTTTCCTCATATTCCAAGTCAGGTTTGTTGCAGGAGCTACTGAGTTAAGTGCTCTGTGCACACCGTGAGCTGTGTGTGTGTGTGTGTGTGTGTGTGTGTCTCTCATCCGTTTTGATCATGTTTCGATATTCCAATTGTTTACGATGAATGATGATATTGTTTGGCAGGAACAGATGGCTGTGTTCACTTTCTGTGTGGTTTTGCCTTATGTCTTTCGGCGTGTGCTGAGACTGCTACGATGGGGACTACAGTTACCTTTCTTTGTTTGGGAGATGAGATATTAATTTGGATGATTACGCTGGCACGGTCGGTTGAGCAATTATGGATTTTAATTCGTTTGCAGTGATACCGGGGCCTTCCATAACCAAATAACCAAATCTCTCCTTTTTCAAACCCTGTTGCCATCCTTCATCTAGTGTAGCAAAGACCGTTCTTTGCAAGGAAGTATGAAAGGAGTGAGATGGAGAGGTCAGCAGAGAGAGAGAGATGGGAAGATAACATCAAAGATGACTGAATATAAGAGAAGTGAAGAACAGATTCTAACACTAGTGCCCCAATGACTCCCAGGGTTATGGGATGAAGAAAGAAAATAACCATTCTTTCCAGTGTGCTCCAAGTCTGACCTACCTAAAAGTACATCTTTGTCTTCACTATTTTCCGCCAGGTTGTCTTGTGAGAGGGTGATAGAATGTGTGCCAAGTGATAGAATTGTGACTAATAGAACAAAGGAGTATGTGTTAGCACTCGGAAAAATTGACAGACAAACAACACAGAAAAAAAACGAAGAACAATATATGGTCCGAAGCGGGATCGAACCCGTACTCAGTGGCACCGCGCCTTGCCACGAGAAGCCGAACGCTTGGCACACTGCCACGCAGCCAACTAAAAAAAATTGCTATTGTAGCAGTGTCTTACACGAAGGCGTACTCAATGACTATAGCATAGGGTAACGATCACAGACCGGAAATAAATTGTATATTTGTACTTTCCTATTAATGCAAGTATCTCCCAGTAGGGCTGAATACTTGTGTTGTAGACAAACATTTATTGGACGAAACAGCACGAATAGTAGTTTCCAGTGGTTATATACTGGGTACAAATAATACATAAATATATAATATATATCAATAAATATATCAGCCCTACTGGGAGATACTTGCATTAATAGGAACACAAGTATTTATCCCCGCGGAAGTTCCCCATATAATAATATTTATGTATTATTATTTGTACCTGATAGAATTGTGCCAAGATGCCAGAAGTTCTCAGGATCAAAGTAAACACCTAACAGCTGACTGCTTATGTTCAAAGAATCCACTATGATGGCTCTGGAAAAAACCTACCAGGGGCCAGTTTAGTGGGGATTGAGAGGGAAGGCAATCCTGGCTTTAAAATATGCCATGATGGAGTTGGATGTGTTTTGCTAAAAGGTGCTGGGTATCTCAGCTTACTGTAAACCACAACACAACACATCTATGCACGCTTAACGTTCTTTTAAGAGTGGATGACAGAGAAATAAATATCTGCAAATGTTGAAGAGATATGAAGAAATAAGTGGCACGATTTGCCACCTAAATGAGAGATGATGCAAATGTTAGACCTTCTTTCTTTAATGTTTCTGATTGCCTTTTTTTTTCCCCAAAAAATTGATAATTGAGTTTTGACACAATATTGGAAACATCACAGCAGCAGAGGCGAACAGAAAAGCAAAAGACTGCAAATTATATCTCCCCTCGACGCTGAAAGGCAATTGAGGGAGGAGAAGAAGATAACTGAATAATCAGAAAATAAACTCCAAATCAATGTCTACCATAATGTAAACAAATAGGAACTAGTCATCATTATACACCCCAGAACAGGGCATAATCAACTCCACAGTCACATGTATCATCATCAAGTACCATGCCTGCTGGCGTAGGTGATCATGTCTCTCCACAACTTTCGATCTCAACAGTTGTTTATCATTTCTGTTGTTGACCTTCTGCCAAGCCATTCTCTTTAGCTGTCTGGTATCTTTTTCTCTTGCTTCCCTCTATCTCTTCGTCCCTCAATTTTCCCGTTGTTACAATATACTCCAGTTCTCTTCTCATTACATGGCCAAAAAATGATGATTGTTTCTTCCTAATATTGGAAATTAGCTCTCTTTTACTTTGACCTTTATCAGAACATTTTCATTACTCTTCTTAGCTGTCCATGGTATTCTCAACATTCTTCTGTAAAACTACATTTCTACAGACTCCAGTGATTTTCCTATTGTCCATGATTCACATCCATATGTTAAGACTGGCTCTACATAACATTTAAGAACTCTTTTTTTTGTTTCTATTGTCAAAAATGGATTGCATAGTATCTTCCTCATTTTTTGGAAAGCTGCTTTTACCTGAGCTATTCTGCATCTCACCTCTTTTATACATCTTCCGTATGAGGTTAACAAAGTTCCCAAATATTTAAATTCATTTACCTGTTTTAATATTGTTCCACTTGTCTTTATTTTGCACTGAGGTGATATCTTTTTCTTTGCTGTTACCATTACTTCTGTCTTTTTGCTGTTAAGTCTCTTATTTTTGCTTTCTTTCACTATAATGTCCAACATTTCTTATAACTCATTTTCACTCTTAGCGATTAAGACTGTATCATCAGCATACCTTAGATTATTTATATTATGACCTCCAATTGTTATTCCAAGCATATGTTTACAAATTTAAAAAAAAAGTAATTTTATGTACATGTGAATAAGCAACCAGACTTCTAAACACAGACTTCAACACTGTATTGAATATAATACCTCAGAAAACCCATTAACCCATAGATACAACACTACAGACAAAACTATATGGGCCTCTACAATGACAATTTAAAAAAAAAAGGAAAAAAAAGTGGTATGGTAACTAACAGCTTTACGTAGGTGGGTAACAAAATAAAAGTCAACGTTTCGACCAAGTGCCTTCAGCTGGAATAACAAGCTAGAAAACAAAAATATATATTAGGAGATATACACAAATCTATATTTACAGCAGCACTGCATCTGTATGCATCTTGATGCATTCACCTCAGTGGGCCTTTTCAAGAATGACAAAAATAGTAACATTTATACAAGAAACGACATTGCAAATATAGACAATACTTCAAGTGAAAAAAATTCATTTCTGGACTAAATTAATTTTGTGCGCGTCATTTTGTTTGAAATTTCTTCAGAGATTTAACCAGTTGGATCAACAGCATGATGGCTCTAGTCTCATCTGATGAGCTGGCAAAGGACGTCACTGGCGCTGAGGCTCTCCTGGAGAGGCATCAGGTAAGGCTTTCTTGCATGAGGCTGTTATCCTTAAGGAAGAGTTCTCAGTGTGTTTTAAGAGCAGTGTTGTAGCAAGGCTCTATGAAGAATGTTGCCTTTTCTTTTCTGTGACATTTGCCACAAAATCAGTCAAATTGTAAGGGATTGTTAAAGATTGTCACCCTACAATACTAGAAAAAAAGAAAGAGAAAAACAATCTTTAGTAGCTAAGTGAATTTTGAAGCCATGTGAAGACAGTTTTATTCAACACTGGAGCTAGTTTTTTTTATTTTTGCTGAAATATCAAAATTGCAACATACTATAAAATATTATTCCGCTCCCTCAATGAGATAGAGCTGCTTGCACAGAACAGAGACAAATGGTGAGATTTAATAAAATATCTTTAAAAGAATTTAAAACTGCTAGAACAAAAATTCAGATAAGAGGAGTATCTTGGTCTACGCCCTATGGGCCGGCTATGGCTCGAGAGGTCAATAGATAGATAGATAAAATATTTATAAAAAATTGTATATATCGAGTTTATTTATAGAATTTATTTATAAGTGAAAAAGTATAATTTTTTAAATATGTATGTAATAGATTTTAGTAGTAAATTAATATAATAAATTATGAAAGAACATGAAGTGGCGATTGAAGATTAACATGACCACTCCAAGTGAGGAAAGTAAAATTCCTTTGGGTAATTAATGAGTTTATTATTCAAATTATTTCTGCTAAATGAGTGATCTCCTCTCACTGGACGGACATAATTGAATTATCAACTGTTTCTAATTTTTGTGCATTTAATTACATTTGTTTCAATAATGTTTAGGGTTAGGTGTAGGCTATTCCAAACTCTAAACATAGCCCAGGGTTCTTCTAATGACAGATTCAAGAGTGACCGAATAAAGTGCAAGGGAATGTTACTCTGAGTAGAAATAATTTGGGTCACTTCTTCTTCTTTCCTTCCTCATCTGCATTTCAACGTCGAGGGGAGATATAATTTGCGGTCTTTTGCTCTTCTGTTCGCCTAAGTTGCTATGTTTCCTAGTGCTTCTAATATTCCAGCGATCCATCTTTTTCGTGGTCGACCCTTGGGTCTCGTGTTCTCACAACGTTTGCTGAAGGCTCGTTGTGTTGTGTTTTGTTCTTTCTACCTTGTCACATGGCCGAACCATTTTATATGTTATTTCCTTCTATATTCTATGGCTGGGGCTATTCCTAGCTTTTTCTCAGTTCTTCATTTCTGATCTTATCTCTCAGACAGTTTCCTGTCATTCGTCTAACACATTTCATCTCTGTAGAGGTTACTTGGTCACTAAACTCATAAATTGCCTTCCTTTGATCTTTGCAGTAATTAACCAGCTTTCTGAGTTTAGATTGAGTGGCAGACCATAAATAAATAATAATATAACCAAGAATCTATGTCGATAGAAGTGAGAAAGTTCATCGGTGCTACATAAAGCTAATTCTGACCTATGGAAGCGAATCATGGACAGTAAACAAACAAATGAAAAGACAATTAGAGGCCACAGAGATGGGATTTCTCAGAAGAATGTTGAAAGTTTCCTGTACAGCTGAGAAGACCAACGAGGAAATTCACAAAGAAGCCAACACAAAAATGGAACTCCTAAAAAACATCAGGAAGAAACAATCAACATTTTTCGGGCACATCATGAGAAGAGGAAAGTTGGAATTCATGGTTACAACTGGCATAATACAGGGAGAGAGAGATCACGGATGTCAAAGAGAAAATACTGGATAGCTTGTCATGGCATGGAAAACAGTCAACAACAGAACTGATATGATGCACTGTAGATAGAAGATTGTGGAAGGACATGATCACCTACACCAACCGTGTAGCACATGATGATGATGATAGCCAAAAAAAAGTGCACAATAAAAAGGAGTCGCTAACACTCCACCCTCAATTTTTTTTATTTCCTTGGTCATAGACCAACAAAACTGTTATTGTAAAGTTTCTTGCGATGTGTGGTATGGGTTATCAAACATTGGTTGATATGGCAGTCATAAATGAACAATTTCACCCTGTGAAAAATAGCAAGGTTTTATCAAAACTTCTCAACCTCCTGAGTGGTATTAATTTGTGACACTACACACTAGATGTAAGTTTTTTAACTGAATATTTATGAGCCAATGTTATTTTAGTTACTATTGCTCGTAACCAACAAAAATGCTAAGAGTGACAAATCTGATAGTTTTGAGGGCGCAGTATTTAATTTTGAGCCACAATTTCATTTTTTAAAACCCTTTTTAACCTTAGATTACGATAGCACAGTAAAAATTACCACATCAAAACACATATTCCTCAAATGTGACATTTTTTTGTGTTTACATCCCCCCGCCCCCCGCGTGTGCCTTCCTAATTACCACTGAAGTGTTTAGTTTGTTTCAATTACTATTGGATTTTTTTTTCTTAGATCGTGAGTTACTTCGTTTAATGTGAAAACAATCACCAATTTCCAAGAAATTTGCTTTTTTTTTTTTAAGATCACGAGTTACATCATTTAATGCGCAAAAAATTATAAATTTACAAGAAATTTGTTGTTTTTCCTCGTTTTGTTGTGACCAGAGAAATTTTCGATGTTTTTGACAAACATCAAACAACCCTTTGTGACTCAGGAAGCACGGCGAATAACGCTATGCGGTAGCCAAATATAAAACAGACTTACAACGACTGCACTGATAGACATTGTAACACGTCCAGTACATGAGGTCAAACTCAGTTCATAAATCAACCTAAGCCAAGAATTTCGAGTCCCTATGTTTTGCCTACTGTGAACCCACAGGAGAGTGTCAAAAGTTCAGAGAAATTACTATTTTTAGAGCACCTAATGTTAAATTAAGTGGTAGTAATTTTTACTACGGTATCACAACTAGGAGAGTTATAGATAGGAATTGTAATCTTGGGTTAAGATACAGCCTATTTAAATGCTTTCAATGTAAAATGGAGGTGTGTCTTTTATGTTTCTGGAAGTACACGAAGTACACAAATAAGCAAATCAACTAAAGTGTCAGTAACAAACAGCTGTGTCCTGTACTGTAAACTTCTGAGCAATTTGTGTATCCAAGTGTAAAGTAAGTTTATAGTGTCTAATTTAATCTTTCCGCAACTTGCACAAATGTTTTTTTTTACTACTGGTGTAGATGGAGTTATCTATCTTGAGGATAAACTACACAATAGCAAGTTCAAGATGAACTGCAAGTTCAAACTCCTAAAATAAATTGTGTTTTCATAATTAAAACTTATCATGGCACAAATCAAAGTTTTATAAAAAGTGTGTTGCACATTATGAAATTATTGTTCATACAACATAATATTTTAACATATTATACTTTCCAAATACAGGAGTATTTTGGTCTCCAGTTAAAAAGTTGATTTTGAGCAGAGCATACATATATTAAAAGAGAAAGAGTATCTGGGTCTATGCCCATGTGCTGACCACGGCACGAAGGGTCAATAGATCAATACATAATATTAAGTTGAAAGAAATAATAACAATTACCAATTACTTGTAAAACAGTCCAATAAATTTATAATTTTGCCAAGTAATATAAAAGGATCAGTTAAAATTGTTTTCAACATTTCATTTATCATTAAGTAACAATCATTAATTCTTCATACTAAAGTCTATCTTTCGTTCGCCATTCACACTAAAGTATTTTTTTTTTCTGGTGAATTTTAAAACGGTTCAGCGGTGACAAAAGCATGATTGATTTTGTGGCACACTGTGCCGTATTAGTGCTTGCATATGTGGCGGTGGGTTAGGCTGGCCTTATAAATCTGTGTTCTAAATTGTTAGGTTATGCAAATCTTTTTTTTATTTAAAATTATAATTGTTATTGTTAAGTTCCGGAACATTTTTTTCTCCATAAAAGTGATATTTATTTTATTTTCCGAAGTAGATTATATATCATTTATATCCTGATATAAAAAAAAAATATGTTTTATGGTTTGAACAAACACAAAATTAATTACCATACCAGTATTTACACTCCGTGCAAAATACCCATTTTAATTAAAATTTGTTTAATATGTTGAGTTATATGTTTTTAAAAATAAATTTATGTATTGAAGTAAAAATTAAAACAGGATGTGGTTAATTTGATTTTATAATTAAACATTGAAAAAAAGGTAGGTTGCATATGTTTTGGTAGGTTTGGATAAGTCATCATCATCATCAAGTACTGTGCCTGCTGGCATAGGTGATCATGTCTTTCCACAACTTTCGATCTTGACAGTTATTTATCAGCTCCGTTGTTGACCTTCTGCCAATCTATTCTCTTAAGCTGTCTGGTATCTTTGCTTTTTGCTTCCCTCTGTCTCTTGGTCCCTCGATTTTTCCAGTTGTCACAATGTATTCCAATTGTTCCTTCTCATTACATGGCCAAAAAATGATGATTGTTTCTTCCAAATATTGAAAATTAGCTCTCTTTTTATTTTGGCCTCTTTCAAAACGTTTTCATTACTTTTTTGAGCTGTCCATGGTATTCTTAACATTCTTCTGTAAAACCACATTTCTACAGACTCCGTGATTTTCTTGTCTGTTGTCCTATTGTCCATGATTCACATCCATATATTAAGACTGGCTCTACATAACATTTAAGAACTCTTTCTTGTTTCTATTATCAAAAATGGATTGCACAGTATCTTCCTCATTTTTTTTAAAGCTGCTTTTGCCTGATCCATTCTGCGTCTCACCTCTTTTGTACATTACTATCTGAAGTTAACAATGCTCCCAGATATTTAAATTCATTTACCTCTTTTAATATTGTTCCGCTTGTCTTTATTATGCACTGAGGTGATAACTTTTGGATAAGTAGCTTGGTGTATAAATATTAAATAGTGATATTTATAACAGTTAAAATATTTGTTATTGGAATAATTGGATAGAAATTTATTATTAAATAAGGATTTTTTTCCTTTAAGCTTTAAATTTCTTGAAAAAAAAATTGTGCAGCATATTTTTTTATTAGTAAAATTGTGTTGTAAATTATTGAGATGCTGTATTTTAAACTGGTCCATTTATGTAAGTTTTTGTTATTTACATACATTTTTTTTATTTATGAAAGTTTGTTGTAAACTAGTATTCATTTATAGTTAATTTATACATTAAAGATTAATATTTTGTTAAAATTAATTATTTATGTTAAAGGTTCATTGTAATTTTTAATGAACTATTATTTCTTGATTTTTTTTTTTATATTACTATTATTTTTTTTTTTACAGTTGTAGATTGTAAAGATTCTTTTTCTCTGTTTTTTTTTTCCCTTCACAAGTTAATTTTTTTTTTTTCAAACACCAGTGTTTTATCACCTTTTAAAATGTTCACTTTTTTTTTTTAATAATTAAAAAAAATATATCATTTAAACACATTTTGATTAGTTTCAGCATTCTAGAATTTGTGGCTTCTGTTTGTGTTAAGAAAGTGATTTAATGTAAATGTTGTCTTTGTTATTCACTTGTATAGCCATTTAGAAAACAGCTGTTGATCCTGTTGTGCGCAGATGTTATTTCTCATAGTATACCTTGTGTTCATTTACAAAATTTATGTTTATTTTCTTTTTTAAGGGGAGGCTGGGTGGACTAGAAATGAAAATAAAAAGACAATTAGAGGCCACAGAGATGGGATTTCTCAGAAGAATGTTGAAAGTTCCATGGATTGCTAAAAAGACCAGTGAGGAAATTCTTAAAGAGGCCAACACAAAATGGAGCTCCTGAGAAAATCGGAAAGAAACAAGCAACGTTTTTCGGGCACATCATGAGAAGAAGAAAGTTGGAATATTTGGTTACAACTGGCACAATACTGGGAAATAGAGATCGTGGATGACAAAGAGAGGAAATACTAGATAGCTTAGTGTCATGGCATGGGAAACAGTCAACAACATAATTGATGCGATGTACGGTGGATAGAAGATTGTGGAAGGACATGATCGCCTACACCAACCAGTATGGCACATGATGATGAGGTGGTCTAGAGATGAGATGTCAGCCTCTGGACAAGAAAATCGAGGGTTCAAATCTCATCGCAGCTGATGGAAATCTTTCTCCTCTCAAATTCATAGATTCTTCATGGTTTTGCCCTCCCCTAGTCTCTAGATAGGGAAATCCAATGTCCAACCCTCTCAGTTAAAGGGGAAAAACAGAAAGTCCTGCATACACTCAGTGCACATTAAGGAACCCTTATCCTTAAAGAAGCAAAAAATATGGACTAAATATGAATATCAAAAAGGCTAAAAGTATGATTATAAACAAAGAAAATACTCAAGGCCTACAAATAAATATCAGAGTTGAAGGAATACATCTGAAGACAATTCAGAGCTACGGCTACCTTGGACATACTATAACCAGTGATGGAAAATGTAAAACTGAAATAAACAAAAGAATAGGTATGGCAAAAAGTAATTTTAATGCCATGAAAAATATGCAAACATCAAAACAAATAAAACCAGGGCTAAAACTAAGAATAACAAAATGTTACATCTTCTCAATATTCTTGTATGGTGCAGAAACATGGATATTAGACGAATAAACAGAACAGAAAATTGAAGCCTTTGAAATGTAGATTTTTATAATAGGTAGAATTGGATGGAAAAAGGAGAACAAACAATGAAGATTTTAAAACAACTAAAAATGAAAAGAGAACTACTAAACACAATTAGAACAAGACAAATGAAATTTTTGGGGCATTTTAAAATACACAACAGTCTAATAAAAGTAATATTGGGAAAATACAAGGTAAAAGAGGCAGAGGCAGACCAAGACTAACATGGACGAGTAACATCAAAAGATGGACAAGTCAACCTATGACAATCTACACCATCATAGCAAGAGACAGTGGAATGGCGCTCTATGGCAACCAGCCAACCTTCGATGCGGAGACGGCACTCAATGATGGTGATGATGATGTCAATGAGGGACATCTGAGCCCACGACCTGGAGGAAAAAAAGAGGGAGAAAAAAAACTGATATTCATTCAAAATTCAATTCCTAGGGACTTCGTGGAAATAAAAAGCTGGCGTTCGCAAAACATAAAATTTCATTTTAATTTCTCATTTGACAAGAACTAAACTAATGTCATATTCAGTTATGTCGTAGTCCATTCTGTTTATTAAAAAACTGTTTGTTTTAGTCAAGCCGTTCTTTTAAAAATAGCTGTTTGTTATGTTGAACTCATGTTCTTTAAAAAAAAAAAAAAAAAAACTGGCTAATTCTGTTTATCAGTGTTATACGTATATGCTGTATTCAGAAAAGAGATATAGAGAGGATACACTAATCTTCAGTTAAATAAAATAAAACAGCTCTTCTTTGTGTCATATCAAATGTCAAGTTAGATGACATTTAATAATCTCTATTTGCCAATGTCATATTCAGATGTTCAGTTCAGAGATTGTGAGCCATTATGGCATCACGGCTCTCTCAAGGGAACAGGATGATGAGTATTTAGAAGAGGTAGATAAATGAAATGCCTTGAATGAAGACGCTAAAAGCATAGAGTTGTTGGCATCTAATAATACTCACAGCCTGACATTAGTAACTGGGTAGTAGATGACTTGGAGTAAACGGCAAGAAAATGTGATTTGTTTGTCACTAACTAATATTAAAGGCACGTTGTGTTTGTGCTGGTTATTGTGAGTGACGCATGACTTGGGATTAAATGTCTGTAGCTTAGAGGATACATTGGCAAATTGAATTAGAGTATTGTTGGATGGTAATTGAGGGATTAGATGTTTGTAAATTAGAGAATAATTTGCTACTTAAATTAGAACATTTTTGTATGATAAAATAGAAATTGGTTGTTTGCAACTTTGAGGGTAAGGAGAGATACCAACTCCACCATACGTCTGAGATTATTTGATTATATTAGTGGCTACACTCATGATATCTCTGATCCATGATACGTTAGATACCCAACTCAATAAACGTGCAATATAGATTTACAGCATAATTTTAATTTGAAAAATGAAAGGCAGTAATATTTATCTTGGCATGTAGTTTTTTTTTTTTTTTGCTTTGAAGTTAAACTGGCACACTAATGCAGCTTAATGGATGTCTTTATCGTCATGTTTGATTTGGGGTATTGATTTCTGCTGTAGTTTTTTTTTCCCCACAAGCATGTCTTCGTCATATAGATTTGTGCTGCAATATTCTGCTATCCTAGTGACTTGATTGTATTTATTTCCATTTTGTTATGTGTAGTACACATGGTACAGTATTTGAATTGAATATGATATTTTCTTCGTTAGTTTAGACAGAAGTACTTCTTCGCCAGCACAGCATGGTAAATAAAGCTGATTGTATAACCACTTAATGGCAATAGTTCCATATTTAAAAAAAAAAAGCGTACCTTCTCTACCACATTTAACTTTATTTTTTTAAAAATTTATTTCTGGTAAATATCAAAGAATCTGCATGGTTGACTTTTCTACGCCCAGTGATCCCAGTAGGTCATACTCATAAGAGAGTAACATTTGTCAAGTGTTCATATGACTTACGAGCGGCAATTTTACATTCACAGTACTATACCATATTTTTTTTGTTGAGGGAGAGGGGTGGGGGGAGGGGATTGATTAAACCATTTTAAGCCAGTGGATGTCTATGTGTTTATTTTTATTAATTTTTTTTTACACTTATTACCTACTCTATCTGCAAGCTAGATGCTGATTTAGAAAAAAAAAATAAGAGATTAAAAAAAAGAGTGCCAGGAAGTGAACCAGTGACTGAAGTATGATGTTGTTTCCACTCTCTCTTAACAGGAATACACATAAACCAATCAGATATGGACCCAGCTCATATAAATTAATCATAAGTTGTAGCAGCTCATGTAAACTAGTCTGAAATAAACATAAAATTAATGTAAACTAATCAGAAATGGACATAACTCATGTAAAATAATCATCATAAATGGACATACCTCATGTAAACTAATCAGAAATGAACATAACTCATGTAAACTAATCATAAATGGATATAACTCATGTAAACTAATCAGAAATGGACATAACTCATGTAAAATAATCAGAAATGAACATAATTCATGTAAACTAATCAGAAATTGACATAACTCATGTAAACTAGTCAGAAAAGGAACGTAACTCATGTAAACCAGTTAGAAATGGACATAACTCACATAAACTAGTCAGAAAAGGACATAACGTTTCTCAACCAGTCAGAAATGCACATAACTCAGTAATTCAGTCAGAAATGGACATAATGCATATAAACCAGTCAGAAATGGACATAACTCACATAAACCAATCAAAATTGGACATAACTCACATAAACCAATCAGAATTGGACATAACTCACATAAACCAATCAGAATTGGACATAACTCACATAAACCAGTCAGAATTGGACATAACTCAGTAAACCAGTCAGAAATGGACATACACACATAACCAGTCAGAAATGGACATAACTCACATAAACCAATCAGAATTGGACATAACTCAGTAAACCAGTCAGAAATGGACATACACACATAAACCAGTCAGAATTGGACATAACTCACATAAACCAATCAGAATTGGACATAACTCACATAAACCAGTCAGAAGTGACATAACTCACATAAACCAGTAAGAATTGGACATAACTCACATAAACCAATCAGAATTGGACATAACTCACATAAACCAGTCAGAAGTGGACATAACTCACATAAACCATCAGAATTGGACATAACTCACATAAACCAGTTAGAATTGGACATAAACCAGTCAGAATTGGACATAACTCACATAAACCAGTCAGAATTGGACATAACTCACATAAACCAGTCAGAAATGGACGTAACTCACATAAACCAGTCAGAAGTGGACATAACTCACATAAACCAGTCAGAAGTGGACATAACTCACATAAACCAATCAGAATTGGACATAACTCACATAAACCAGTCAGAATTGGACATAACTCACATAAACCAGTCAGAAGTGGACATAACTCACATAAAACAGTCAGAAGTGGGCATAACTCACATAAACCAGTCAGAAGTGGACATAACTCACATAAACCAGTCAGAATTGGACATAACTCACATAAAACAGTCAGAAGTGGACATAACTCACATAAACCAGTCAGAAGTGGACATAACTCACATAAAACAGTCGAAGTGGACATAACTCACATAAACCAGTCAGAAGTGGACATAACTCACATAAAACAGTCAGAAGTGGACATAACTCACATAAAACAGTCAGAAGTGGACATAACTCACATAAACCAGTCAGAAGTGGACATAACTCACATAAAACAGTCAGAATTGGATATAACTCACATAAACAGTCAGAATTGGATATAACTCACATAAACCAGTCAGAATTGGACATAACTCACATAAACCAGTCAGAATTGGACATAACTCACATAAAACAGTCAGAAGTGGACATAACTCACATAAACCAGTCAGAAGTGGACATGACTCATGTAAACCAGTGGCTATCACTGCTCATGTTGTTGGCAGAACTGGTGAAGGAAGACAGTGTACTTTTGCATTGTCTTACAAGTAGTTTGATCATGGAAATTATGGAGGTTACAAAAGCAGTGGCCTGACTTGAGAGACACAGCCTTATACATGTTATTTCCTCAGGGACTCAATGTGTGTGCTCAAAAAGATCGCAACTGGTTGTGCTCGATGGCAATAGTTAGAGTCTCTGAGTAGTACTGTTCTAAGAAGTATCTGCTTCACTTTTGTATCAGGGAATACAAGTGTAAGAGGTAATGAACGTGCTGACAGACATGCCAGCTTGGCTGATGTCGAGTTCAGAAGAGCAATGGACTGGTGTGATATTCTGAATGCCATCAGGGATGTGGACGGAAAAATTACTAAAAAACTGATCCTGAATCCGCGGCCATGAACAGACTGCGAATATCATGCCAAGGTGAGAGATGCTATACGAAAGCGCTATTGAGGAATCCAAAGAAGACTTGTCAACCAACCCAACATCAATGTAATTAGTTGCTAGACATTGATGGATATTCTTTGGAAGAGATCTTAGCAATTATGGACTTGTCCGATGTGCAATGTGACTACCCTGCTGACTAAACTAAACTGAGACACAAGCTGCTCATCAAAGTGAAACAATCAGAAATGGATACAGAATATTTAAACCAATCAGAAATGGGTGTAGCTTATTTAAATCAGTCATCTAACAGCAAAGAATTTTCAGTAAATAAATATTGAGGAGGCTATTAAAAAAAAGGAAAGAGAGATCGCGGACGACAAAGACAGAAATACTGGATAGCTTGATGCCATGGCATTGAAAACAGTCAACAACAAAATTGATACGATGCACTGTAGATAGAAGATTGTGGAAGGACCTACACCAACCGGTATGGTACATGATGATGATGATTAAAAAAATTATTGAGTGATTAAAATCATATATATAAAAATATCTACCAAAATGTCATGGCAATTCATTACATGGTTATAGCATGGTGGTTGTTGTTTTTCTTCCTTATGTCATTTTATCTTTATGATTTAATCTTGAGATGTCATTTAGTGAAGCAATACAGTTAAAACAATTTGTAAGAAATATTTGGTTCAATGAGGATGTACAAATGTATTTCTGAATATTTTATTTGTTTTATGTTGTTTATTAAATCACATATTTTTGTTTAAAAGATTGAGAATAGAATTTTGTTTGCATTCCTGCGGCATCTAGTTGTAGTAGCTGTAGACAACACTGTGACAGATCTTTGAGGTCTGATTTCCTCTTCAAAAGAGCAAGAAAGAAGAGAAGCTGTAAATGATCCAACAAAGATTACTTCCTATTACAAAGCTCTGTAGAATTTCCTGCTACAAAGCTTATAAAACATTGTGTTACCCCAATCTTTTGCTTGATAACACAGTATGATGGTAAATGCTCACTTTAAGTCAAACGCTTTATTGTACTAGTGAGAGTTACAAATAGGTGGAACGTCTCGCACTCATATATAGAACTGTCATCATTGTACCCAGACAGTGTCCACTAGCAATCCAGTCAGTTGACCTATTTTATGGAAGGTCTAGCACAGAACTTTAACTCCATAGCACGAACAATGATCCCTAATATATATATATAGACATTTTCATTACCTTCCATATTATATGGGTTTCCCTTAATATGTAAGGGTTTTTCTCACATAAAATGGACTTGTAAGCCTTGCAAGAAATTTGTAAGGGAAAACAATATTTTGTGTGACTTTTTCTCAATTTTAAATGTTATTTTTGGTTATGGAAGACCCTGTTATCACTGCAAATGAATTAAAATCCATAATTGCTCAACCGCCTGTGCCAGCGTAACCATCCGAATATCTCATCTCCCAAACAAAGAAAGGTAACTGTAGTCCCCATCGTAGCAGTCTCAACACACGCCAAAAGACATAAGGCGAAACCGCACAATTTTTAACGTTAAAATAAATCAACACTTAGTGTTTTACAAAGTTAAATTTATACAGAAGTGCAAAAATAGATTTGCTTATCACATTTGCTAGCCAATCAAATCATAATGTACCTACTTTTTAAATGGACTGAGAATATTGAGGTCAACCAACCGCACTGCATGAACATAACCGATAATAATGTAGTTGTACTATAATTTTTATATTTATAAAATAAATGTTTAAGGAAAATACTTGGTATAGCGTAGAACGAATTCAAAACAAACGAAGAAATTAGAGAAATCTCCAATCAACCACTAATATCTTCAGTGATCAAGAAAGACGATGGTCATATGTTGGACATGTGAAGAGGAAAAGAGACCGACCTAGAGAGACCTGAGAAGAGCAAGAGCAGAAGGAATCGGCTCCCTCAATGAGATAGAGTTGTTGCACAGAACAGAGACAAATGACGAGATTTAATAACATATCTTTAGAAGGATTGAAAACTGCTAGAATAAAAATTTAGATAAGAGAAGGAATATCTTGGTCTACGCCCTATGGCCGGCCAGCCATGGCTCAAAAGGTTAATAGATAGACTATAATTTTGTTATGCAGTTGTGGTCCAGCATAACCTAGAAGACAAAGTTAGGGGTTGAGTGGATTGTATTTCTTTCAGAAGGCAAAAAAATAAAAAACCTACATCAATCAACTGCACTACATATTGGCTGAGTGGTGTTGAGAAGGGATGGACATGTAGGGGCTTTTCCCCCGTTTGTACAATTTTTGTTTAAATGTGATGTACGGTATAACTTTTAAAAAAAAAGATTGTGTGGATTTTTATTGCCAAAATTGGGCTTATAAGAAAGAATAATTAAAATGCAATTTGAAAATCTTGTATGCAGGTAATCTTGTTATAATTTGTGTACAGATGTATGGCATGTGCTGGTAATTGTAATTTATGGTAATTTTGTTTGCTTGTTTCAGGAACACCGGACAGAGATGGATGCTCGTGCTGGAACTTTCCAGGCTTTCGAGCTTTTGGGACAGCAGTTGCTGCAGAACCAACATTACGCTAGTGAGGATGTGCAGCAGAAACTGGAGGAACTAGCCAAGTCCAGGGAGGAACTGGAGCAGTGAGTTGTCTTTTTGATAGCTGAGTTGGCCGTGTGCTCTAGCGTTTGATTCCTCATAGCAAGGCACTGTGTCAAGGAGTACGGGTTCGATCCTGCTTTAGACCATATATTGTTCTTTTTTTTTTTCTGTTGATTATTTGTGATTTTTTCCAAGTGCTGTAAACATACCTCCTCCTCTGCAATGATTCGCTTGTCTTTCCTTATATCCTCTGACAAAGCAAGAGTGTTGGTAGTGTGGTTGTTGGGGCACTTGCTCTGAGATATAACGTGATCATGGTTCAATACTGTCTTGTTATTCTTCTGTTTGATTATCAGTCCAGCCATCTGTCAAGGTACAGTCATGGCATTGCAACAGTTTGAATACAAACACTTCATTTAGAAAACTATTTTGGAATACTTAAAATTTCCTTTAAAATAACTGTTTTAGAATACAGTATTGAACATTTTCTTTAGAATAACTGTTTTAGAGTACATTATTGAACATTTCCTTTAGAATAACTGTTTTAGAGTACAGTATGAACATTTCCTTTAGAATAACTGTTTTAGTAGTACATTATGAACATTTCCTTTAGAATAACTGTTTTGGAATACATTATCGAACATTTCCTTAGAATAACTGTTTTAGTGTACAGTATCGAACATTTTCTTTAAATAACAGTTTTTTTTAGAGTACAGTATTGAACATTTTCTTTAGAATAACTGTTTTAGAATACAGTATCGAACATTTCTTTAGAATAACTGTTTTAGTACAGTATTGAACATTTCCTTTAGAATAACTGTTTTAGTGTACAGTATCGAACATTTCCTTTAGAATAACTGTTTTAGTGTACAGTTTGAACATTTTCTTTAGAATAACTGTTTTAGTGTACAGTATCGAACATTTCTTTAGAATAACTGTTTTAGTGTACAGTATTGAACATTTCCTTAGAATAACTGTTTTAGTGTACAGTTTTGAACATTTTCTTTAGAATAACTGTTTTAGAGTACAGTATTGAACATTTTCTTTAGAATAACTATTTTAGACTACAGCCTTGAGCAACTCCAGTAGAACAACCATGTCTTGACCAGATGTTTCATTCAAATGTTCTTTGGTATTCTCCGCAGAGCTTGGATTGCACGCCGTATGAAACTGGATCAATGTCTTGAGCTTCAACTGTTCTATCGTGACTGTGAGCAGGCCGAGTCGTGGATGGCTTCCCGAGAAGCTTTCCTGGCTGGAGATTCTGTTGATGGAGACAATGTGGAAACACTCATCAAGAAGCACGAAGATTTTGACAGGGCCATCAACTCACAGGTTGGTATTTAGATTATCTTCATTCGTTATCAAAGTAATTACATTTCAAAAATGTATTTTATGTAATTGTAGAAACTGTGATGGAAAATATAAAACAGAAATAAACAAAAGAATCATCATCATTATGTACCATACCAGTTGGCATAGGCGATCATGTCCTTCCAAAATCTTCTATCTACAGTGCATCGTATCAGTTCTGTTGTTGACTGCTTTCCATGCCATGACACCAAGCTATCCAGTATTTTCTCTCTTTAACAAAAGAATAGGAATGGCAAAAAAAACAATTTTAACTCTTTCCGTAGTTTTGAATCACTGTGCACCATGCCGATTTCGGCCTCATACATTTCGCCACATAGTGCATCACTCTTAGTTTGATTAGTGTGAACGAACCATCATCAAACCATATTTTTTTCTCATGTTTTGTATCATCTTGGTATTGGTGAAATCTAATACCTTGTTCAATTATCTAAAAATTCATATATAATATGTTATATATTAGATAAATACAAATATGTAGATTGATTCTTAAAATCATGAAAAATGTTCAGTTGATAAAAAGCTTCTGTATAGTAAGAGTTACCAACATGAAAAATATATTCATGCTAAAGCAAAAAACACTGAATGTAAAACAACAAATAGAAAATGTAATATCTACTCAACATTTCTGTATGGTAAAAAGAACATGGACTTTAAATAAGAAATCAGCAGAAAATTGAAGCCTTTGAAATGTCAATTTGTAGCAAAATGGGAACAATTGGGTGAAAAGAAAAATAACTAAAAGTGATGTTCTGAATTTGCTAAAAATTGAATAAAGAACTACTTAACACAATTCGAACAAGACAACCGAAATGTTTCGGACATGTGTAGAGACACAGTACCCTACTAAGGTCATCTGGAGGGAAAGTACAAGTTAGACGAGGCAGAGTCCCAAAAATCAGACCAAGATTAAATTGGACTGACAGTCTGATGGACAGGTGGACCTATGATAACATGCTCTATCAAAGCATGAGACAGTAAAATGGTGCCTCATAGTAGCTAACCTTTGATGTGGAGAACCTAATGAAAGAAGCTGTGATGGTGAATAGATTAATCTACCTGTTTACTAACATAGTGTTTAGGGTGTTGTTTTGCAGCTATGGTTTCTTCATACCTTTAGGATTCATCCACCCTTTGTAAAAGAGTGCCCAATATGTTATTTGTGGAAAGTAGTGCAACCTGACTTTGTGCTTGGCACATCACAAGTAAATGTGCAGATGTTCCTGGACAATTAAATGAAAGTCACTAACACCATATTTCACATACACCACTTAGGAGCCTATTTCCCAAACATTGACTTATGAACCTATTTCACATACATCAACTTATGAACCTATTTTCCATACATCAACTTGTGAATCTATTTCCCATACATCAACTTGTGAATCTATTTCTCATACATAAACTATAAGCCTAGTTCCCATACATCAATTGTGAATCTATTTCCCATCCATCAACTTATGAACCTATTTCCGTACATCAACTGTGAATCTATTTCCATACATCTTGTGAATCTATTTCCCATACATCAACTTATAACCTAGTCCCATACAACTTGTGAATCTATTTCCCATCCTCAACTAGTGAACAGTTCCATCCATCAACTAGTGACCTAGTTTCCATACATCAACTAGTGAACCTAGTTTCCATCCATCAACTTGTGAACCTATTTCCATCCACCAACATTTGAACCTACGGTATGTCTCTGAAATGTCTTCAACTGGTACAAACAAACTGAAAACAAATCTAAAATTGTCAAAAGTCCGAAAATTTAGACAAGACATCTATCCAGCAAGTGAATGAGTGCGGTCGCAACCCACAGTGACTGCATGCATCAGGATCGGGGAACAACTGATTAAGACCTGCTCCACCTCGTGTTCTTGAAACAGACTGTGCAGTCTGGCAAGCAAGTACCGATAGAGGGAAGAAAACCCGGACTAAAAAATGCAGTGCTGAAGTCGTAAGTGTTGGGCCGAAAGGTGCAAATAAACCACAGCACAATGTATCTACGCTTAATTAGCATCTTTTTAAGGCAGATGATGAAGTGTGACACTGACCACATCATTATGTCAAATTAGTGTCTGTAAGATGATATGTACAAGTGTACTCCACTTTGATGAAAAATTAGTGCTCCATTAGATATGTATAAGTGTGCACTACATTAATGAAAATTAGTGATTTATAAAGGGGATTTATTTTGCTCAATTGATATTTACTGTTTCTTTACATAATACAAAGAATTAAGTAGTTGACTGTATTCAGAGTTTTCCCATTTATAGGGGTAGCAGTTGGGTAACTGCTCCCGTGTGTTACCGGGCAGTTGGGTAACTGCTCCCGTGTGTTACCGGGGCCTCATTATGTGGGAAGTAAAGAATAGTGACACTGTGACCTTCCAAGCATGTCGTAAGAGGCGACTAAGGAGGTTGATCGATGGCTTGACAAGCTGTCATTGTAAAAAGCATTGTTATGGAAACAGAACCATTGCAGCGATCTCTGCAATATGTGCCATTTTGGCACGCAAGGTTTCTGTTTTTGATGCCCTATGTGCCGTCTTTGGCTCGAAAGGACAATGGATAGATATAAAGGGGACCTTGGTAGCCTAGTTGGGAAAAACCACCCGACTGGACTACCGACGTGTTCAATTCCTGCTGGGAGCAGTGTGAGTTGTACTCGTGGTTGGAAAAAAAATATTCCCACAGTCGACCCAGCCATTGGCAGAAATGGGTACCAGGGTATCACCCTGGGAAGGTGAGGAATGTTGCTTCGCATGTGAGTTTCGATGCCTGAAGCGACACTATCCAGAAATCTTCTAACATTTCTGGATAGGCCTTTGAGCACGTATGGGTGGAAACTCGCGTGCTAAGACACTGGTTCAAGTCTCGTACTTTACCTTTAGTGCTCTATAAGATGATATGTACTAGTGTACACCACATTAATGAAAAATTAGTACTCCATAAGATATGTACTAGTGTACTCCACATTGATAAAAAATTAGTGTTCCATAAGATATGTACAAGTGTACTCTACAGTGTACGGTACGGCTTGCTCTATCACACCAAGATGCTCTACTTTCCTACAAAATAAATCTTTGTTACCCATTCTCATAGACTGGTAAACCAAGAAGCTGTGTGGCCCTGAAAAATAAAATATCCCTATATTTGGGAATTAAACTTCCGATCGCTAACTGACGTACTAACCACCACTACGATTTCTGTCTTTCCTTCATTGTTGACCATATGTGGAAAAATTAACATTTCTTTTGTCAGTAAATATTTGTTGCCACTTTATTGCTGTAACAGAAAATAATGTGCTCTCATCACTATAGGAAGAGAAGATCAATGCACTACAAAACTTTGCTGACCAACTCATCCATTCCAGTAATTATGATGGTCTTGCTGTGTCTGACAAGAGGGACCAGGTGTTGGACAGGTAATGTTCACAAACATAACAAGTGTGTTTACTTTTATCTTCTTAGGGGGAAATTACTTGAGGATTCCAGTTGCAATAATTCTGTACAGTGTTGCCCTCTGGTGTATTCTATGTGCTAAAGTTACATGAAAATGGCAAGGTCTAGCAGAAGTCGTTTTCATCCTTCAACTCCCTGTGGGGAAAAGGTCTTCAATAAAAACTTTCAGCTCCATGTGTGTGGAGCATAGGTCTTCAATAAACACTTTCAACTCCATGTGTGTGGAGCATAGGTCTTAAATAAACACTTTCAACTCCCTGTGGGGAAAAGGTCTTCAATAAAACTTTCAGCTCCATGTGTGTGGAGCATAGGTCTTCAATAAACACTTTCAACTCCATGTGTGTGGAGCATAGGTCTTAAATAAACACTTTCAACTCCATGTGGATCATAGGTATTAAATAAACACTTTCAACTCTAGGTGTAGCATAGGTCTTAAACACTTTCAGCTCCATGTGTGTGGAACATAGGTCTTCAATAAACCCTTTCAGCTCCATGTGTGTGGAGCATAGGTCTTCAATAAACACTTTCAGCTCCATGTGTGTGGAGCATAGGTCTTCAATAAACACTTTCGACTCCATGTGGAGCATAGGTCTTAAATAAACACTTTCAACTCCATGTGGATCATAGGTCTTAAACACTTTCAACTCCAGGTGTAGCATAGGTCTTCAATAAACACTTTCAACTCCATGTGTGTGGAGCATAGGTCTTAAATAAACACTTTCAACTCCATGTGGATCATAGGTATTAAATAAACACTTTCAACTCTAGGTGTAGCATAGGTCTTAAACACTTTCAGCTCCATGTGTGTGGAACATAGGTCTTCAATAAACCCTTTCAGCTCCATGTGTGTGGAGCATAGGTCTTCAATAAACACTTTCAGCTCCATGTGTGTGGAGCATAGGTCTTCAATAAACACTTTCGACTCCATGTGGAGCATAGGTCTTAAATAAACACTTTCAACTCCATGTGGATCATAGGTCTTAAACACTTTCAACTCCAGGTGTAGCATAGGTCTTCAATAAACACTTTCAACTCCATGTGTGTGGAGCATAGGTCTTAAATAAACACTTTCAACTCCATGTGGATCATAGGTCTTAAATAAACACTTTCAACTCTAGGTGTAGCATAGGTCTTAAACACTTTCAGCTCCATGTGTGTGGAACATAGGTCTTCAATAAACCCTTTCAGCTCCATGTGTGTGGAGCATAGGTCTTCAATAAACACTTTCAGCTCCATGTGTGTGGAGCATAGGTCTTCAATAAACACTTTCGACTCCATGTGGAGCATAGGTCTTCAATAAACACTTTCAACTCCATGTGGATCATAGGTCTTAAACACTTTCAACTCCAGGTGTAGCATAGGTCTTCAATAAACACTTTCAACTCCATGTGTGTGGAGCATAGGTCTTAAATAAACACTTTCAACTCCATGTGGATCATAGGTCTTAAATAAACACTTTCAACTCTAGGTGTAGCATAGGTCTTAAACACTTTCAGCTCCATGTGTGTGGAACATAGGTCTTCAATAAACCCTTTCAGCTCCATGTGTGTGGAGCATAGGTCTTCAATAAACACTTTCAGCTCCATGTGTGTGGAGCATAGGTCTTCAATAAACACTTTCGACTCCATGTGGAGCATAGGTCTTCAATAAACACTTTCAACTCCATGTGGATCATAGGTCTTAAACACTTTCAACTCCAGGTGTAGCATAGGTCTTCAATAAACACTTTCAACTCCATGTGTAGCATAGGTCTTCAACAAACACTTTCAACTCCATGTGGAGCATAGATCTTCAACAAGCATTTTCAACTCCATTTGGAGCATAGGTCTTCAATAAACACTTTCAACTCCATTTGGAGCATAGATCTTCAACAAACACTTTCAACTCCATTTGGAGCATAGGTCTTCAACAAACACTTTCAACTGCATGTGGAGCATAGGTCTTCAATAAACATTTTCCAAGCTGTCCTGTTTCTATATAAGATTGTTCCGTATCTTCCTTATACTTCCACCTGTCTTCTCCAAGTATAGTTTGACCTTCCTCTTTGTCTCCTTTCCTGGGGCAATAAAAGGAAAGCATGGAAGCAACTCACTGTGAAGCCTTCTGTGCACAGGAAACTTAAATGCTATATTTCCTTTATAAAGAGTATCATGCTTTAGTTATGTGTGTTTTTTTTTTTATATATACCATTTCCCATCTTTGTTTTTCATAAAAATAAATACATTGCAGTTGTATCTTGACTTACAATCATTCGAGCAAAGATTTTTTTGTAGTTGCATTATAAGGGCATGTGATGGAAATATTGAGAGGAAAATACAGTACTCTATGTAATTTTCTATAATTAACCATTTTTCTAATAATATTACATATATTTTCGACCCCTTTTGGCTTAATATTTACTATGAATTTTCCCAAACATAACGCCATCATAAGTGAAGGAATGACTGATTTCATTTCACAGATGGTCTAAGCTGAAGGATGACCTCATTGACAACCGCTCCAAGTTGGGAGAAGCCCAGACACTGCAGCAGTTCTCTCGTGATGCTGATGAGATGGAGAACTGGTTGCAAGAGAAGCTGCAGATTGCAATGGATGAGTCTTACAAGGATCCATCCAACATTCAAAGCAAGCACCAGAAGCATCAAGCTTTCGAAGCTGAATTGGCTGCAAATGCTGATAGACTGCAGTCCCTACTTGCTACTGGACAGAGTATGTCCTTTCTTATGTTTCATAATTGTGTTTAGTTGTTTCTTGTTTTACTAATTTAACCATTCAGTCCTTGCCCAGTTACACTGGATTGTCTTTGAACTTTCTGTCCCATCAAAATCTGGAACAAGTGAGGCCTACAATAATGACTATGCTATGCTTTGAGATACTGTGACACTGCTCTTATTCCATGCTACCAAATGCCCCCTAGTTATGCTATACTACTCCAGATTTATGTATGCGGAGCACAGGAAACTTGAAAGCTAAAGATAAATACTCCCTTTATAAAGAATAGCATGCTTTAGCCTTGGAAAATATACCAACATCAAACACCACCAGGGCTAAAACTAGAGTAGCAAAATGTTATATCTTTTCAAAGTTCCTGTATGGTGCAGAAACATGGACATAAGACAAGAAAACAGAAGAGAAAATTGAAGCCTTTGATATGTGGATTTATAGAAGAGTAGGAAGAATTGGATGGAAAGAAAAGAAAACAAATGATGAAGTCTTACAACAACTAAAAATGAAAAGAGAACTACTAAACACAATTCAAACAAGACAAATGAGATTTTTGGAGCATGTTAAAAGACACATCAGCCTACTAATACTAAACGTAATCTTGGAAGGGAAAATACAAGGTAAAAGAGGCAAACCAAGACAAACATGAACGAGTAACATCAAAAGATGGACCAGTCAACCTATGACAACCTGTTGAATAAACCCTCTGAGCAACTGGGATGGCATTTAAGGTTGTAACCGCCTTCCTTCATTAATTGATGTATCTGATCATTGTATTTTAAGTTGATGAACTTCGATCTGGAACAGAAAATTGAAGCCCTAGTGGATTTATAGAAGAATAAGAAGAATTGGATAGAAAGAAAAGAAAGCAAAAGATGAAGTCTTACAACAACTAAAAATGAAAGGGGAACTACTAAACATAATTCAAACAAGACAAATGAGATTTTTGGGGCATGTTAAAAGAAACAATAGCCTACTAAATGTAATCTTGGAAATGGAAATACAAGGTAAAAGAGGCAGACTAAGACTAACATGAATGAGTAACATCAAATGATACAAGTCATCATATGACAACCTGCGCCATCAAAGCAAGAAACAGCAGAATGGTGCTCCATGATAGCCAACCTTCAATGTGGATACGGCACTTAATGATGATGATGATGAACGCTTAGAGATCATCATACCCTGAGCCAGTTAGTCACCAAAGCTTCAACTACAAAGAGTACATACATAATTAATTAATAAGAAACAGA
Source organism: Megaustenia siamemsis (assembly GCA_032433765.1). Lineage (NCBI taxonomy): Eukaryota > Metazoa > Mollusca > Gastropoda > Stylommatophora > Ariophantidae > Megaustenia > Megaustenia siamemsis. Next base: position 67,205,045 of record JAVIAB010000059.1, read on the forward strand.
ATGGTATGTTTGTTTTTGACTTCCAGAACAAGGGCAGCCAATATGGCCTCCATTTTTAGGGACATTTCTGGTCCTTTCTGGTTGTTTTGATTGACTCTGGTCTGCTTTTTAAATCTATTCCAGTGAACTGGAGTAGGGAAGTTACAGCAGGTGCGACCTTTTCAATGATGTCGTTCAAAATTTGTGCCTATGCATCCGATCATAACTTGTGTGGAGTTGGACCTTGCTGATGTCATGACTGACAATACACAATGGGTGCACATGTTGCCCTGCTGAGATACTAGTGTAGCTGCTTAACCTGTTGTTGTTGCTTCATTTTTGCTGTTTGAGGAAGTGGCTGTGTGCTCTCTTTGTTTGCTTGCGTTCGCCCGATGACTAAAGGAGTGTACCTCTTCATCATCCACCCTTAAAAGGACGTTAAGTGGGTGTGTCTGTGTTGTGTTGTGGTTTGCAGTATAACTGTGATATTTGCGCCTTTCGGCCCAACACATCCTACTTCAGCATCACATTATTGAGTAACGGGTTGTCTTCCCTCTTTGATCCCTGCTCACTTGTCCAGACTAGACAGGTTAGTCTGTTACTAGAGGCAACACGGAGAGGTGGAGCAGGGTCTGGATGGTTCTGGTTCACCAATCCTGACGCAAGCCATCAGCTGTGGGTCACTGACAACTTCCAGCTCTGGTGCTGTGAGGCGCGCCTTCGCCTCCTGTGCTCTCTTTTCAATGGAAGTCAATTGGAATTGTCACCTGTACCACTAATTAGGGCGTGCACAGAGGTCGATCTTGTCAACAGAATCTGAACAACATGCTTTAAGGGATGCTATGGCCTGAAGTATAGTGAATATGGGGAATTCTCAATTGCAGTGAAGCTTATTCTGTGGATAAAATAGAATAGTACGTGTGTTTCTTAACAAAATTTCATGTTATATAAACATGTCTATTAATTTTTTTTGCCAGGATGTCAGATCTGATTGGTCAAAGAAGAGGCCCATACACCTGGCTCATTTATATATTATTTATTTATTCCTTTGCCCATATAGCTACAGGGTGAAAAGATTACAGCTACTGTCACCTGTTGTGCATGTCGTAAGAGGTGACTAAGGAGTTTATGGTCAAAGATTTTGCTGGTACTGTGGGAGTTTGTGCATCCAAGCTGAAGCCTTCTTCAGTGCTTTTGTGGGTGTGTGACGGACATGTTTCATATCTGGGGAACATGCTGAGGAGGGCTTCTGGGCACTTGACGGACATGTTTCATATCTGGGGAACATGCTGAGGAGGGCTTCTGGGAACTTGACGGACATGTTTCATATCTGGGGAACATGCTGAGGAGGGCTTCTGGGCACTTGACTGACATGTTTCATATCTGGGGAACATGCTGAGGAGGGCTTCTGGGCACTTGACGGACATGTTTCATATCTGGGGAACATGCTGAGGAGGGCTTCTGGGCACTTGATGGACATGTTTCATATCTGGGGAACATGCTGAGGAGGGCTTCTGGGCACTTGATGGACATGTTTCATATCTGGGGAACATGCTGAGGAGGGCTTCTGGGCACTTGATGGACATGTTTCATATCTGGGGAACATGCTGAGGAGGGCTTCTGGGCACTTGATGGACATGTTTCATATCTGGGGAACATGCTGAGGAGGGCTTCTGGGCACTTGACAGACATGTTTCATATCTGGGGAACATGCTGAGGAGGGCTTCTGGGCACTTGACGGACATGTTTCATATCTGGGGAACATGCTGAGGAGGGCTTCTGGGCACTTGACGGACATGTTTCATATCTGGGGAACATGGTGAAGAGAGCTTCTGGGCACTTCACGGACGTGTTTCATATCTGGGGAACATGCTGAGGAGAGCTTCTGGGCACTTGACGGACATGTTTCATATCTGGGGAACATGCTGAGGAGGGCTTCTGGGCACTTGACAGACATGTTTCATATCTGGGGAACATGGTGAAGAGAGCTTCTGGGCACTTGACGGACATGTTTCATATCTGGGGAACATGCTGAGGAGGGCTTCTGGACACTATGAAGTCTCTTTTGCATTGAAGATGTTCTGCCATTAAAACTAGACTAATTATATATCATTTTGTTAATTTTCAGACCTTATTGACAAACGTCAGTGTGCTGGCTCTGAGGATGCTGTGCAGAACCGACTTGAGAGTCTGTTAGGCCAGTGGGAAGACCTTGTATCCAAGTCTGCTGATAAGAGTGAGAAGCTAAAGGAAGCCAGCAAGCAGCAAACATACAATGCTGGAGTCAAGGATATCGACTTCTGGCTTGGAGAGGTTTGTCATTTCTTTTTCTTTTCTTTTTTTCTTCCTTTTTTTTTCCCCCTCACTTGCCTTCAAAATTGCATTTGTTCCACTGTATTGCTATTTGCAGCGGAACTGCAATGATTGTGTTATTGAGTTATTTGCGGGTCATCATCCTTGTACTCCGAACATGTCCAGAGGTACTCGGATCCCCTCCTCAGCAAGTCCCGCAGTGTCCAGCGAATGACGACTCCAGTTCTGTGTTGGTTGATAAGTCTTCTTATATGCGCACTAAGTTTCTCATTTCTAGCTGTGCCCATCTTAACTCCCATCTCTTTCATCCAAAGGAGTGACGTGGACTCATAGTTGTTGAAGCCCTGTGCTCTTCCCACATCTCAGAAGGCGTTAATGAAGTCTGCCTGATCTATAGGATGACCGTCTTCAACGACAGTGCAGCTATCCAACCTTTCTGCTGTTTCATTTTCACAATGATTGCGTATTTTGGTCCAGTATGTTTGACTTCATTACAACATATTTTTGAGTCATTTTCCAGCACAAATTATTACACAATGGCAGATACACAAATTTAATTATATATCTGCTATTTTCCATTGTTCTGTCATATATTGTATAACAAAATGTTCAGGAATGACTACTATTTGTGTTCACAATAGTATGAGATGTCTGTGTGAAGAAAGTGGCATGTAGAATGTGCTGGAATGAAGGTCTGTAAGTGATGCAAGTTGACCTACATCGGTCAGTCTGGTCGACGTATCGGGGATAGGTGCCGTGAACATTTACATGACATCACTCAAGAAGCGGACACTCCTGTAGCAGCACACTTTAACTCGAGGGGCCATCGGGGGAAGGCTGATGTCTTGGTCACGGGCCTAGTATCATGCTCTTCTGATCACCACAGTCGGCTCACTCTTGAGCACCGTCTGATCGCTCGTTGGGGTTGCCTCACACCACCCCCACCCCCCGGGCATCAATGTATCCCTGTCCCTCTGAGGACCCCTCTTCCTCTGACCCCTTCTCCCACCCCTGTACTCTTCTTCCTATCTCACCTTTATGTTCGTCTGCTCCCCATCTATCCCTTCTCCCCCTACCCACTGGCTAGTCATCCCTCATCTTGCCTTCTTCACCACACGACTACCTTTATGTACTTCTCTTCCTTATCACTATATTACCTCTCCCCCTCTGATGTATACTTCCTATTCCCCTTTATATATACATTTTTAGGATTCTCTATTCTCTTGTGTCTCCACTTTTCTACCCTCATTATTCCAGTATATAACAACCACCCTTACCCGGGTGTCTACTCTTAGCCCTCTTCTAGGACTCCACTTGTCTGTTCATCAGCCACTCTTACTCCACTTCTCTTTGTATCCCCCTAGTCTCTCCGTTTCCCTACTTCTCTACCTCTCTAGGCACTACTTCCTGCGTACCATCTCTCTATTACTCCACTTCTTTCTGACTCCCTCTCTATCTATTCACTCCTGACCCACCGCCTCTCCTCCTATCCACTTTTCCCATACCAGATTCTTACCCTTCTTATTCTTCCTCCCTATTTCTCTTCCTCTGGTTATTATTTCCTCCCTCTCCCTACCTCTCTATCTATCCATTTTTAGCCACCCGTAGACTATCTCTCTTGCTCATCTCCTAGTGTACCCCCTTGTCTTTTGTTTCACCCCCTCTCCGATTCCTCTGTTTGGATAACCCCCAGTTAGGCCCTAGTAGTTTTATGAGGCCAATTATCTCCTCCTCCTTCCGCTCTTTATCTGCTCGCAGACATGTCTTACCTGAGCTATTGTTTTGGTTTCTATTTATTTCGACTGGTGTTTTCACACTAGTCCGGCTTGACCCGCCATTTCTTCTCCCCCATAAACTAATAAACACCCCCCCCCCACCTCCTCTTAGTTGTTTTCCCACGCTTCTTTTACTGCGTTCTTCCGCCATGTGGTGTTCCCCTGCCTAGTGTCAGTCATTTATTTGATTCCTTCCTAGCGGACAGACCAGTTGTTTGAGCTAAGTGAAAACAAAAAATTTTTATGTGCGTTGTACGATATATTATTCACTTTTTACTATTGACATTTCTAGCTCTTCCTCATTTTTCTATTCTTTCTATTTTATACATCTTGACACTCATCCTACCTCCCCTCATGTAGCCTCCTTTCTTATTTCAACATCCTACTCTCTTCTTTTCTGTCCACCTCTCCATTCACCTGATCATCTAACATGTAATTATAGATAATTGTGCTTCACCATTTGTTATCGTTGTCCTTGTATTCTGAAGAAAGCCACAGGCTGAATCGTCAGTATTGTGTTGTGTTCCTTCCTTGTAAAGCTGCCACCATACCTTAGAGTATTTTAACACTCCCCACCACTGGCTCCTAGTTATATTATATTGTTATGGAATTGTTTTTGTAAATGTTCATTCTAGTCATGTTAAAGTTTTATGGTATGGTTGCTGTAAATTATAGTTCTAATTATGTTAGTTTTATGGTATGGTTGCTGTAAATTATAGTTCTAATTATGTTATAGTTTTATGGTATGGTTGCTGTAAAGTATAGTTCTAATCATGTTATAGTTTTATGGTATGGTTGCTGTAAAGTATAGTTCTAATTATGTTATAGTTTTATGGTATGGTTGCTGTAAAGTATAGTTCTAATTATGTTATAGTTTTATGGTATGATTGCTGTAAAGTATAGTTCTAATTATGTTATAGTTTTATGGTATGGTTGTTGTAAAGTATAGTTCTAATTATGTTATAGTTTTGGGGTATAACTGCTGTAAATGGCAATCTCACTCTATTTTCTGAAACTCAGGTGGAACAGATGCTGGCCTCTGAGGACTATGGCAAGGACCTAGCATCAGTTCAGAACTTGGTTAAGAAGCATCAGCTTATGGAGGCTGATATTGCTGCTCATGAGGTAAGCAAAGTGATGATAGTTTTGTGTTGTTTGTTTCGAGAAATCACACTTCAAGTTTTGACTTTGAGTACTTCATTCTTAAAATAAACATTGGCTTTTAAAAATTTTACTTGTTCAAATAAGAGCATGACTGATGTGTTCCTAAAGAGAAGTCTGTTCACTGTGTTTTTTTCTTCCTCAATTTAATAAAGAATAAATAAAATAAATTAAAAAAAATAAATAAAAATTTATGAAGAAATTAGACGTTTTCAAAAGAAACAAGATAATTTATTATTTTTTTAAATGTGTTTTTGTTTGGGACAATGATAAGTATATTTTCTCTTGTTATTATTTCTAATGTTGAACATAATTAGTGTTAGACTATCTTCTCAAGTTCTCTTTCATAGGCTCATTCTTCAGCTATCAGTTGTGGTAGATTTAGACCAGAAAGAGGCACAAACAAGATGGTGTGCTCAAGGTATCTACTGATTCTCCATAATTTGTCTCTAAGGGCTATTTCTTTTGTCGTACTTTAATTCTTTGGCTGTTATAGGTAGTATCAATTTGTAAAGGATTTGCTGGTGAGTCTGCTTGGGTACTCTGCAGTCACATTTGACATCGTCATATTTATTAATTTTTTTTTTTTTGACCAGTGGCACGGTTTTGTGGGCAATTTAGTCAGGTCTATAGCATAACAATAACTGTTATTTTGTCATCCACGATCACAACAAGTGACAAAAATGAAATTTCAACTTTTTGGGGCAAAAAAATGACCACTCAGACTCAGCTGGGATTATAGGTCTAGAGCTTCTTCAGCCGTCATCACTGACTTTTAGCATTACAATCACTGCCACTGCAAGCCATTTCAATCAGCTGATTTTTGTTTACAATTTTTTTTACGATAAACACTAATTCCAAATGAAAAAAACACACATTAGAGTACGTCTTTCCACTTGAACCTCATGGGGAAGAAGGAAGGAACTCTCCGGTGAAGGAATCAATATAAAATAGTCAATCTAAAATATGGGAATACAGTTTGTTGACGGTTTACATGAAACAAATTGAGCATGGCGCGCTATATGGCTGAACGTACGCAACCGAAATGGAAATGGCGCACCATACGGCGGAACGTGCGAAAAGAGTTGACAGGTGAATGCTAACAATAATAAGAAAGTTTATATTTCAACTCTTTCCGTTGATGAGTTACCTGATATTAAAAGCCACTCAATTATTCTTCTTTATAGGATCGCATCAAGGACCTGAATGACCAAGCCGACCAATTTGTGGAAGCTGGCGTGTGGGATTCTGAGAGCATTGTCTCTCGCAAGAAGACGATCAATGAGAGATATGAAAAGTAAGTTTGCTTCTCTGTCATTGTAAGATTTTATTATCTTTACTTTGAAATGTAAGGTTTCCTGCTTATTTTAAAAATTATAAAATGTGTTGTTACATTAATTGGAGACATGAAAATATTATTTTAAAATATGTTTATTATTCATCAGACAACAAAAGAATTTCTAAACAGATGCTTATATGGAGATCATCAGGATACAGAAAAAGAGGAAGACCTAGAGAGACACTGAATGAACATTTATAAAAGAAGCAATGTTGGCAGGCATAGGCTCATTTGATATGGGCAATCACATATAAATTCTCTGCAAAGAACTACTATTAGCATGATATGAAGATAAACGTAGATAAAACTGAAATCACGAACGTAAGTAGAACACCAAGAAACATGAGCATCTCAATAAACAATTACAAATTAAAGCAAGTACAAGAATTCAAATATCTGGGTAGTGTTTTTACAGAGGATGGAAGACTTAACAGAGAAATTGAAGCAAGAATCCAAAGTGCTAAAAAAGTTACAGACCAAATGTCACCACTTTTAAGCATCCTGCTATCTCGATGGAAACAAAAAGAACTTGATAAACTCTATCTTTATTCCAACTCATTGCTATCAGTTTTAGACATGCAAAAAGAACTTGATAAACTCTATCTTTATTCCAACTCATTGCTATCAGTGTTAGACATGGACTTTGACTTTGGCTAAAGATCAAGAAAGAAAACTGACAACATGTGAGATGAGGTGCCTCAGAAAAGCTGTGAACAAAATACAACGAGACCATGTAAAGAAATCAGAAACACCAATGAAATTCTACCAGTAATCAAATACATCATGAGAAGAGGAAAGTTGGAATACTTGGTTACAACTGGCAAAATAAAAGGAAAGAGAGATCGCGGATGACAAAGAGAGAAAATACTGGATAGCTTGGTGTCATGGCATGGAAAACAGTCAACAACAGAACTGATATGATGCACTGTAGATAGAAGATTGTGGAAGGTCATGATCGCCTACGTCAACCGGTATGGCACATGATGATGATGAATCAAATACATAGAGAGACAAATATTAAAGGGGTTTAAACATTTAATGCGCATGAACCTCTCAGCACCAGCATCATGAGCTTATAACAACAAAATGGAACAACCAAGATACAGAGGTAGACCAATAAGAAGATGGATTGAAGGAATTTATGACATAATAAAACAATGCAATATCACTATGTACCAAGCCACAGAAAGTGCTCTTGATAGAAAACACATCATAGAGTCAAGCCTGCGACATCTACCGGCAAAAAGCAGAGCAGGATAATAGAAAGATGAACATCTCACACAGAATAGAGATGGATGGTGAAAAACACTACTCGACGTCTAGCGATACTGGAAGGGTCAAGATCATTTATTAAATTAGTTACTGAGTAAGGGCAAGAAAGCTAAAGACTAGGGAAGCAGTCCCTAACAATGCATGCAAATAATATTCCTCGAATAAGAGAACAGCCTGTCTCAAGTGCCATCTGTTCTATCCATGAAGATGTTATTTTATCCTATTTATATATATGTAGTTATGGAAGGTTATATATGTGGTGATAGTTATAGAAGACCCCGGTATCACTGCAAATGAATTAAAATCCATAATTGCTCAACCACCTGTGCCAGTGGAATCATCTGAATTAATATCTCATCTCCTGAACAATGAAAGGTAGCTGCGTCTCAGCACATGCCAAAAGACATAAGACGAAACCGCACAGAAAGTGAACACAGCCATCTTTTCCCTGTCATATGATATCATCATTCATCGTAAGCAATCAGAATATTGAAACACGATCAAAATGGATAAAACGCACAGCTCATGTATATATATATATATATATATATATATATAATATATATATATATAGATATATATATATATAGAGAGAGAGAGAGAGCAATCGGAGTACATGATAATCTTTTGACTATTGTGAAGAAGCACAAAATGAAATGGTTTGACCACATATTTCGTGATCATCTGGCTTAGCAAAGACCATTCTGCAAGGATCTGTGAGAGAAATGAGAGAGGTAGGCAGAGAGAGAAATGGGAAGATAACATAACAGAATGGATAGTCTTAGACAAGTCACTTCAGGTGTTAATGTGGCAGATAGGCGGCAGGAACCATTGAGGCTCTGTCTGAAAAGTGTTCCTTGTTGCAGTTTGCTTATATTCCAAGTCCGGCTGAGCTACTGAGTTTAGTGCACTGTGAGCTGTGTTTTTCATCTGGACCGTGTTTCAATATTCCAATTGCTCCCGATGAGTGATGACATCATATGATGGACAGTTCAGCTCGCTTTCACTTTTGGTGCTGCCTGGCCTTATGTTTTTTTGGCGTATGCTGTAGTTGCTATGGTTGGGACTGCAGCTGCCTTTCTTTGTTTGGATCTTTTAATGAGAGCAGTTTTAATTTGGATGATTCCACTGGCATGGGCAGTTGAGCAATTATGGATTTTAATTCATTTGCGGTGATACCGGTGAAACTTAAAGCAAAAACCTTTTGTACTTAACTTCATCGACTTCAAAAAAGCATTTGATAGTATTCATAGAGATTCTTTGTGGAAAATTCTGAAGCAATATGGCTTACCATCAAAATCATAAATATTATCAAAGACATGTATGATGGTTACACATGTGCAGTTCGAACAGAGGAAGGACTGAGCGAATGTTTCCCAATAGAAACTGGGGTTAAACAAGGATGTATTTTATCGCCCTTGTTATTTGGAATTGTTATGGACTTCATAATGAAGAAATGCTGCACTGGTAATAAAGGCATCGAATGGATACAAGGAGACCATTTGGAGGACCTGGACTTTGCTGATGACATAGTTCTCATCAGCAATCAGATAAAAACGATGCAGGAAAACACAAATGAACTATCATCAATAGCCAGCAAAATTGGGCTTGAGGTCAATCATCAAAAGACTAAAGTCATGAAAAGTTTAATTCCAACAAGTGACAAAATATACATGGAAAACAAACCAGTAGAAGAGATCGATCACTTCATCTATCTTGGAAGTCACATTGATCGAGAAGGGGATACGAGCAAAGAAATTAGAATCAGACTGGCTAAAGCAGCAATGTCTTTCAGAAGCCTTGAAAAGTTGTGGAAATCAAAACTCATTAGCACAAACACAAAACTTAGGCTATTCAAATCAAATGTACTATCAACCCTTACGTATGCGTGTGAAAGCTGGAAAACAACAAGAGATATAGAAACAAAGTTGAACGCATTCGAAAATAAATGTCTAAGGAAAATACTTGGTATAGAATGGAACGAATTCAAAACAAACGAGGAAATTAGAGAAATAGCCAATCAACCACTAATATCTTCAGTAATAAAGAAAAGACGATGGCCATACGTTGGACATGTGATGAGAAGAGATAATAATCGAATAGCAAAGCAAGCCCTCATATGGGAAACAACAGGTAAAAGAAAAAGAGGAAGACCCAGGGAGACACTGAGAAGAACATTGATGAGAGAGGCAAGAGCAGCAGGAATCGGCTCCCTCAATGAGATAGAACTGCTTGCACAGAACAGAGACAGATGGCGAGATTTGATAAAATATCTTTAAAAGAAAACTGCTAGAACAAAAATTCATATAGGAGAAGGTGTATCTTGGTCTACGCCCTATGGGCCGGTTACGGCTCGAAAGGTCAATAGATAGATAGATACCGGGGCCTTGAACCAACCAACCATAGCCATTTGCAGAGTTCCAAAGAATGACTAAAGATATTGAAAAATGGAGCAGATTGACAAAGTCTGTCTTTGATGCCTCAACAACCACCGGGCTTATGGGATTGAAGAAGAAAGGTGTATATATATATATATATCCTTATTCTTCCATTGTTTGTATTATTCTTTCTTGTACCACTCTTGTACATGTCTTGTAACATTTTTGTTGTTCTTTTGTTTAGGATCAGAGAGTTTGCAGTCCATCGCCGTAACCGCTTGAATGAGGCCAACACTATGCATCAGTTCCTGCGAGATATTGATGATGAGGAAGCGTGGATCAAGTATGATTTCTTCATTAGTAACAATTTTGTTGTGTACACATGAACTGATGAATACAATGATAATTATGTTTTTCTCTATTCTGTCCTTTGTTTGTCTTTTTCTGACTCACTTTCCTGTTTTGTTTGTTAACTCCGAGCCACAGAAAAATTATTTTGTGGAGAAATATTAAGTTTCTAATGAATGCTATGAAGACAAATTATGAATTGTTGAGAGATGTCACTTTAGATAAAGAAAGAAACATTTTAAAATAGCTCACTTTTTAAAACAGAAATCTGTAAAAAGAAAAAAATGGGGGCCTCAGTAGCCGAGTTGGGAAAACCACCGGACTAGGCTACCAACGTTCAGACAACCTGTGTTTAATTCCCACTGGAAGCAGTGTAAGTTGTACTTGTGGTTGGAGATAAAAAAAAGTACCCTAGCGGTTGACCCAGCTGCTGGCAGAAATGGGTACCAGGGTAGTACTCTGGGAAGGTGAGGAGTAAAGTACCACATCACATGATGAGTTTTTATACTTCAAGCTACACTTGATGTCTCCAAACACTTCTGGAAAGGCAGCTGAGCACTTAAGGGTGAAAACTCGCATGCTAAGATACCGATTCAAGCCTCGTGCTTTACCTTTACCATTAAAGAATATCCCTAATCAGGATAAGGAGGTCATATTGGCCATGTGATGAGAAGAAACAACAAGAGAATCTTAAAGCAGGCCCTCAAATGGAACCTAGAAGGTAAAAGGATAAGAGGCCGACCTAGAGAAACACTAAAAGGAACACTGAGGCGAGAAACAACAATAGCAGGCATCAACTGGCAGTTGAGGTGACTTGCCCAGAACAGGGATGTTTGGTGAGATACAATGCAGGTCCTATGCAAGATCTGATACTTAATAGCAAAGATCGCCAGAAATTGAAGAGTCTTGAATTACTGCCCTATGTGCCGTCTTTGGTTTCAATGACAATAGATAGAAAGTGTGAGAGAGTGTGTGTAGTGCAATGGTTAGTGCTTTGGCTTGGTGATCAATCCTGGACTGATGGGTTTCCATTTGATTGAGTGACGAAGAATGAGTACCTGACACATTGAGTAAAGGGACTTAATGACACAGAGGAAGAGCCACTACCCCACAAAACAAAATTCCTGTAATTCTGTTGTCTAGTATAGTAAACATAAGTAAGATAGATGTAATAGTAAAAGAAAAGCAACAAGAAAAGTCTCAAGTCTGAATAGTAAAAAAATCAGAAGTAATGGTTGTATTGAAGAAACAGTCACCATGCTACATAAAAAATAAACAGGGAAAATCTGAAACAAGTGCAACACATCAAATACTTGGGCACAATAATAACAACCTCTGATGGAAGATGCACCACAGAAATAAAAAGCAGAATAGCAAAGACCTACATAGCATTTCAGAAAATGAAAAACATCTTATGCAACAAGTTTATGTCAATAGAAGTGAGAAAGAGAGTATATAGAACCAATTCTGACTCATGGAAGTGAATCATGGACAGTAGACAAACAAATGAAAAGACGATTAAAGGCCACAGAAATGAGATTTATCAGAAGAATGTTGAGAGTTCCCTGGACAGCTAAAAAACACCGAGGAAATTCTCAGAGGCCAACACAAAAAGGGAGCTCCTTAAAAACATCAGCAAGAAACAATCAAGATTATTTCAACTCATCATGAGAAGAGGAAAGTTGGAATACTTGGTTAAAACTGGGAAATAATACAGGGAAAGAGAGATCGTTGATGTCAATGAGAGAAGATACTAGATAGCTTTGTGTCATGGCATGGAGAACCAACCGTCAACAACTGATACAATATACTGTAGATAGAAAATTGTGGAGGGACATGATCGCTTACGCCAACCAGTATGGCACATTATGAGTACTGTAAAGTTTAATGCGTTGCATCCATATGGCGTTACATGTTGTATTTTTTTAGAGACATCTAACAACATTTTTTGCAGTAAAGAGGTTGAGGTTCTGTTTTATTGTAAGTGAAATGTGGCAATTAGTTTAGCCGATTTCAACAAAATGTACTCAAATCCGTGACAGGGAAAAGAAACTCCTTGTTGGCTCCCAAGATTATGGGCGTGACCTGACAGGTGTGCAGAATCTGAGGAAGAAACACAAGAGACTGGAGGCGGAGCTTGAAAACCATGAACCAGCTATACAGGTCAGGGTCACTCTTTGTTCTCTTGATCATCATGTTCTCTTCATCTTCATATTCTCTTGATCTTTGTGTTATAACATTCATCTTCATGTTCTCTTCATCTTCATGTTCTCTTCATGTTTTCTTGATCATTGTATTCTTTTGTTCTTCATGTTCTCTTCATCTTCATGTTCTCTTCATCTTCATGTTCTCTTCATCTTCATGTTCTCTTCATCTTCATGTTCTCTTCATCTTCATGTTTGTTTTCTCGATCTTCATGTTTTCTTGATCGTTGTGTTCTTTTCTTCTTCATGTTCTCTTGATCTTCCTGTTCTCTTGATCAGATCTTGATTTAGTCCATCTCTCATTCTGATAAACTGCTATTACTTCATCCCTCATTCTTATAGTCTGCTGTTAATCCATTTTCTATTCTTGTAGACAGCTATTGGTCCATATCTCTTTCTTATAGTCTGCTGTTAATCCATTTTCTATTCTTGTAGACAGCTATTGGTCCATATCTCTTTCTTATAGTCTGCTGTTAATCCATTTTCTATTCTTGTAGACAGCTATTGGTCCATATCTCTTTCTTACAGTCTGCTGTTGATCCATTTTCTATTCTTGTAGACAGCTATTGGTCCATATCTCTTTCTTACAGTCTGCTGTTGATCCATTTTCTATTCTTGTAGACAGCTATTGGTCCATATCTCTTTCTTATAGTCTGCTGTTAATCCATTTTCTGTTCTTGTAGACAGCTATTGGTCCATATCTCTTTCTTATAGTCTGCTGTTAATCATTTTCTATTCTTGTTGACAGCTATTGGTCCATATCTCTTTCTTATAGTCTGCTGTTAATCATTTTCTATTCTTGTAGACAGCTATTGGTCCATATCTCTTTCTTATAGTCTGCTGTTAATCCATATCTCATTCTTGTGGACAGCTGTTGCGTTTTTTCTCATTGTATTTTATCTATTTAACATATTTTTTACTTATCTTCCTTTAGTGGTGCTTATTTATTTATTTTTTTTAAACATACATTTTTTTTATCTTTTGATGTTACTCTCCCATTCTGTGGCAGCAGTGTATGTTGTCAAATGCTGATGTAGCTGCAGTGTATGTTGTCAAATGCTGATATTAATATGATTTATGTCCTGCAGGCAGTGCAAGAGACAGGCCAGAAACTGATGAAAGAGTCAGACATCGGGGCAAGCGATATCCAGACCAGGTTAGACCAACTGGCTTCAAGCTGGAGGAGCTTAAGCAGATGACCACTAACAGGTAGTCTGTGTTCTTGTCTACTCAAGATGATTTTGTTCTTTAAAATAGAAAATTAAATAACATTGCAGCCAAAACTTGTAACCTGGTAAATGATTCATCAGTTAAAGAAAAATCAGTTTAAGATATCTAGATGGTTTTTATGCAAATTAAGTCTGACTTAGATGAATATATATGCAACTGTGTACAGGCGAATATTCTAAGTCTTCAATGGTAGTGTCATCTTTTTTTATCGTCAGGAGTTTTGACATATTGGCTAGAATTTGTTCCTACCAATTTTGCCTGTCCTGGGGCCATTTTTTTTGGTCTACTCTTTTTCATCTCCAAGATTCCCTTAGCATGTGTAGAATGCGACTGGACCTCTTGTATTTTGCCATTATCTGTCATTACAGCACCCCATGCACATCCATAGGTGCACTAACCATCCCTTAACAATTTTTGTCAGCACTCATTGACTAAATTAAATGCCCTATTTAGATTGAATGTATGAAATGATGTCAGTCCTGTCATTTCCTTTTCTGTTTGGCTCCATTACCTAAATTAATTCTGGTGGGTGTGCCGGGTCATCCCCTGAACTAGAAGGTCCCATGTTTGATTCCCATTTAAAAAAAAAAAAAAATTTGACTCTGTGGTTTCTTTGTGGCGTAACCCTCCACTCGTGTCTGGATAGTGAGATCCAATGTCTAGCCCACAGGAAAAACAGGAGGCCCTCTGTGCATTCTGCGCACGTTAAAGATCCCTTGGCTGTTAGAAGTTTATTTTTTTTTTTTTTTTGTTCGCCAGCTTTTACCGCTGACGAAGTCCCTAGAGACTAGGAACTGAATTTTGCCTGTTAATCCATTTTTCAGAAGTACTCATATTTTTTTTCCGTCCATGAGTCATTGACGTTTCAAGCTGGGCCTCGCTGCTGAGACCAGGGGTGGTTGCCGCAGAGAGAAATCATAAATAACAAATCCGGTGTAGCTGGGATTTGAACCCACAACCTTTCTGTCTCGAGGCCGGCGTCTTGCCTCGAGACCAACCAAACAGTTGAAATAGAGTAGGTCAAAAAATTATCACTGCCCTAGCCAAATAAAGAAATTAATAGGAAAAAGCATGACCCCATTTTAAAACTCTCAACAAGAAAATATGAGCATACTTCTGAAGTTGGAAGATATCTGCTTGTTTGTGGGGGACACCTGAGTACATGGTATGAAAAATAGGAACAGATGATATTCACGGAAAATTCAGTCCCTCTGGATTTCACTGGATGTATAAAGTTGGTGAACACAAACAAACAAACAACAGCAAATTAATTTAGTTGTATAAAAAGATAACGCAGGAGTGGAACATGTGATGGGGAGAGAAGGCTGTAATACAACAAGTCAGAATGGAGAAAGATTAATAGAATTATGTTTAATATAAAATTTAGTTATAGGTGGGACATTATTTCCACATAAAAATATCCACAAAACAACATGGATATCTCCTGATGATAGAACATCAAATCAAATTGACCACCTATGTATTAAACAACAATTCAGATCATCATTAATAGATGTAAGAGCATACAGAGGTGCTGATGTTAATAGTGACCACAACCTGTGCATTGGGAAAATAAGATTAAAATTTAGAAACCAACAGAAGAGGTCAATTACACATAAAATTGATAGTCATAAACTGAAAGATGAAGCAATAAAGGAAAAGTTTAACATAGAGCTAAGTAATTGTTATTCAGCACTTGGTGAAATAGACTTAGATATCAATGAAATGTGGGACTCACAGAGCAAAATACTAATGACAGCAGCAGAAGCAAGTGCTGGACTGAAGAAAATGGAAAAACGAGCTTGGATCTCAGACACCACATGGAAATACATCAAAGAAAGAAGAGAAGCGAAGAGAGCCATGACTAATGTAAAGACAGATCTTGGAAAGGTTCTGGCAAAAGCAACATACAAAGAATTAGACAACAAAGTGAAAAGTTCGGCAAGAAGAGATACAAGAGCTTATATAGACAACTTGGCAGAGAAAGCAGAGACAGCTGCAATTACAGGAGACAGCAGAACTCTTTATACTGTACAAAAGATGCTGACAAACACCTATACATCCAGTGGAACACCAATTCTAGACAAATCTGGATTAATGCTAACAACAAGCGCAGACATAAAAGCCCGTTGGGCGGAACACTTCAAAGAAATTCTTAACCGTCCACTACCTCACAGTTTAATAGATTTTGAAGCTGAAACACCAGCAGCAGAATTAGATGTAAATTTAGATGACTTCACCTTGAGTGAAATAGAAACCACCTTAAAGCTAATGACCAATAACAAGGCTGCTGGAGAGGATAAGTTAACAGCTGAGATCCTCAAGGCAATTGATAGCCATAATTTAATACATCTCCAAAAAATGTTCAACATCATTTGGAAAACAGAGAAGACGCCTCATAAATGGAAAAAAGGAATCATTGTTAAGATCCCAAAAAAGGGCAATCTTAGAGATTGTAACAATTGGAGAGGCGTGACACTTTTGTCAGTTGCCTCAAAATTATTCTGTAAAATCATCCTAAATAGAATAAAGGATTCAATAGATACAGTAATGCGTGAAGAACAGGCTGGGGTTAGAAAAGGGAGAAGCTGTCTTGACCACATTTTCACTCTACGACTTATATTGGAGGAACACATTGAAAAGCAAAAACCTTTTGTACTTAACTTCATCGACTTCAAAAAAGCATTTGATAGTATTCATAGAGATTCTTTGTGGAAAATTCTGAAGCAATATGGCTTACCATCAAAAATCATAAATATTATCAAAGACATGTATGATGGTTACACATGTGCAGTTCGAACAGAGGAAGGACTGAGCGAATGTTTCCCAATAGAAACTGGGGTTAAACAAGGATGTATTTTATCGCCCTTGTTATTTGGAATTGTTATGGACTTCATAATGAAGAAATGCTGCACTGGTAATAAAGGCATCGAATGGATACAAGGAGACCATTTGGAGGACCTGGACTTTGCTGATGACATAGTTCTCATCAGCAATCAGATAAAAACGATGCAGGAAAACACAAATGAACTATCATCAATAGCCAGCAAAATTGGGCTTGAGGTCAATCATGAAAAGACTAAAGTCATGAAAAGTTTAATTCCAACAAGTGACAAAATATACATGGAAAACAAACCAGTAGAAGAGATCGATCACTTCATCTATCTTGGAAGTCACATTGATCGAGAAGGGGATACGAGCAAAGAAATTAGAATCAGACAGGCTAAAGCAGCAATGTCTTTCAGAAGCCTTGAAAAGTTGTGGAAATCAAAACTCATTAGCACAAACACAAAACTTAGGCTATTCAAATCAAATGTACTATCAACCCTTACGTATGCGTGTGAAAGCTGGAAAACAACAAGAGATATAGAAACAAAGTTGAACGCATTCGAAAATAAATGTCTAAGGAAAATACTTGGTATAGAATGGAACGAATTCAAAACAAACGAGGAAATTAGAGAAATCGCCAATCAACCACTAATATCTTCAGTAATAAAGAAAAGACGATGGTCATACGTTGGACATGTGATGAGAAGAGATAATAATCGAATAGCAAAGCAAGCCCTCATATGGGAAACAACAGGTAAAAGAAAAAGAGGAAGACCCAGGGAGACACTGAGAAGAACATTGATGAGAGAGGCAAGAGCAGCAGGAATCGGCTCCCTCAATGAGATAGAACTGCTTGCACAGAACAGAGACAGATGGCGAGATTTGATAAAATATCTTTAAAAGAAAACTGCTAGAACAAAAATTCATATAGGAGAAGGTGTATCTTGGTCTACGCCCTATGGGCCGGTTACGGCTCGAAAGGTCAATAGATAGAAAAGTATACAGCTCCCTTAAATCTTATTTTTTTTTCTCTTTAACTCTTTCTGTACAGAAGCTTTTTATTGATGCAATGGAAGAGATTTCAGAGAAAAAATTTCTAATGGATTTAAGAATCAATCTATATCTTTATATTTATATAACATATTATATATGAATTTTTAGATAATTAAACAAAGAATTAGATTTCACCAACACCAAGATGATAAAAGACATGTAAAAAGAATGTGGTTTGATGACAGTTCACACTAATCAAATTGAAAGTGACACGCTATACGGTGTAACATTCGCGGCATGGCGCACAGTGTGGTGAAACGTACGGAAAGAGTTAATCAAATTGAATTTGACCCCATGCTGTTTGTCACTTTAGAACTTACTGAGCTATTGTGTTTGTTCATGTAGAGGTCACAAGCTGGAACAGAGCTATGCTTTCCAGCAGTACAGTGCCAATGCTGAGGAGGAGGAGTCCTGGATTACTGAGAAGCAGCATCTTCTGTCCACTGGAGATTTGGGTGACACAATGGCTGCTGTACAGGTAAGGAGACACTATAACTTTTTTTGTTTCTCTTTTGTAATATCTTATTATGTTAACCTCTTATGGAAGATGTACAACAAAGGTGAGATGGTAGATGTACAACAAAGGTGAGATGGTAGATGTACAACAGATGTGAGATGGTAGATGTACAACAAAGGTGAGATGGTAGATGTACAACAAAGGTGAGATGGTAGATGTACAGCAGATGTAAGATGCAGAATGGCTCAAGCAAAAGCTGTTTTCCAAAAAATGAGGATACTGTGTAATCCATTTTTGACAATAGAAACAAGAAAAAGAGTTCTTAAATGTTATGCAGAGCCAGTCTTAAAATATGGATGTGAATCATTGACAATTACTGTAGAAATGTGGTTTTACAGAAGAATATTGAGAATACCATGGACAGCTAAGAAGAGTGCTGAAAGCGTTCTGAAAGAGGCCAAACCAAAAAGAGAGCTAATTTCCGAAATTAGGAAAAAAAACAATCACCATTTTTTGGCCATTCAACAAGAAGGAGAAGCTGGAATATATTGTGGAACAGCTGGAATATATTGTGTCAAATGGGAAAATTGAGGGGCGAAGAGGTAGAGCGAAGCAAAGAGAAAAGATACTAGACAGCTTAAGAGAATGGCTTTGGTAGAAGGTCAACAACAGAACTGATAAATATTTGTTGAGATTGAAGGTTGTTGAGAGACATGATCATCTACACCAGCAGGCTTGGTACTTGATGATGATGAATCTCTCATTATCAGTGTTAAGGGAAATGATAAAGTATTAAAAAATATATGTAATCAATAGAATATGGTATTCATGTGTTGGCCATGTGATGAGAAGAGACATTAAAAGAATCTCAAAGCAGGCCCTCAAGTGGAAACCAAAGGGTAAATGGAAAAGAGGCAGACAGAGAAAGTATTGAGCCCAGTATTGATGACTTTCACTTTTACTGATGCCGCGCGCACAAAAATATGTTTCAATTTCGAATGCAAATTTAACCAAATTGAAGCAGTTAAAAAAATTATGACTTTTACTTCTACTCACCGAAATTATTATATTGTTTAATTGTACAAACAAAAATAGATTCAAAATGTTAATATGAGAGACAAAATGGCTGTGAATTAAGCAGATTGTAAGATATTAATTTGAATTTGAGGTGCTGTAAGCACAAAAACATAGATTTTCTCCGGATATATAGTAAAAGTAAAGTAACCCCGTCACGCCAAGTGGCGTATAGGGAAATATGGTGTTAGTGACCCTATATTTTACAGACCATCAGCACATGATTTTTGGGGCAATGTGGTTGGTATTACGCCCATGCTTTACTTTCCCAGAAAAAAATCTGGTACCCATTTAAGGCTGGGTGAACCCGGAAGCTTTCGGTTGGGATCTAACCCTACCCCTTGTCCTTTGTAGTGCAGTTCACTAACCATCGAGCTATCGCGGCTCCTCTCCGGATATATGTTTAACAAAATTGGAGCGTCCAAAAAAAAAAATTATGACTCTCTTTTATTCACAGTAATGATTAAACTTTACTGCTGTATAAAAAAAAAAAACTCTAAGATTCAAAACGTTGATATGAGAGATTAAATGTCACGAGTTAAGCAGTTTGCAACATATAACATATAGTTCCGGTGTAATTTTCCAGCAGCTGTGGGCTAAACAAACTTTCAGATCAGACTTTGCTGGAGGAAATTTTGAATTTGATGTAACGACTGCGTAAGACTAAGGTAGAGGTTTTAAAGAGTGAGTATTCGGATGTGAACTTTTCTGTACGCAAAATAAGAAAATAAAATATACTGAGAATAGGAACTTGGGAGTGCCAGTTATAACAGAATTGATAATATGAAGCTGTTGCCACAAACATGTTGCTAAAAATATTAATTATATGAAGCTGTTGCCACAAACATTAATAATATGAAGCTGTTGCCACAAACATTAACAATATGAAGCTGTTGCCACAAACATTAATTATATGAAGCTGTTGCCACAAACAATAATCTGAAGCTGTTGCCACAAACATTAATTATATGAAGCTGTTGTGACAAACATTAATTATATGAAGCTGTTGCCACAAACATTAATAATATGAAGCTGTTGCCACAAACATTAATAATATGAAGCTGTTGCCACAAACATTAATAATATGAAGCTGTTGCCACAAACATTAATAATATGAAGCTGTTGCCACAAAAATTAATAATATGAATCTGTTGCCACAAACATTAATAATATGAAGCTGTTGCCACAAACATTAATAATATGAAGCTGTTGCCTCAAACAATATTTATTGCGTTTAATGTATTTAATTACAGGGACTGCTGAAGAAACATGAAGCCTTTGAGTCTGATATGCAGGTGCACAAGGAAAGGTGTACTGAGATCAAGAAGGAAGGCCACACACTTATTGAAGAGGTAAATTTGTATAAATTACCTTTGCTTAATAAATGTTAATTATTCTATGTATTGACCTTTCAAGCTGTAACCGGCCCATAGGGCATAGACACAGATACTCTTTCCCAGTTTAAAAATGTTCTTTCTAGCAGTTTCAATCCTTGCAAAGATCTTTTATTAAATCTTGCCATTTGTCTCTGTTCTGTGCAAGCATCTTGATCTCTTTGAGGGAGCTGATTTAATTATTAAATGTTTGCAAAAATTTCAAATGATCACGCATTGAAAGAAATATAGATTCTTTTCTAGGAGAAAACTGCTGATCTCTTAGGCAGTAAAGAAAGCAATTTAAAATGTGTTGCTACGTTGGAGACATTGAGCAATATAGAGGATAACTGGGACAGAATTTGACTTTGAAATTTTAGTTATCATGTTCTGTTACTAATTACAAGGGGTAGGGTTCGATCCCAACCGACGGCTTCCGGGTTCACCCAGCCTTAAATGGGTACCGGATTTTTTCTGGGAAAGTAAAGCAGCACGGGCGTAATGCTGACCACATTACCCCAAAAATCATGTGCTGAAGGTCTGTAAAATATAGGGTCATTAACACCATATTTCCCTATACGCCACTTGGCGTGATGGGAGTACTTTACTTTCTTTTTTTACATTAAAATTTATAAGACTAAAAGTAGTCTAAATTTAACAAATTTTAGGTGGAGAGATTGTTTATTTTATGCCTGGAACAATAACAAATTATACATAAAAAAAAAATATCTTCTCTTAAGCGTTTATTTACTAAACTAAAATTATGTTAGTAATATTTAAATTAAACAATTGTCCCATTTTTTAATGGCGCAACCTGATTTTTTTTTTTTTCAAAATTTAAAAAAATGAATTAGAATCCAGAAATTACATACAAGTGATGGCATGTTTTTAAAACTAAAGCAATTATTTTGGGCTTGTACGCAAGTGCATATAAAAGAATGTTCCAAATACAGGCCATTTTAGATGCCCCCTCGAAGAGGGCACCAATGTGCTGGGTTAAAGCCAAGACAAGTAGTATACTATATTGTAACCTTTAGAGTTCGATGCTACAGAAAGTCGATGACTGGGAATCATGACCCAGGCAGGCCACCTCCCATAGACTTGTCAAAAGGTTAAAGAGCCGGAACACTTGCTCAATATGTCGTCTTCTGATAATCAAATTGCCTCCTGCTCTGAAGCTCTAATAAAGATTTTCGTATCACTGTTTAGTCCAATGGCATTTAGACAAATTTAACTATGTTTTTTGTTTGATTTGTCCATAATAGGGAAACCACAACAAGGACAGCATCGGTCAGCGTATTACCGGCTTGGAGGAACGGATGAGAGAGTTAGAGGCAGCAGCTGCCAGGAGAAAAGCTCATCTTGGCGATAACTCAGCTTTTCTGCAGTTCATGTGGAAGACTGATGTCGTGGACAGCTGGATTGGTAAGGATTCGGTTTTTTTGGAAAACTAGTTTATACTTTGGCCCTTCAGTCTTGGAGTTAGCTGCTCTTTAGTTAACGGACGTGTGAAAACTAGGACCTTTAACCTTATCAGGAGTTTATTCATTGTTGTTGCAGAATGTTGCATTCACCACAGCCCATCTGAAAGAGTCTATGTCTCAAGCTAGATCTCCCACAGAGCATTGCATTCACCTCAGCCTGTCTGAAAGAATCTTTGTCTCTAGCCAGATCTCCCACAGAAAGTTGCATTCACATCAGCCCTTCTGATAGAATCACTGTTTCTAGTCAGATCTCCCACAGAGCATCACATTCACCTCAGTACATCTGAAAGAATCTTTGTCTCTAGCCAGATTTTCCACTTCTTCTGTTATGTTTAAGGTCTTCTTGATGTCTTGAAACCACCTTCATTCTAGTCAGCCTCTGATGCTTTGCCCAAGAACCATGCCTTCCATCATTGTATATTGCGAGGTTCTGGAATTTTTTATCTTTTATTTTTTTTAACTTATCTGTTTAGTGTCTCTGTGCGAGAGGACTTGATTAATTTTTAACTTAATTGTTTAGTGCCTGTGCGAGGACTAGGTTATTTTTTAACTTATGTAAGTTTCTGCGTGAAGACTAAGTTAAATTAGAGATTTAACATTCCAACTACTTAGCATCTTAAGAGCTTTAACATTCCAACTAGTTAGCATCTTAGAGTTGTAACATTCCAACTACTTAGCATCTTAAGAGTTTTAACATTCCAACTACTTAGCATCTTGAAGTTTTAACATTCCAACTACTTAGCATCTTAGAGTTTTAACATTCCAACTACTTAGCATCTTAGAGTTGTAACATTCCAACTACTTAGCATCTTAAGAGTTTTAACATTCCAACTACTTAGCATCTTGAAGTTTTAACATTCTAAGTAGCATCTTAGAGTTTTAACATTCCAATTACTTAGCATCTTGAAGTTTTAACATTCTAAGTAGCATCTTAGAGTTTTAACATTCCAACTACTTAGCATCTTAAAGTCTTTAACATTCCAACTACTTAGCATCTTGAAGTCTTTAACATTCCAACTACTTAGCATCTTGAAGTTTTAACATTCTAACTATTTAGCATCTTAGAGTCTTTAACATAGCAACTATGTAGCTTAATCTAGCTGCTGCTTATGTTAGTACATGGGTTAAAATCTGTTCAAAATATCCTTACAGTGTTTTGTTTTATCAACATTCATATGCTCCTTTGTGGGAGATTATACATTCATTACTCAGCATCTAAGCAAAATAGTAAATCTCTTTTTGTATTACTCAACAGCTGACAAAGAAACTCAAGTCAGGTCTGAGGAGTATGGCCGGGACTTGTCCTCTGTGCAAACTTTCCTCACAAAACAAGTAATGAATTTTGTCTGAAAAGATTACTTTATTTTTTTGTTATTTACCTTGAGAAGTTTAAATATTAATATTGATGAAACTTAAGAGATTTTCATCTTGGGTGATGTTACTCAGTTTTGGAGATTATTATTTTCATCTTGGGAGATGTTATTCAGTTTTGGAGATTATTATTTTCATCTTAGATGATGTTATTCAGTTTTGGAGATTATTATTTTCATCTTGGGAGATGTTACTGAGTTTTGGAGATTATTATTTTCATCTTGGGAGATGTTATTCAGTTTTGGAGATTATTATTTTCATCTTGGGAGATGTTATTCAGTTTTGGAGATTATTATTTTCATCTTGGGTGATGTTATTCAGTTTTGGAGATTATTATTTTCATCTTGGGAGATGTTATTCAGTTTTGGAGATTATTATTTTCATCTTGGGAGATGTTATTCAGTTTTAGAGATTATTATTTTCATCTTGGGTGACGTTATTCAATTTTGGAGATTATTATTTTCATCTTGGGAGATGTTATTCAGTTTTGGAGATTATTATTTTCATCTTGGGAGATGTTATTCAGTTTTGGAGATTATTATTTTCATCTTGGGTGATGTTATTCAGTTTTGGAGATTATTATTTTCATCTTGGGTGATGTTATTCAGTTTTGGAGATTATTATTTTCATCTTGGGAGATGTTATTCAGTTTTGGAGATTATTATTTTCATCTTGGGAGATGTTATTCAGTTTTAGAGATTATTATTTTCATCTTGGGTGACGTTATTCAATTTTGGAGATTATTATTTTCATCTTGGGAGATGTTATTCAGTTTTGGAGATTATTATTTTCATCTTGGGAGATGTTATTCAGTTTTGGAGATTATTATTTTCATCTTGTGTGATGTTATTCAGTTTTGGAGATTATTATTTTCATCTTGGGAGATGTTATTCAGTTTTGGAGATTATTATTTTCATCTTGTGTGATGTTATTCAGTTTTGGAGATTATTATTTTCATCTTGGGTGACGTTATTCAGTTTTAGAGATTATTATTTTCATCTTGGGTGATGTTATTCAGTTTTGGAGATTATTATTTTCATCTTATTGTCTAGTCTGGACAGGCCAGTAGGGATCAAAGAGGGATGATAACCCAATACTCTAGAATACTGTGGTAAAGTCTAAAGTGTTGTTCTGAAAGGTGGAAATAAACCACAAAACAATGCATTTACACCCGCTTAACATCCTTATCAGGATGAGTGATAAAGATTTTCCATTCCCTTAGTAGACTGGGTGAACGAAGAGAGAATGAATTTAGTATTAATTTGTCTTCACCACTCTTGTTCATACAGAATGATTTTAGTATTAATTTGTCTTCACCACTCTTGTTCATACAGAATAAATTTTAGTATTAATTTGTTTGTCTTCACCAATCTTGTTCATACAGAATGAATTTTAGTATTAATTTGTCTTCACCACACTTGTTCATACAGAATGATTTTAGTATTAATTTGTTTGTCTTCACCAATCTTGAGAAACTCAGCATCAAGTGTCAGTGACTAAAGCTACTAAAAAAGAGCAAGAACGAGAACTTTGCATTCTCCTCGGCACCTGAGGCAGTAAAAAGAGTAGGCAAGAAGAAGTATTAATTTATCTTCTTCTACTTCTTTCCTTCCTCGTTTGCCTTTCAACGTCAAGGGGAGATATAATTTGCGGTTTTTTGCTCTTCTGTTCGCCACTGCTGCTGTTATGTTTCCTAGTGCTTCTAATATTCCGTCAATCCATCTATTTCGTGGTCGTTCCTTGGGCCTGGTGATCTTGCAACATTTATTGAGGGCTCGTTGTGTTGTGTTTTCATCATTCTGCCTTGTCATGTGGCCAAACCATTTTATCTGTTGTTTCTTTACATATTCTATAAAAGTAAAGAAACCCCGTCACGCAAGTGGCGAATAGGGAATATGGTGTTAGTGACCATAAATTTTACAGAATTTCAGCACATGACTTTTGGGGTAATGTGGTCGGTATTACGCCCGTGCCGCTTTACTTTCCCAGAAAAAAAATCCAGTACCCATTTAAGGCTGGGTGAACCCAGAAGCCGTTGGTTGGGATCGAACCCTACTCTTGTCCTTTGTAATCCAGTTCACTAACCACTGAGCTATCGCGGCTCCTTATATATTCTATGGTGGGGGTTATTCCTAGCTTTTTTCTCAGTTCTTCATTTCTGATCTTGTCTTTCAAACTGTTTCCTGTCATTCGACTGACACATTTCTTCTCAATAGAGGTTAATTTTCTTTTTGTTCTTGCATCTAGGGTCCATGACTGACATCGGTAACACAACGTTAGGATGAAGATTGTATTGTAATGTGTCCGTTTTGCCTCAAGGTATTTCCTTGTTGGACAATAGTGGCGATAACTGTGCAATGATTTGATAAGCTTTGATGCATGTTGATTCTATCTCTGATGTTTGTGAATTGTCGTTTGTCACTAGACTTCCTGGGTAGTTTAATTCCTTTACTTGTTTTAGTTAATTAATTTATGGAGTTGTAATATTAATTTAGTGGTGGAGGGATTTTGTTTTATGTAAACAAACTACATTAAAAAAAATACATATTGGAGTATAAAGATCTGTAATCAAATACATAATTTCAGGAAACTTTTTCTGCTGGTCTTGCTGCATTTGAGAAAGAAGGCATCCAGACGATTACAAACTTGAAAGACCAGCTTGTAGCCAGCCACCATGAGCAGACGCCAACTATTGAAGCACGGTACAATGCTGTCATGTCTCGCTGGCAGAAACTGCTGGCCGATGCTGAAGACCGCAAGCAGAAGCTGCTGCATCTTCAGGATAAATATCGTCAGATTGAGGATCTGTACCTTACTTTTGCTAAGAAGGCGTCTGCCTTTAACAGCTGGTTTGAGAATGCAGAGGAAGACTTGACTGATCCTGTTAGATGCAACAGCGTGGAGGAGATTAAGGTTAGTACTGCTGCATCTTAATGCATTCAGGCTACTTTTAGTAACTTTATGGTATCCACTATGGAACTTCTTTTCTTCATTTGTCTTTGATCTTTGATTTCATTTATTCATTGAGTGCCGTCTTCGCATTGAAGGTTGGCTACCATAAAGTGCCACTCCACTCTGTCTCTTGCTTTGATGGTGCGGATTGTCAAAGGCTGATTTGTCCATCTTTTGATGTTACTCTTCCATATTAATCTTGGTTTTTGCCTCTGCCTCTTTTACCTTGTATTTTCCCTTCCAAAATTACTTTTAGTAGGCTGTTGTTTATTTTAATATGCCCTAAAAATCTAATTTGTCTTGTTCAGACTGTGTTTAGTAGTTCTCTTTTAATTGTTAGTTGTTTTAAGACTTCATCATTTCTTTTCTTTCCATCCACCTATTCTTCTTCTATATATCCACAATTCAGAGGCATTAACTTTCTGTTATGTTTTCTTGTCAAATGTCCATGTTTGTGCACCATACAGGAACATTGAAATCTTTGATCAATGATCCAAAATATGGCACTTTAAGGAAATGTCTAACCACATGAGAACCAATGACCAACAAGGCCAAAGTGATCTTGTATTAGACACGACTATTCATGGCATGCTCTATAGATGGAACAATCTAGGTCATGACAATGCAAATGGGGCATTACTCGACTAGACTACCCATGTTTGGACAACCCGTGTTCGATTCAAGTGGAAGCAGTGTGAATTGTACTCATAAAAAAAGTAAAGAGCCCCCATCACGCCAAGTGGCGTATAGGGAATATGGTGTTAGTGACCATAAATTTTACAGACCTTCAGCACATGATTTTTGGGGTAATGTGGTCGGTATTACGCCCGTCTCGTTTTACTTTCCCAGAAAAAAATCAGGTACCCATTTAAGGCTGGGTGAACCCGGAAGCCATTGGTTGGGATCGAACCCTACCCCTTGTCCTTTGTAGTCCAGTTCACTAACCACTGAGCTATTGCTGCTCCGAATTGTACTCATGGTTGGAAAAAAAAAATATCCCAGCGGTCATAAAAATGGGTACCAGGGTAGTAGTACTCTGGGAAGGTGAGGAATGCCGCCTCACATCATGAGTTTTGATGCTTGAAGCGACACTATCCAGAAGTCTCTTGAACACTTCTGGATAGGCGGCAGAGCACATATGGGTGAAAACTTGCATGCTTAGACGCCGATTGAAGTCTCGTACTTTACCTTTTTGGGGCATTTCTGCTGCAAGTCTAGGAGGTAACTAGGCTAGAAGATCAGGTGTCTCTAATCTACATTTAGGGCTGCTGTCTACGTATGCTTCATTAACTTTTCTGCCTTCACGGAGTTTGTCACTATCAAAACAGTTATTGTTTATATGATGCCAGATAATCTTAACTAGTTATTTATATATGACTCCAAACTAATGTTTGTGTTTCTCTCTGTTGCTTTAGTCACTTAGCAATTTTTCTAAACTAATGTTTGTGTTTCTCTCTGTTGCTTTAGTCACTTAGCAATTTTTCTAAACTAATGTTTGTGTTTCTCTCTGTTGCTTTAGTCACTTAGCAATTTTTCTAAACTAATGTTTGTTTTTCTCTCTGTTGCTTTAGTCACTTAGCAATTTTTCTAAACTAATGTTTGTGTTTCTCTCTGTTGCTTTAGTCACTTAGCAATTTTTCTAAACTAATGTTTGTGTTTCTCTCTGTTGCTTTAGTCACTTAGCAATTTTTCTAAACTAATGTTTGTGTTTCTCTCTGTTGCTTTAGTCACTTAGCAATTTTTCTAAACTAATGTTTGTGTTTCTCTCTGTTGCTTTAGTCACTTAGCAATTTTTCTAAAATAACAATGAGTAGCATGCTTAGTCAGCTAGCCCAGTCTTATATATTTTATCATCGGCGAGCAAAAAAAAATATAATAAATAGTAGTTAAGGCCCATAACAAAAAGATATAATATATACGGCCAATCTGAGAGTTTCGGGGTAAGCAATATTCAATTTTTAACCACAAAAGTTTTTTTAAATTTTAAGACACAGTTTCTTTTAATCACTCTGAAATGAAAATAGAAGAAGCATGTATATTTAGCTTCACAGAAAGGCACAAATGAGCACACCAACTAAAGTATCAATAACAAACAGTTGTGCCTGGTGTTGGTAATAAGGGTTTTTTTTTTTTTATTATAGCTTTGGCCACTTTTAAAATGTCCTTGTTGCTCTTTTTTAGACATACATTTTCAGCTGACAGATAATTTTTTTTTTAATTTTGTAAAGTGAAAAATGAACATTTGATTTATTTTCTGTCCCTAGGCTCTGAGAGAAGCCCATGAAAATTTCAAAGCTTCACTCAGTGCTGCCAAGGCCGACTTCAAAAGTCTGGAGTCCTTGGATGCTCAGATCAAGAGCTTCAAAGTTGGCCCAAATCCTTACACCTGGTTCACCATGGAAGCTTTAGAGGAGACTTGGAATAACCTGCAGAAGATTATCAGAGTAAGTTAACGCCTGTCTGGTTCTTCATAGGTTTTATTTATTTCAAAGTTACCTTTATATTATTCTTTTTTAACCGAATGGAACTTTGGTTTTTGTTTATAGATATTAGCTCTAAATCTTACTCCTCAAGGAAAATATAAACATTTTCATTATTTTCTTCAAGTTTACACCATTATCCTTGGAGATTTCCAAGACTTCCCTCTAGGGGGTCTCAGTAGTCTATTTAGGATGACCTCCTGACTGAGCAACGACGTTCGGACAACACGTGTTCGATTCCCGCTGGAAGCAGTGTGAATTGTATTCGTGGTTAGAAAAAAAATACCCCCGCAGTCTACCCAGCCACTGGCAGAAATGGATACCAGGGTATTACTCTGGGATGGTGAGGAATGCCGCTTTGATGCTTGAAGCGACACTATCCTGAAGTCTCTGAACACTTCTGGATAGGCAGCCAAGCAGATATGGGTGAAAACTTGCGTACTAAGACGTCGATTCAAGTCTCATACTTTACTTTACCCTCTATTTATTCCAGAGCTTTCCCTGTATTCACTTTCCATGTGGGTTTCATTATGATGTTTGTCTTGCTATGGGTTACATCAGGTTTTTTTTTTATCCTATCTATCTCCATTTCCTATTCATAATCTGTTGCTTGATTGACCCTTGTTTTGTTCTTTCCCAAATATCATCATTTCTGATATCTTGTCATACCATCTGATGTTCAGAATTTCCTCAGACAAATATTTTATCTTCTGTTTGACTGTAATATTCAACATCCATGTCTCAGAGCCATATAATAAGACTGTTTTTATATTTGTATTAAATAACCTTAGTTTGATGCTTGTTTTTATGTTTTTTATAGCCTGTATTTAATTGTAAATATTACTGAGAGTTACTTTGTTGTTATTGTTGTTGTTATGGATCTAGTGGCCTGTGAGCTGACACCCTTGGGCCCAATGCCAAGTAATGATATCTGCAGGTATTTCTAAGTTCACTTGTAGTTCCATACAAGGTGTTCCATTTATCAGGTCTTGGAGGAAGGAGTGTTGCACTAATGTTGGTGATCTTTGGACAGTCAAGATGATGATGTTCTACTGTTTTTTCTTGTGAGTGTTCACAGAGTGGACATGCTGGAGTTTGGTTTCGTTGTATTCTATTGATGTGGTTGTTCATGGTACAGGACCGGTTCTCAGTCTGAAGATGGTGGTTTGGTCTCTTCTTTTTAGGTTGTTAATGTTGTCATAGAGGTTTGGCCTTGACATGTATTTAAATGGATCTCTCATGGGGGGAGTGGTTGGTCTCGAGGCAAGACGCTGGCCTCGAGACAGATAGGTTGTGGGTTCAAATCCTGGCTGCACCGGTTGAGATTTTTATTTAACCACCCCTGGTCTCAGCAACGAGGCCCAGCTTGAAACATCAATTACTCATCGACGGAAAAAATATGAGTACCTCCGAAGTTAGAGTTATCTGCCTGTACGGTGAGGGACCCCTGTATACACGGCTGCCAGGGAAAAATGAATTAACACGTAAAATTCACGTAACGTGTACAAGCTGACGAACGAAAGAAAAAAAAAGATCTCTCCCTGTTTTTCCCATGGTCCATCCATTCAGCCATGATAGGTGCTCTCTGATAGCTTGTTTGCGCTGACATGTCTATTTGTGTGCGCAGGAACGTGATAGTGATCTGGACAAAGAGGAGCACCGCCAGGAGGAGAATGATGTCCTGAGGAAGCAGTTTGCCCAGGCTGCTAATGCTTTCCATGCATGGCTCACACAGACCAGGTAAGCTCAAAGAATCAAACCATAAGTTATAGCGCCAGATAGCAAAATGATTTTTATAAGAAAGTTAATTTTAACTTTTCTGTTTCAAGTTTTTCAGGGAGTAATTCCCACCAATGAATACATTAAAAAAAAACAGATAAATTTTTTTGGCCACATGATAAGACAGAAAGATTTAAATTTAACACAACGAGCCTTCAATAAAATCTGTCGGAACAGAAAATCAACTTCAATCATTATAAAAATGGATTGATGGAATATTTACAGCACTGGGAAACATAACGGCAGGAAAGGCCAACAGAAGAGCAAAAGACAGCAAACCCCACTGCGCTGAAAGGCAAGTGAGGAAGGCAAGAAGATGCAGTTTAACAATTGTGTGCCTCTGTATCTGCTAAATAGACAGCATCCTGGCAATAGAGAAATAGTTGTGGCATTTATCTAGACCGAAACAATCAACTTTGTACTTTATTGTACATTGTTTCTCCATCTTTCTCCCTTGAAAAAGTGTTCATGTCTTGGGGTCCTTGTACATAAAAATGATCATATGTCGTTATTGAAATCTCCCATTCTCTTTGAGAAACTTAAAATTCATAAGGAAAACATGAAACATTTTGTTTATAAAGCTGGTTTCAGCAACAACAAAAATAATAATAATAAACATTTTTCTGAAATTTGACGATTAAAAAAAAAAATGAAAATAAAACAACTGAAATTAAACGAAAATAAAACAACTGAAATTAAACTGCTTGTTCAAATGCAGGTACTCATTCTCTTTCGTTCACATGGATACAGGTACACAATAAGTCTTGAACATAGATAGGAAGACTCCTTTAACATTTCCTCCTGGAGATGAAACATGTCTGCCTAATTAGCTGGGGTACCTAATAATATTATGGATGTTCTTGGTGGTACTATCGGTCTGCAGACTCCAGAGCATGTTCTTCAAACATATGAAATGTGCTGAGAGCAAGGAACTAAACGAAAGCCTCATGACAGACAGAAAAAGAGAGGGTTGTTCATCTTTCTACACAATCTGCAGAATTTAGGAAAATGAAATGCACTCAATGACAAAGAAAGTAACTCTGAGACTAACAAAAGATTTAATCATAGAACAACACTGCAGTCTGAGTGGAGA
Organism: Megaustenia siamemsis; assembly: GCA_032433765.1. Taxonomy (NCBI): domain Eukaryota; kingdom Metazoa; phylum Mollusca; class Gastropoda; order Stylommatophora; family Ariophantidae; genus Megaustenia; species Megaustenia siamemsis. Next base: position 67,236,989 of record JAVIAB010000059.1, read on the forward strand.
ACATGAAAGAAGAATTAGCGTTCTGTGTTCTAGCATGGTAAAATATAATACTTCAGTCCTCTGTAATGTTATGTTATGAGACAGTTTTTAAACTGTTATGTCAGAATTACATAAACCATTTTTCTTGTTGGTTAAAGAAATAACATGCAATTTTTTTACAGGATGTGGCTACCTAAAATGGTTAGAGCATCAAAACATTATCTTTTATGTATGAGATTTTTGGTATTGTTTTGGTGTGAGTTTGCTCCTTATTAATCAACTTTTTTTGTTTATTATAAAGACAGAGAATTCTGTTATTTTTATTTTGATTAAAAAGTTATTTTGCATTTATTTTTTAGGGACAGGTAACTTTAAAAATTAATACTTTAGCTATAATAATATAAATGAAGATAAGAAAGTTCTCCTGAATAAAAACATAAGTAAAGGTTGAGTTGAGTTTTTAGTTATAGTCGACAGGTCATCTTCATAACACAATGAACAACTCTAGTACTCAGATCCCCTCATCAGCACATTCCTCTGTATGAAGCACACCCACCACACACACACATTAGCAAAAGCAATAAAGATGGCATCAGCTCAGCGGCACTAACTCCATAGCACCGGTGATGACCTTTTACAAGAGGTTGAGTATTATCTCGTAGCATGAGCAGCTACTTCTGGTGTAGCCGCTTCCTTTAGTGGTGGCCGCTTCATACATAATGGCTACTTCCTCTAGTGGTGTTTGTTACCTTTAGTGCTGGATGCTTCACTTGTGGGCTACTTTTTCTCATGTGGGCTAACTCCTTCACTTTGACTATTACCTATAGTTGTGAATATTTCATGTATGGACTAATTTTAGTTTAGATGTTACCTAAGTGGTGACTACATCATGTATAGACTACTTTATCTTGTGACTCTTACCTCTAGTGATGGCTACTTCATATATAGGCTACTTTGTCTAGTGACTCATATCTCTAACGATGGTTACTTTTTCTGATAGCTACTTCACATATAGACTACTTTACCTAGTGACTCATACCTCTAACGATGGTTACTTCATCTAATAATAGCTACTTCACATACAGGCTACTTTATCTAGTGACTTATACCTCTAGTGGTGAGTACTTCATCTAATGATAGCTTATCATGTATAGGCTATTTTATCTAGCGGCTCTTACCTCTAGTGATGGTTACTTCTTCTAGTGATGGCTACTTCATGTATTTCCCCTAGTGTGGTTTACTTCCCTCAAGTGTAACCTACTTTCCTACAGAAGACTGAAGAGAAGTGGTCAGATGCCTAGTTGCTAAACCGTAAATCTTCAATCAAACAAAATAAAGGAAATTACAAAATTATGATTGCATTTTTTAAGAAATAAAAATTAAGAATTTAAAAAAAAAAATCAAAATAACAGTAGAAGCCAATAAAAAAAAAATATATATTTTTTTTTTTTTGCATGAATATGAAACCCAACACTAAAATTCATTATACATTTGATTTAAGAGTGTGGGAGCTTTGTTTTTGTAGTTAATGTTTTCATTTATTGCTTGTTACTTCCTAAAAATAATATCAAAGGCATCCAGTAGAATATTAGAGATTAGTTGTTTGAACCTGACACTCTAACACTGCACCGTCAACACTGGACATCTTTTATAGAAATGGACTATGTACATTTTACTCTCATTTTAATTTAAAGAAAGATTTTAATAGAAGGGATTCAGTTTTGGAATTCAGTCTTTTTCTTTGTTTACTCTTGCAAGAATGAGATCTGTCTACTTTGTTTATTCTTGAAAGAATGAGTTCAATCTTGAATTCTTCAATCTTGCAAATATGAATTCAGTCTTCATCATTGTTTGTTCTTGCAAGTACAAGTTCAGTTTTATTTTTTAACCTGCAAATATGAATTCAGCCTTCTTCATTGTTCATTCTTGAAAGTACGAGTTTGGTTTTTATTGCTCAACTTGCAAATATGAATTCAGTTTTCTTTGTTCAACTGGCAAATATGAATTCAGTTTTCTCATTATTTGCGCACTTTTGCAGCTCAAAGCTGTGGTGTTTCTCTAAAAAACGTGTCTAAGAGACACAAATACCCAACATTCTTTCCCCTTCCACCCTTCACCCTGCCCTCTACAATATCTGTAATGCTTTGAAATAGCTTTACCTATGTCTCTCTTCTTATTTCTTATTTTTCTGTGTCCTCTAGATTTATTTTTGTGTTCTATCCCCACAATGATTCCTATTCTTCTGAGTGACTTTGGTTCTGTCATGCAATTGCTAATGAGTAGGCTGTTGACACACAGATAGCTGTTGTAGTGTTGATTTAGTTACAAGATTGTCTTACAATAAGAAACTGCTAGCCTCCCTTTAGTCGTGTGCTTTACAACATGTTGTTGCTTTATTTACCACTTTCTTATTTTCTGGCCCAGCAAATCTGCATGGAAAGTAACACAATTTTTACAAGTTATTTTCTGTTCTAGTTTCATTTGTCAGATTGTCTGCTTCTTTCTACAGAAGCCAAACTACTACTCATGACTACTCTTTTGTGTTTTATTTGTTATGCTCTCCTTTTAGAATTCTTTTACTGACAATCTTCAACAAAATGACTTTATAAATTTTCTTTGCAGATTGAGCATCCTTGATCTAAAATGCTTGAAACTATAGAAGTGTTTTGAATTTATAATTTATTTTATTTGTTTAGGAATATGACTATAATATTGAAATGTAATATATGATGTATACATTATAATAATGAGAATTGGACTTTTACGGTAAATACAAAATTAATTTAACATTTATATAAACCGTAAACACAGGTGTCGTTCGAATGCTTTCAACTTTGTTTTTATGTCTCTTGTTGTTTTCAAGAGATATAGAAACAAAGTTGAACGCAATTGAAAGTAAATGTCTAAGGAAAATACTTGGTATAGCGTGGAACGAATTCAAAACAAACAAGGAAATTAGAGAAATCTTCAATCAACCACTAATATCTTCAGTAATCAAGAAAAGACGATGGTTATATGTTGGACATGTGACGAGGAGAGATAATAACCGAATAGCAAAGCAAGCCCTCATGTGTGAAACAACAGGTAAGAGGAAAAGAGGTTGACCCAAAGAGATACTGAGAACAACATTGATGAGAGAGGCATGAGCAGAAGGAATATCGACTCCCTCAATGAGACAGAGTTGCTTGTACAGAACAGAGACAAATGGCGAGATTTGATAAAATATCTTTACAAGGATTGAAAACAGCTAGAATAAAAATGTAGATAAGAGAAAGCGTATCTGGGTCTACGCCCTATGGGCCAGCTACAGCTTGAAGGGTCAATAGATAGAAATACAGGTCTGAACGTAATTTTTACAAAATTTCTATAATTTTGTTCATGAAATAGTTTGTGTACATTGAACCCTCAGAAAACAAATATGTCACCTTCACAGCTTCCATAAGGATGATCTCAAATCGGATTGCTACTTATATTTTAGTTGTCTTGCTTGTTTAGTCACTTTAGAAATATTTAATAACTTGTAGCTTACCTAATAACATTTCTAGTAAGCTATTGAATGTCTCTCCAAAAAGTATCTGAATGAGTTCATTTATATAAAATGTTGTTTCCTCATACGCATAGATTAATCATTTAAAATACTATTGACTTATTAGCCCCCTTGACAATTACCCATTTTCATTTTCAAACTGATGTTCAGTGAGCAAAATTGCAAAAGTGGAAAACAACTCCCAAAAAAAAATTTCAACATTTTACGGAACAATTTTTGATCAGAATAGTGTAACAGCTTTTAACTGTATCCTATATTTGTTTATGACTAAATATATCTTTTTTTATTAATAAAAATTCTCTTCTGTATGAATCATCTGGTCTGTTTATGGCCCATCATTATTATTCTTATATTTCTTGTAGAATTTCAGTATTTGAATAATTGTTCAGCTTAGGATATTCACAGTTGTTTATTTTCATCTCAAAGTGGCATTTTAGTTCATGGATGAAGATGTCCTGAACCTAAGTACATCCCTCTAATTATTGAAATTGATACTTTGTAGAAGTGGTTCCAATCTGTGACACCAGGCACACAAAACGTCCCATTTTATAGTTAAAAGTAAATATTTATGTGTGAATGATATTTTAGTATTTAATGCTTATGATAACTTAGACTGTTCAAATCAAACGTATTATCTACCCTTACGAATGCATGCAAGAGCTGGAAAACAACAAGACATGGGAACAAAGTTGAACGCATTTGAAAATAAATGTCTAAGGAAATTACTTGGTATAGCGTGGAACAAATTCAAAACAAGCGAGGAAATTAGAGAAATCGCCAATCAACCACTAGTATCATCAATAATCAAGAAAAGATGATGGACATATGTTGGACATGTGATGAGAGGAGATAATAACTAAATAGTAAAGCAAGCCCTCAAGTGGGAAACAACAGGTAGGAGGAAAAGAGGCCGACCCAGAGAAACACCAACAAGAACAATAATCAGAGAAGCAAAGGCAGCAGGAATCGACTCCCTCAATGAGATTGAAATGCTTGCACAGAACAGGGACAAATGACAAGATTTGATAAAAGATCTCTGCAAGGATTGAGACTGCTTGGAAGAATAATTTTCAAAACAGAGAAAGAATATCTGAGTCTATGCTCCATGGGCCAGTTACGGCTCAAAAGGTAGATAGAATGCTTATTATGCAAGGTTTGCAAATTTGAGGGTTTCCAGATTGCAGTATTCAACTTTTAACCACAAAAATTTATGTAATTTACAAAGGGTGATTGGTTGGTCTTGGGGCAAGATGCCGGTCTCAAGACACAGAGGTTGTGAGTTCAAATCCCAGCTCCACCAACTGGGATTTGTATTTGTGATTTCTCTCTGCGGCAACCACCCCTGGTCTCAGCAGCGAGGCCCGGCTTGAAACGTCAATTACTCGTCGATGTTACCTCCGAAGATGGATTTATCTGCTTGTGCGGCGATGGACCCCTTTGCTGATGGCTGCCAGGGAAAAATAGATTAACACGCAAAATTCAGCTCCTAGTCTCTAGGGACTTCGCCAGAGGTGAAAGCTGATGAATACAAATATATATATTAAAATATAACTCACCCGATCACTTTGGATGTATAATAGAAGAAGTCTGTATATTTTATCTTCTGGAAAGACATCAATGATAAAATAAACAAAAGTATTCGTGGTGACAAACAACTGTATATTAACCTTCAGTGTTCTCTGTCAATAGATCAGCAATGATGGAAGGCTCTGGAACCCTGGAGGAGCAACTGGAAGCCACCAAGGTCAGATATATGATTGAATGTGTTCTAACAATCTTTTGTTGTCTTTTAGGTAAAGGCTTTGTTTATAGTTCCACAGTTTATTGCTTTGTTCTTATGTTTGTGTTGATCTTGGATCTTTGAATTTCTGTAGACATTTTGTGTGGGTCCTTCTTTCTTTCTTTCTTTCTTTCTTTCTTTCTTTCTTTCTTTCTTTCTCTTTCTTTCTTTCTTTCTTTCTTTCTTTCTATCTTTCTGTCTTTCTTTCTTTCTTCTTTCTTTCTTTCTTTCCTTCTTTCTTTCTTTCACTTTAATTCTTCCTTACCTTCTTTCTTTCTTTAACACTGTGCCTATACATATTTTGTGTAGGGTTTCCACAAACTATATTACAAGCTTTCCACAAACTATATTACAAGCTTTCCACAAACTATATTACAAGCTTTCCACAAACTATATTACAAGCTTTCCACAAACTATATTACAAGCTTTCCACAAACTATATTACAAGCTTTCCACAAACTATATTACAAGCTTTCCACAAACTATATTACAAGCTTTCCACAAACTATATTACAAGCTTTCCACAAACTATATTACAAGCTTTCCACAAACTATATTACAAGCTTTCCACAAACTATATTACAAGCTTTCCACAAACCACAGCAAGGTTTGTACAAACTATACAAGGTTTTCATAAAGTACTATAAGAATTCTACAAACTACTACAAAGGTTTCCACAAACTACTACAAGATTTCCACAAACTATTACAATGTTTCCACAAACTACTACAAGGTTTCCACAAACTACTACAAGATTTCCACAAACTACTACAAGATTTCCACAAACTACTACAAGGTTTCCACAAACTACTACAAGGTTTCCACAAACTACTACAAGGTTTCCACAAACTACTACAAGGTTTCCACAAACTACTACAAGGTTTCCACAAACTATTACAAGGTTTCCACAAACTACTACAAGGTTTCCACAAACTACTACAAGGTTTCCACAAACTACTACAAGGTTTCCACAAACTACTACAAGGTTTCCACAAACTACTACAAGATTTCCACAAACTACTACAAGGTTTCCACAAACTGCTACAAGGTTTCCACAAACTGCTACAAGGTTTCCACAAACTACAACAATGTTTCCACAAACTACTACAATGTTTCCACAAACTACTACAAGATTTCCACAAACTATTACAATGTTTCCACAAACTACTACAAGATTTCCACATACTATTATGTTTCCACAAATTATTACAAGGTTTCCACAAAATACTTCACGGTTTCCACACATTGTTCTCTTAAATTCACATAAATTGTTTAATAGCTGATGTAACATTGACAAACTTGACTTTGTGTGGAACACCACTAAGGTGGCACTTCTAACATATTTTGTTTGTTCTTTTTTTCTAAAAATACTTTGTTTGTTCTTTTTTCTAAAAATACTTTGTTCTTTTTTCTAAAAATACTTTGTTCTTTTTTCTAAAAATACTTTGTTATTTTTTCTAAAAATACTTTGTTCTTTTTTCTAAAAAATACTTTGTTCTTTTTTCTAAAAATACTTTGTTCTTTTTTCTAAAAATACTTTGTTCTTTTTTCTAAAAATACTTGTTCTTTTTTCTAAAAATACTTTGTTCTTTTTTCTAAAAATACTTTGTTCTTTTTTCTCAAAATACTTTGTTTTTTTTTTCTAAAAATACTTTATTTTTTCTAAAAATACTTTGTTATTTTTTCTAAAAATACTTTGTTCTTTTTTCTAAAAATACTTTGTTTTTTCTTTTTTCTAAAAATACTTTGTTCTTTTTTCTTCTAAAAATACTTTGTTCTTTTTTCTAAAAATACTTTGTTCTTTTTTTCTAAAAATACTTTGTTCTTTTTTCTCAAAAATACTTTGTTTTTTTTTTCTAAAAATACTTTATTTTTTCTAAAAATACTTTGTTATTTTTTCTAAAAATACTTTGTTCTTTTTTCTAAAAATACTTTGTTTTTTCTTTTTTCTAAAAATACTTTGTTCTTTTTTCTTCTAAAAATACTTTGTTCTTTTTTCTAAAAATACTTTGTTCTTTTTTTCTAAAAATATATTGTTTGTTCTTTCTTCTAATTTTTTTTTTTTTTGTTTAAACTGAAAACATCAAATACTTACTTTTATTCTAAAATCAGAGAAAAGCCCTTGAAGTCAGATCCCAGAAAAATCACTTGAAGAAAATTGAAGATCTTGGTGCTGCCATGGAGGAGAGACTCATCCTTGATAACAGGTAGATTCTACCTATATATATATAATTTTGTTTTTACACTTTCAGTACTTGTCATTAATTTTTTGTATATCTGCTTCCTTGTTTACCTTACCTGGAGGGAGTGGTAACTAAGCGCTATATCTTGGAACACCTGTGAGAGACTGAGAAGGAAGGGGAGGCAAATGTAACCTTTTCAGAAATGAAATCGAATGGGTAATTGCCTTTCTAGAAATGTAAAGTAGGGGAAATTAAAATTTTTCGGAAATGATAAAGAAAAAGGTATTTGACGTTTCCAGAAATGATAAAGGAATAGGTATTTGACCTTTCCAGGAATTATAAAGAAAAAGGTATTTGAGCTTCATAGAAATGATAAAGAAATAGATGTTTGACCTTTCATAAATAATAAAGAGAGGAAGTTTTATCCTTTCCTGATATGAAAAATATAAAAACATGTTTATTAGACCTTTTTAGAAATGATAAAAACAACATTTAAGAAAGATCAATACATGTGAGATGCGATGCTTGAGAAAAGTAACAAACAACACAAGAAGAGATAGAATACCAAATGAAACCATAAGAAAAATGGTAGGAACAATACCCTGCCAAGAATATATAGAGCAACAACAACTTAAATGGTTTGGCCACCTGGTCAGAATGAATCCGCATCAATCACCATCAAGGGCGTTCTTCTCGAAAATGGATGGAAAAAGACTTAGAGGAAGACCCAGAAGAAGATGGATAGATGCAGTGATATAGACATGTAACAAAGGAAAATCACTAATTCAGACAGTTCGAGCAGTTCAAGAACGACAAATGATATAAACCTTTTAGGTATCAGTGAAAAGAGAAAAGAAGAAGAAGAAAGAAGATAAAAACAACTATATTTTACCGTCCCACAAAGGATAAAAACCAAGATTTTTTTTACCTTTCCAACAATAAAGTTTAGCCTGTTTAAGAATCAATAGAAATTCAATGTTTATCTTTCAATCAAGAAATTAGATAGAAAGCAATAACAGCTTCTATTAATGAAATATGGTGGATCTGAGTTTTAATTTGTGAGGTAATTATCACTTCATAGTAAAAAAAAAAAAGAAAGTAAAGTACCCCCGTCATGCCATGTGGCGTATAGTGAATATGGTGTTAGTGACCATAAATTTTACAGACCTTCGGCACATGTTTTTTTGGGGTAATGTGGTTAGTATTACGCCCGTGCCGCTTCACTTTCCCAGAAAAAAATCCGGTGCCCATTAAAGGCTGGGTGAACCCGGAGGCCGTCGGTTGGGATCGAACCCTACCCCTTGTCCTTTGTAGTCCAGTTCACTAACCACTGAGCTATCACGGCTCCCTATCACTTCATAACTAGAGACTAAAAGTTTAATGTAGAAAAAGTTTGACTCACAGAAATGGAAATGAAATCAAGTATGGAGACTTAATACTTTATCTTTAGTATTGATTAGCATGTGTTTACCACTGTGTCAGAAAGAACAAATGGTTTACAACATAAAGGTTCTTATTTTGGGCAAGTTTCTCAATTTCAGCAAGAGACTGCTATCTTTGCTTATCTTGTCAGTGTTCTTCTCCGAGTCTCTTAATATTTTTTTCCTGTTGTTTCTCAGTTGAGGGCTTGGTTTGTGATTCTTTCACTGTTTTTCTTGTTACATGGCCAACACTAGCCTATTTTCCTGATTATAGATAAGATTTCTGGTTGCATGATTATGTCTCTTATTTCTGCACTAGTTTCAAATATACAAATTCTATGTACTTTAAAACCATATATCTTCTCTGTTTTGCAAAAATCTATATTTGTCTCCTCCCAGTTTATAAATATGCCTATATATATATATAATAAAATAAAACAGGGTGTTAGACAAGGTTGTGTGCTGTCACCAGATTTGTTTAATATTTATAGTGAGATTATTTTAAGATCCATAAGGGACATGCATGGAGTACCAATCGAAGGTCATAATATAAATAATTTAAGGTATGCTGGTGATACAGTCTTAATCGCTAAGAGTGAAAATGAGTTACAAGAAATGTTGGACATTATAGTGAAAGAAAGCAAAAATAAAGGACTCAGCCTTAACAGCAAAAAGACAGAGGTAATGATAACAACAAAGAAAAAGACATCACCTCTGTGCAAAATAAAGACAAGTGGAACAATATTAAAACATGTAAATGAATTTAAATATTTGGGAACTTTGTTAACCTCAGACAGAAGATGTACAAAAGAGGTGAGATGCAGAATGGCTCAGGCAAAAGCAGCTTTCCAAAAAATGAGGAAGATACCGTGCAATCCATTTTTGACAATAGAAACTAGAAAAAGAGTTCTTAAATGTTACGTAGAGCCAGTCTTAACATATGGATGCGAATCATGGACAAAAGGACAACAGACTAGAAAATCACTGGAGTCTGTAGAAATGTGGTTTTACAGAAGAATATTGAGAGTACCATGGACAGCTAAGAAGAGTAATGAAGATGTTCTGAGAATGGTCAAAGCAAAAAGAGAGCTAATTTCCAATATTAGGAAGAAACAATCATCATTAGATAGAGGGAAGCAAAGAGAAAAAATAACATACAGCTTAAGAGAATGGCTTGGCAGAAGGTCAACAACAGAAATTGTAAATAGCTGCCGAGATTGAAAGTTGTGGAGAGACATGATCACCTACGCCAGCACGCCCGGTACTTGATGATGATGTACTTTAAAACTACATACCTTCTCTGTTTTGCAAAAATCTATACTTGTCTCCTCCCAGTTTATAAATATGCTTATATATATTTGGGGGCCTCAGTAGTCTAGTTGGAAAAACCACCAGATTGGGCTACCGATGTTTGGAGAACCTGTTTTTGATTCCCGCTGGAAGCAGTGTGAATTGTACTCATGGTTGAAAAAAAAAAATACCCCCGTGGTCGACCCAGCCGCTGGCAGAAATTGCTACCGTGGTATTACTTTGTAAAGGTGAGGAATGCCGCCTCACATCGTGAGTTTCAGTGCTTGAAGCGATACTATCCAGAGGTCTCAGAACATTTCTTAATAGGCAGCCGAGCACATATAGGTGAAAATTTACGTGCTAAGATGCCATTTCAAGTCTCATACTTTACCTTTATAAATGTGCATATTTTTTTTTCTATTTTCAGATACACGGAGCACAGCACAGTTGGCTTGGCCCAGCAATGGGACCAGCTTGACCAGCTCTGCATGAGGATGCAGCACAACCTAGAGCAACAGATTGAGGCCAGGAACAGGAGTGGTGTGTCTGAAGATGCTCTTAGAGAGTTCTCTATGATGTTCAAGTAGGCACCATTCTAATCCCATGATCTAGTCTAGGTCTCGTCTTTGAAAGATGTGACATTAGGTTGTCTTAATATAAATATATTGTCCTAAATAGTCAAAATTGTCCTTTTGTAATCACTTTTTACTTTATTTTGCTTCGAGTACTATTTTGTTGCCTCATTTGATTATTATTATGTTGCCCTTTTTTATTTTATAGTTCAAACATTTACCTCTCTATTTTTGACATGTTGTGTAAAATACCTCTATCATCTATTGACATTATCCCTCTATTGTTGAAATGGTGTGTAACATGTCTCTGTCATTGAAACATTAAGTAATATGATCCCTCTATTGTTGAAATGGTGTGTAACATGTCTCTGTCATTGAAACATTAAGTAATATGATCCCTCTATTGTTGAAGAAATCGAATAGCAAAGCAAGCCCTCATATGGGAAACAACAGGTAAAAGAAAAAGAGGAAGACCCAGGGAGACACTGAGAAGAACATTGATGAGAGAGGCAAGAGCAGCAGGAATCGGCTCCCTCAATGAGATAGAACTGCTTGCACAGAACAGAGACAGATGGCGAGATTTGATAAAATATCTTTAAAAGAAAACTGCTAGAACAAAAATTCATATAGGAGAAGGTGTATCTTGGTCTACGCCCTATGGGCCGGTTACGGCTCGAAAGGTCAATAGATAGATAGATTGTTGAAATGGTGTGTAATATGTCTCTATCGTTGAAACATTAAGTAATAAGATCCCTCTATTGTTGAAATGTTATGTAATATGTCTCTATCGTTGAAACATTAAGTAATAAGATCCCTCTATTGTTGAAATGTTATGTAACATGTCTCTGTCATTGAAACATTAAGTAATAAGATCCCTCTATTGTTGAAATGTTATGTAATATGTCTCTATCGTTGAAACATTAAGTAATAAGATCCCTCTATTGTTGAAATGTTATGTAATATGTCTCTATCGTTGAAACATTAAGTAATATGATCCCTCTATTGTTGAAATGTTATGTAACATCCCTGTATTGTTGAAACATGTATCTTCTCTATCAATTAAACATTATGTAACATTACCAATCTATTATTGAAGCATTATCTAACATCTATTTTCACTCTTATAACTTTATACCTTTCTTCTTACTTTTTCTCGTTGTACATCTTTATGTTGCCTCCTTTGACTATCATTTTCATGATTCTTTTTTGACGTTGCATTGTTACCTTTTGTAACATTGCCTATTTTATCTCTACATCTTTATGTTGCCTTTTTTGACCAGGTCTTTCTCTACATCTTTATGTTGCCTTTTTTGACCAGGCACTTTCTCTACATCTTTATGTTGCCTCTTTTGACCAGGCACTTTGACAAAGACAAGAGTGGCAAACTGGATCACCAGGAATTCAAGTCTTGCTTGAGAGCTCTAGGATATGACCTTCCTATGGTTGATGAGGGTCAAGTTGATCAAGAGTTCCAATCTATTCTAGACGTTGTGGATCCAAACAGGTAAACATTGAGTTCCTTCTAACAGAGCCATCTCCCTACAGCACAACTAACTCATTGTTAGCTGTCTTACCATTCTTCTTAAACACTATGACTTCATATCAAACGTCGTCTACTTCTATTTTTTTTTCCCATTCTTCTTAAATACTATATATATATATGGTCTAGTGGAGGCTATTGTGTATTTTTTTAAGGTTTTGTTTTTGTCGAACAGCTTCTCTCGTGGCTAATTCTACCAATGTTTGACAAACACGGCCACAGAATGAACAAGTCCGTTCACTGATCTACAGGATTTTCTATTCTTTTTCATGAGTCTTTTCTCTTCTAAGTTTTGCTTTAAAACAGTCTTAAATGATGTTATACCATTCCTTAAATACTATGATTTCATATCATACAATGTCTATTTCTGTTTTATTCTATTCTTCTTCATATCACATGACCCTGAGGGTCGTAAGAGCACCACTGATAGACTTTGTAAATCGTCTCCATTTCTCTCTATCTTCAGTCATTTGGGATTCTGCAAGTCGAGGCCTGTCATTTTTTAAATGTTATTTTCCCATCTCTTTCTCTGTCTACCTCTCCTTCTTGCCATTTGCACAGTTCCTTGCAGAAGAGACTTTGCTAGCCTAGACAATTGAGATATGTGGTGGCCAAACCATTCCATTTTGCCAAAAGATCATCATGTACTCCAATTGCTTGTCGTGTCTTTCTGTTCACTTTTTTATTCTTTTTTAGTTGTGTTGTGTCATGGTTGACAGCGAGTTATGGTGCTTTAGGCTCAGTACATTCAATTTCAGCAGTGTATTTTTTGGCACTAAGCAGCCATCCTGCTCTGATCCTGCTCATTTGCTTTTCTTCTTCTTCTTCTTCTTTCCTTCCTCATCTGCCTTTCAGCGTCGAGGGGAGATATAATTTGCGGTCTTTTGCTCTTCTGTTCACCTCTGCTGCTGTTATGTTTCCTAGTGCTTCTAATATTCCATCGATCCATCTTTTTCGTGGTCGACCCTTGGGTCTGTTGTTCTCACAACGTTTGTTGAAGGCTCGTTGTGTTGTGTTTTGTTCTTTCTGCCTTGTCACGTGGCCGAACCATTTTATCTGTTGTTTCCTTATATATTCTATGGCTGGGGCTATTCCTAGCTTTTTTCTCAGTTCTACATTTCTGATCTTATCTCTCAGACTGTTTCCTGTCATTCGTCTAACACATTTCATCTCTGTAGAGGTTATTTTTCTTATTGTTCTTGCATCTAGAGTCCAGGTCTGGCATTGGTAGCACAACGTTGGAATGAAGATTGTATTGTATAGTGCTCGTTTTGCCTCCAGAGTTATTTCCTTGTTGGACAATAGTGGTGATAACTGTCCGATGATTTGACAAGCTTTGTTGCATCTTGATTCTATCTCTGCTGTTTGGGAATTGTCGTTTGTCATTAGACTTCCTAGGTATTTGAATTCCTCTACTTGTTTTAGTTGTCTGCCTTCTATAGTTATGTTGATGTTCTGTTTATTTTTGGCGACATTCATGACTTCTGTTTGTTGATGTTGATTTTCATGTTGTATTTTGTTCCTAAGATGTTGAGTTTGTTTAAGTGTTCTTGTAGGTCTTCTATCATATTCATGGAATTTCATTGCATTCAGGGCATCCTCGTACCTGCTTCACCGCCGGTCTCAGCATTTCTCAAAGCATATGTAGACTGATTATTCCTGCAAGGTGTTGACTATAAATACAACTGCTTTTCCCCATTATAAACACTCCGGATCGACCAGACCTCCTTTCCACTTTTAGATTCATCAGTCTCTTAATATATACCTCTCTTTCTTCTCTGTGCAACGCCACAGTGGCCACACTTCCTATTGAAAGTGGGTAAAAAAGTAAAAGTAAAGTAAAGTACCCCCGTCACGCCAAGTGGCGTATAGGGAAATATGGTGTTAGTGATCGTATATTTTACAGACCTTCAGCACATGATTTTTGGGGTAATGTGGTCGGTATTACGCCCGTGCTGCTTTACTTTCCCAGAAAAAAATCCGGTACCCATTTAAGGCTGGGTGAACCCGGAAGCCGTCGGTTGGGATCGAACCCTACCCCTTGTCCGTGGTAGTCCAGTTCACTAACCACTGAGCTATCGCGGCTCATTGAAAGTGGGTGCTGTTGCTTTTACTGCTGGGGATGGTGTCAATTGATGTCTACACCAGAATTAGTAATGCAGGCGACATTTCTGGGTGACTTCCTCGAATATAAGGCACTGAAGATCACATGTTCTATTTGAATAAATGACCAACAGTGAAAAATCACTGAAAACCAGCAATACACAATGACCCTTCTGAAAACATTGCTGATGTAGCCACCATTTTTCTGGAGTCCGGTACATAGGCCTGTCGTCTTCATAGGAAAGTTGTGTTAGGTGTTGATAAAAAAAAAACTCCAAAGTTTATTTGGCAGAAGTATGATTCATTTCAGTTCATTGAAAATATAACAGATTATATCTTCATTTATGTGTAATATTTAAATGTTTCCACATGCAATGTCTCCTCAGAATAATGCACATCAAATGGCAGGACAAAATAACCAACTTAACTGTCCTGTAATGTGCTAAGACTCCAACAATCATGTCCATGCTCAGATGTCGAAGACTAAGATGGCTGGGGCACATCCAGCGAATGGAAGAAAAACACATCCCCAAGCAAATACTATATGGTGAACTAACACACACAGAAAAAGACATATTGGCAGACCTAAACTACAATATAGAGATATCTGTAAATCATTTCTGAATGACTTTTCCATTGTGAAAATGACTGGGAACATCTGGCAAGTGATTGCACATCATAGAGAGCATGTATAAGGAATGGTATAAAGTCATTTGAGACTGTGCACAACTTAGAAGAGAAAAGACTCATGAAAAAGGATGGAAAACCCTGTGGATCAGTGGGCCTGACTTGTTCATTCTGTGGCCTTGTGTGTGTGTCAAACATTGGTAGAATTAGCCACAAGAGAAGCTGTTCGACAAAAACAAAACCTAAAAAAACAACAATAGCCTCCACTAGACCGTCTGACAAGATGTAAAGGGACATAATATAATATTTACATGTGTAACATAGTTAGCCTTCAGTTCTCTTTATCAAGGGAGCCTCACTAGCTTAGTTGGGAAAACCACCAGATTTGGCTACCGACGTTTGGACAACCTGTGTTCGTTTCCCACTGGAAACAGTGTGAATTGTATTTGTAGTTGGACAAAAAATACCCCTGCGGTTGACCCAGCCACTGGCAGAAATGGGTACCAGGTTTCATACTCTTGGAAGGTGAGGAGTGCTGCACGCATCGTGAGTTTCAATGCTTGAAGCGACACTATCCAGAAATCTCCTAACACTTTCTGGATAGGCGGCCAGGCACGTATGGGAGAAAATTTGATTCAAATCTTGTAATTTACCCTACCTTTATCTCTTAATCAATTTAACCACACAGGGACGGCTTTGTGTCTCTACAAGAGTACATGGCCTTCATGATCAGCCGTGAGACAGAGAATGTACAGTCCAGTTCTGAAGTTGAACAAGCCTTCAGAGCTCTCACTTCAGGAGAGAAGCCATATATCACTGCACAGGAGCTCTACGCTGTAAGTACTTTCTGGGTTTTGTACGTTTGCTTTCATGTTTGTGTACACTTTGACAGACTTCACTTCACCCCTCTTCAGCTGTGTTCTAGTTGCTCTGTACAAGCCATGATTCTTGTATGAAGGTACTTGTTTGTTTATTTTGTTTTTCTAATTCTGATGTTAAGAAAAGTGTGTTGTCATAGTTCGATGGGATGAAGAGACCATTTTGACAGACAGTTTTTGTTTTTAATTTATTCCTTGATGGCCCCCTCCCTCCTGTTGTACCTGCACCTCATTTTTATCCTGTGGATGCACTCTGATTCTATGTCATGAGGAGGATGAGCAGGGTTTTTGTCTAGTCCACTTATTTTAATGTCAGTTGTGGGTTACAGATTACTGTCAGTTTATGTCACATCTCCCAAATATTGCCACATTCCCAGAGTTGGGAGATAGGGGCAAGATTGATGCTAGAGAGACAAGCAGTATAATCACTATGTAGTGTTCTTTCTTATTCAGCGATCAACATTTGCTGTGCACCTATTTTGTCAGTGATCACACATCTGTTGTTTTGTTGATAGAAGCCACATCTAGCACACATATAGAAAGACAAACATAACAAAAGATTCTATATATCTATCATCACCTTCCGAGCTGTTGCCAGCCCATAGGGCATAGATCCAGATACTCTTTCTCTTATCTAAATTTTTATTCTAGCAGTTTTCAATCCTTCTAAAGATATTTTATCAAACCTCGCCATTTGTCTGTTCTGTGCAGGCAACACTATCTCTTTGAGGTTGACAAAGTCTGTCAGTCGTGCCCCAACAAACCCCAGGCTGACTAAGTCTGTCAGAGGTGCCCCAACAAACCCCAGGTTGACAAAGTCTGTCAGTGGTGCCCCAACAAACCCCAGGTTGACAAAGTCTGTCAGTGGTGCCCCAACAAACCCCAGGTTGACAAAGTCTGTCAGTGGTGCCCCAACAAACCCCAGGTTGACAAAGTCTGTCAGTGGTGCCCCAACAACCCCCAGGCTGACTAAGTCTGTCAGTGGTGCCCCAACAAACCCCAGGTTGACAAAGTCTGTCAGTGGTGCCCCAACAAACCCCAGGTTGACAAAGTCTGTCAGTGGTGCCCCAACAAACCCCAGGTTAACAAAGTCTGTCAGTGGTGCCCCAAGAACCCCCAGGTTGACAAAGTCTGTCAGTGGTGCCCCAACAACCCCCAGGCTGACTAAGTCTGTCAGAGGTGCCCCAACAAACCCCAGATTGACAAAGTCTGTCAGTGGTGCCCCAACAAACCCCAGGTTGACAAAGTCTGTCAGTGGTGCCCCAACAAACCCCAGGTTGACTAAGTCTGTCAGAGGTGCCTCAACAAACCCCAGGTTGACAAAGTCTGTCAGTGGTGCCCCAACAAACCCAAGGTTGACAAAGTCTGTCAGTGGTGCCCCAACAAACCCCAGGTTGACAAAGTCTGTCATTGGTGCCCCAACAACCCCCAGGCTGACTAAGTCTGTCATTGGTGCCCCAACAAACCCCAGGTTGACAGAGTCTGTTAGTGGTGCCCCAACAAACCCCAGGTTGACAAAGTCTGTCAGTGGTGCCCCAACAAACCCCAGGTTGACAAAGTCTGTCAGTGGTGCCCCAACAAATCCCAGGTTTATGGGATGATGAATAGTAGGAGGGGAGATCACCTTGTTTAAAATATAATCATTTTTTAAATGTAGAATGTGTGTTACTTTCTTGCATAAATAACATTCCTTTATTAAAATGTTACTGTTGTATTATCTGCAGAATCTTACCAAGGAACAGGCAGATTATTGCATAGGCAGAATGAAACCATACGTTGACAAAACTGGCAAGCCTATACCTGATTCATACGATTACGTCAGCTTCACTCACCAGCTGTTTGTGAACTGAGAGCCGTAACAGCAGGTCGTACTTAAGGGACGTAATTCAAGTCCCGTGACATTGCTTCAGTGTTCATGTCTTTAAAACAAAATTTGTAGGTCGTAGGCAAAAATGTGGTTATAATGTGACATTTTTGGTAGTATTCTTTGTGTACTGTTTGTATTCCAGTGTAGTCAAAAAATAGTAAATCTTTTTTTCCGGTATTTACATTTCTCTTTCATAATTATTTAGGCCGTTAGCTGCTCATTGTTTCATTAAAATAAATGTAAGCTTAAGCCAAAATTTTAATTACTCAGTTACATCTGCTGTCTTTCTACACTTTCTATTCCGCTTTAAAAATCAAGATTTTTATAAATTTGTTTCATTTTTCCCCAACCAGTATTTCATATTTTTAATGTTATGATGATTATTATAATGATATTCTAAACTTATTTTCTTTTCTTAATTTTTACCAAATTTTGTACGAAAAGAGTTTTTTTGGTAGCAAACTTTTCAAGTATGCGATTGTAATTGAAAAGATGCAGCGATTTCTTGAGTTCGACAATTATTAGTTATAAATATCTGTACTTAACTTGATAATCTTAAACAGCAGCATATATTGCCTGGTAGGAGAAGTCTTTTGCCTTGTAAGAGAGAACTATTTCATTATCTCATTTTATTTCTTCTACATTCGCTTGCCTTTTTAGTTGTCAGCTTACAGTATTTTGTGTTCACAACTTTACAGTTTGGCTGTGTATTTGTACCGTTTCAGCTTTAGTACAACTGTTTTTGGCAAGCATTTTTTTTGGGCTTTGATTTTTTGTAACCTTTGACCTATCCCAGCATACCATTTCGAAATGAAGCGAATGGTTTAGTGCCAGAAATGTTCTTATTTTAAATGTAATTCTTTCCAAGGATTACTCATTTAATCTACCTGAAGTGTTCTGGTTATGCAATGTCTTAAGCTAGTTTGAACCTTACCCAATTTTTTTTTGTTTTTTAAGCATTTTCCAAAAGTTGGTCTTGTGTTGCCAGCTTCCTCCGTTTTTAACATTTAAACTGTGGTGAGAGCTTATTCTCAGGTCTTCGGCTGCATTTAGGACTTCGTAATATGTCCACAAATAACAGTTATTTCCCAACTTTCTAAAATTTGCCTGAGTTGTGCTGGGTTATGCTGGATGCTTCTCTTAACAGTTTCGATGCTTCTGCCAATTTTTCTTGTGCAGCTGGAGTAGTCCTCTAGCTGCTGCAACATGATTAAGAGATTACAGTTCTCCATAAGAATGGGAAAACAAAATTCCACCAGTACTTAACAGTTTCGCTTGCGATTATTTCTTAATAATCATTACTGATTTGTAATTACAATTGTTTTTTATTTTACACTCATAATTACTCTTTCGTAAGAACTTCATTTTTCAAATTTTTTAGAAACAATTTGTTACTGGTTAAACGTAAACGGTTTTTTGATTCGAAATATCATCTGGTTGAGGTCTTTGTAAACATGTAGTAAGTTTATATAATTGTTATTACATTATAATATATTACTCGTTACTTCCGAAATATAAAGGAGTTTTTTTTTTTATTATCCTCATCACCCCTTTGATATGTGAGACACTATCATCAAGTTCAAGTCTCAGTAACTGCCTTGCCTCAAACAGAGACTTGGGAACTGAGATGTGGTCCCAAAAAATAAAGACAATTGGCAGACATGTTGTGACTCGTTTATGAGAATCTTCTGCTAAAAGCTTGGTTTATGGAGACGACTTATCCTTTTGTTTAATCTGCTGAGCACAGGAGACTGAGTGCAGAGGATGGAGTAGGTTTATCAAATTTCTGGAGATGGAAAGAAAAACTGTAACCCTTACTTGATACCTTTCTGTAACTGTGACTGGCTTTGATGTGTACAAAGATGAGGTAGCAGAAAAGTAACAGGCTTTGATGTGTACAAAGATAAGATAGCAGAAAAGTGGCAGGCTTTGATGTGTACAAAGATGAGATAACAGAAAAGTGACAGGCTTTGATGTGTTCAAAGATGAGACAGCACAACAATGGCAGGCTTTGATGTGTTCAAAGATGAGATAACAGAAAAATGGCAGGCTTTGATGTGTACAAAGATGAGATAACAGAAAAATGGCAGGCTTTGATGTGTACAAAGATGAGAAAGTAGTGACCAACATTATCGTCACCATCTCATTGACCCAGGTGGTCAAAGCTTAAGAAAGCTGAAAGTACAGAAAAGGGATACCTTTATTTGGATGAAGTGATGAATTTTGCCTCTGAGATAGAAGTAACAATTATTTCTCATTTTACTTTCATATACTAATTTTTGGTCTTTTTCCAGTCATGAATATGAAGAATTTATATTTGCTATTTATTTGTATATGGATAAATACACAAGAAGTGATACAGTTGTTGTATTTTGTATTGTTATATTGCTGGAACTGTAATCTATGTAATTTACTTAATCCTGGGTATATAATTGTGTTTTTGCTTCTCTTTCTGCTCATGTAGAACATTTCCTTGTATCACATCCTCTCTGGTAAGATATTATAAAATGACTTAATTTAACAATAACATCAATTGTGTCTTCATAATATATTCTGTTATGGATGTGAATCATGGACAGTGGGACAGCAGACAAGGAAATTACTGAAGGCTGTAGAAGTGTGGTTTTACAGAAGAATATTGAGAATACCATGGACATCTAAGAATAGTGATATGTTCTGAAAGAGGCTAAAGCAAAGAGAGAGCTAATTTCCAATATTAGGAACAAACAATAATTTTTTTGGCCATGCAATGAGAAGAGAACAGGTGGAATATATTGTGACAACTGGGAAAATTGAGGGATGAAGAGATAGAGGGAAGCAAAGAGATAAGATACCAGACAGATTAAGAGAATGGCTGTGGCAAAAGGTGAACAACAGAAATGATAAATAACTGTCGAGATTGAAAGTTGTGGAGAGACATGATCACCCACGCCAGCTAGCATGGTACTTGATGATGATGATGATGAATATAATCTTTGGGTATTCTAAAATTAGACCAATGAAGAAATTCTCAAAGAGGCCAATGCAAAAAAGGGAACTCCTAAAAAACATCAGAAAGAAACAGTCAACATTTTTTGGGCAAATCATGAGAATAGGAAAGTTGGAATACTTGGTTACAACTGGCAAAATAAAAGGAAAGAGAGATCGCGGATGACAAAGAGAGAAAATACTGGATAGCTTGGTGTCATGGCATGGAAAACAGTCAACAACAGAACTGACACAATGACATGTAGATAGAAAATTGTGGAAGGACATGATCGCCTACGCCAACCGGTATGGCACATGATGATGATTGTAAAATTATTTAATTAACATTGGCATCAAGTATTTCTTCATGATATTATAATCTTTGGGTATCCTAGAATTATTTAACATTTGCATCAAGTATTTCTTCATGATATAATCTTTGGGTATCTTAGAATACTAAATTTAACATTCGTATAAAGTATTTCTTCATGGACAATTCTAGTAATAAAAAGCTCATAATGCAGAACATATTCAATAGGAGCAGTCTGAAAGAAGTTTCTCTGGTAACCAAAGGTTTTAGCCCCTTTAACTTCTTGACATTAGAAGGGGGCAGGCCCACCTGGTAATGACATCATCGAGTCTTCCTCCTCTTGCATTCTGAGCTGGAAGAAGGTTCAAACATTATGTACATTCAGATTCATTATATTACCAGTCTATGCTGGCTTAGGTTTCAGTATTTCTTCATATAACATCATATTTGAAATTCTATGATTACATTCAACATTTGCATGAATGCCTTTCATCATATATTACCTTTTTTTTTTTTTTTTTGAATATTCTAGAATTTCACTTCATTCAAGATTGCTAATGTATCTCTGGTGTTGTAAGCCCTTTATTATTTGTTGATGTGCATATTTGATCTTGTATGTTTATTTAAGATTATTCTTTAAATAAGTGTTAGAATCTTACAGTAAAGTTTTAGATTTTGTCTTGGACAATGTATCAGCCCTTCACAGTCAGCTGTGAGTCTCAGGAATTGTTTAGTTGTTCATCTTAAAGTGTAGATCCATGCTAGTGATTGCCCATTTTGAACTTCGTATGATCTATATGATGAGGCATCCAAAAACTGTAATCAAGAGAAAGTGGTCATATGTTGGCCATGTGATGAGAAGAGACTACAAGAGAATCTCAAAGCAAGCCCTGAAATGGAAACCAGAGGTTTTGAAAGAGGCTGACCTAGAGAAACAGTAAAAAGAACATTGAGGTGGGTGGCAACAACAGTAGACATTAGCTCCCTTACCAAGATGGAACAACTTGCCCAGAAGAGAGACATGTTCAAGGTCTGATGGTTGATAACAAAGATGACCAGACACAGGGAGAGTCTAGAATGTCAGCCCCCATGTACTGTTTTTGGCTTGAAAGGGCAGTAAGCAGAAAGATGACTCATATCAGCTGAGTGTCCTTGACAACCATTGGTCTCTCCTTGGTTGCTCTGCTGGTGTCAGTGGTTGGATGTGTTGAAACAGTTGTCACAACTTGAAACTATCTGTAGACTTCATCAGGGTGTAAAGATGACATGTCAAGCACATTTGAATGCAGAAGTAGCAGGTAGCCATAAATGATTATCCACAGAAATAGATTATGATGAAGTGAAACTAAATACACAGAAGGAAGCAGAGGAGTAGTCAGTAGCTTGTAATGAGTGACATCTTGAATTTTAGAAAGCTATTATATAATTAGAGCTGCTTGCACAGAACAGAAACAAATGGCGAGATTTGATAAAATACCTTTAAAAGAATTGAAAACTGCTAGAATAAAAATTTAGATAAGAGGAGGAGTATCTTGGTCTATGCTCTATGGGCCGGCTACGGCTCGAAAGGTCGATAGATAGATATATTATATAATGATTGTTTGTTAATAAATACATTAATTTAGAAGTACATCTTCACCTGTTGTTTGTGGATGTAATACCGGATTCTTTTGTGGTTATGTCACCAATGACTGTTTATGGATGTATCACCTTTGTGGATCACTAATGGATGTTTGTGGTTGTGAACTGTGTTGTGAGCTATCAAGAGCTACTTCTAGAGTCATCATTGGCCATTTAAAATATTCAGGAACTTTTTGGAAATGGTATACAAATTGCGAATGGTTTCAGGCATATTATGTGATCTTACATACATTTAAGAAGCAAAGAGAATAGAGGGAAAGAAGCGTAGAGGGAAGCAAAGAGAAAAAATACCAGACAGCTTAGAGAATGGCTTGGCAGAAGGTCAACAACAGAAATGATAAATAACTGTCAAGATCGAAAGTTGTGGAGAGACATGATCACCTATGCCAGCAGGTCCGGTACTTGATGATGATGTACATTTAAAATGTGGAGAGGAGCAAGTAGTCAGGTGTAGTGTACACTCCTACAAGGGATGTACAACTTTACAAAAAAAGGAACACAACAAAATCAGGACGATTCAAGCTACATGCATCCTTTTTTAGAAAGCGAGAACAACACAAACAATGGAATGAAGATAGGCGCTACTGCATGTTCTAGAATGAGCAGAACTAGTAGATCAAGGAAAAATAAAAATGGGATATGAAATTAAATGAAATGACAAAATAAAAGGGAGATCTATTACATCATAAGAGAATTAAAACATTAATAAACTTAAAAAAATCAAATAATGCAAGACTTTGTTGAAATCAACCCAAGAGCTCCGAATCAACGTATTGATTATTTCACTGAAATCTTTAATAGTTGTTTGTTAAGAATATTATAGGGTTGTTTCTAGAGTGATTGTTTAGGGTTGTGTCCAAAGTGAATGAGTGTGAACTTATAAAGACATCATTTGAAATTGTACAATGGTACATCTAGAATTATTGTTAAGGGTTGTTTGTAATATTATCATCTAGGATTGATGTAAAGAAATCACCAAGGGTTTTTCTGTAATATTATCATCTAGGATTGATGTAAAGAAATCACCAAGGGTTGTCTGTAATATTATCATCTAGGATTGATGTAAAGAAATCATCATGGGCTGTTTGTAATATTATCATCTAGGATTGATGTAAAGAAATCACCAAGGGTTGTTTGTAATATTATCATCTAGGATTGATGTAAAGAAATCATCATGGGTTGTTTGTAATATTATCATCTAGGATTGATGTAAAGGAATCATCTAGGGTTGTTTGTAAAGCTATTATTTAAGATTGTTGTAAAGGAATCAAGCTTTTCCCTTTTTTAATGGTTGTTTGTGAAGATGTCATACAAGATTTTTGAAGAAATAATCATTAATGGTTGTTTGTGAAGATGTCATACAAGATTTTTGAAGAAATAATCACTAATGGTTGTTTGTGAAGATGTCATACAAGATTTTTGAAGAAATAATCATTAATGGTTGTTTGTGAAGATATCATCTAAGATTGTTGATTGAATCATCATTAATAGTTGTTTGTGAAGATATCATCTAAGATTGTTGATTGAATCATCATTAATAGTTGTTTGTAAAGATGTTATCTAAGATGATCCAAGGAATCATCATAAAGGTTGTTTGTAAAGACGTCAACCAAGATTGTCTAAGGAATCATCATTAGTGGTTGTTGGTGAAAGCATCATGAAGAAAATAGCAGAATGCTACACTTATGCTTCCATTAATGGACATCATGTGTTGAATTAGTCAGTCATTAAGTTTAGACAATGACTATTATCTTCTACAGTTTAAGCACATTCCTGTCTTCTTTGCTTGTCACAGTCCAGTTCTCCCATTCCTGAACATGATAGTCACCTTAAACTGACCTCAGATATGACAAGCTGAATTATTAGCACTTTTGAGCAGTCTCTCGCTGTGTGTGTTATTTATTTAAGCAACGTTTTTATTGGCTTGACTTACTTAATAAAGTGTAGACCTGCTTAACAGTTTCATCTTGTTTATTTTGTGCTTGCATATACACAATGAAATAAAGGACTCAGCCTTAATAGCAAAAAGACAGAGGTAATGGTAACAACAAAGAAAAAGACATCACCTCAGTGCAAAAAAAAGACAAGTGGAACAATATTAAAACAGGTAAATGAATTTAAATATTTGGGAACTTTGTTAATCTCAGATGGAAGATGTACAAAAGAGGTGAGATGCAGAATGGCTCAGGCAAAAGCAGCTTTCCAAAAAATGAGGAAGATACTATGCAATCCATTTTTGACAATAGAAACTAGAAAAAGAGTTCTTAAATGTTACATAGAGCCAGTCTTAACATATGGATGCGAATCATGGACAATAGGACAACAGACAAGAAAATCACTGGAGTCTGTAGAAATGTGGTTTTACAGAAGAATGTTGAGAATACCATGGACAGCTAAGAAGAGTAATAAAGATGTTCTGAGAGAGGTCAAAGCAAAAAGAGAGCTAATTTCCAACATTTGGAAGAAACAATCATCATTTTTTGTCCATGTCCAGAAGAGAACAGCTGGAATATATTGTAACAACTGGGAAAATTGAGGGACGTAGAGATAGAGGGAAGCAAAGAGAAAAAATAACAGACAGCTTAAGAAAATGGCTTGGCAGAAGGTCAACAACAGAAATGATAAATAGCTCCCAAGATAGAAAGTTGTGGAGAGACATGATCACCTACGCCACTAGGCCCGGTACTTGATGATGATATACACAATGGCACATTAACTCTTTCTGTACAGAAAGCTTTTTATCAATGCAGTGGAAGTGATTTATTTCAGATTCAAAATTTTTCATGGTTTTAAGAATTAATCTACATATTTATATTTATCTAACACATAACATAGTAAAAAAGTAAAGTACCCCCGTCACACCAAGTGGCGTATAGGGAATATGGTATTAGTGACCATAAATTTTACAGACCTTCGGCACATGATTTTCGGGGTAATGTTGTCGGTATTACGCCCGTGCCGCTTTACTTTCCCAGAAAAAAAAATCCGGTACCCATTAAAGGCTGGGTGAAACGGAAGCCGTCGGTTGGGATCGAACCCTACCTCTTAACACATAACATATTTTATATGAATTTTTAGATAATTTAACAAGGTATTACATTTCACCAATACCAAGATGATACAAGACATGTAAAAAGAATATGGTTTGATGACGGTTCACACTAATTAAATTGAGAGTGACGCACTATGCGGCGAAACGTAATCAGCCGAAATCACCTTGTTGCACAGTGCGGCGAAATGTACAGAAAGAGTTAAACCTGTGATGGAGTTGACACAAACAGTTGGCTCTTGGACTTTAGAGATGTTGCATCTTGTACATCCTTGAGATACAACAATACCATACGTTCCATGTTGTACGTAAAAAAGCAAAGGCTCCACGCCTTGATTTGTGTATGAGAAATATGGTGAACCAAATGTTAACCTTGAATGACTTGAAAAGTGTTTGTTGAAGGCCTATGCTCCACAGGGAGCTGAAAGTGTTTGTTGAAGACCTATGCTCCACAGGGAGCTGAAAGTGTTTGTTGAAGACCTATACTCCACAGGAAGCTGAAAGTGTTTTGTTGAAGACCTATGCTCCACAGGAAGCTGAAAGTGTTTGTTGAAGACCTATGCTCCACAGGGAGCTGAAAGTGTTTGTTGAAGACCTATGCTCCACAGGAAGCTGAAAGTGTTTGTTGAAGACCTATACTCCTCAGGGAGCTGAAAGTGTTTGTTGAAGACCTATACTCCACAGGAAGCTGAAAGTGTTTTGTTGAAGACCTATGCTCCACAGGGAGCTGAAAGTGTTTGTTATAGGTTTGTATCAAGCATTGAAACTCACGATGCGAGGCGGTATTCCTCACCTTCCCAGAATAGTACCCTGACACCCATTTCTGCCAGCAGCTGGGTCGACCGCGGGGGTATTTTTTTTCAACTATGAGTGCCATGAAGCACTGCTTCCAGCGGGAATTAAACACAGGTTGTCCGAACGTCAGTAGCCCAGTTGGGTGGTTGTTCCAACCAGGCTACCGAGGTCTGTGCTGGAATTAGAAACTAAGATCTTGTCCAGAGACTGCTGTCTTAACTCTCCTTTTTACTGCCAGGGATCTTGTGAGGCTAACAGATCAGAGATGAGAAACAAGGATGGCTTGCAGCCTCCCTGTCTGAAAATAAAATCAAGTACCAAGCCTGCTGGCGTAGGTGATCATGTCTCTCCACAACTTTCGATCTCAGCAGTTATTTATCATTTCTGTTGTTGACCTTCTGCCAAGCCATTCTCTTATAAGCTGTCTGGTATCTTTTCTATTTGCTTCCCTCTATCTCTTTGTCCCTCAATTTTCCCAGTTGTTACAATATATTCCAGGTGTTCCATTTTCATTGCATGGCCAAAAAATGATTGTTTATTCCTAATATTGGGAATTAGTTCTTTTTTTGCTTTGTCATCTTTCAGATAGTTTTCATTACTCTTTTTAGCTGTCCATGCTGTTCTTAATGTTCTTCTGTAAAACCACATTTCTACAGTCTCCAGTGATTTTGTTGTCTGTTGTCCTATTGTCCATGATTCTTACCCATATGTTAAGACTGGCTCTACATAGGAGGTGCGCGTGGCCGTGTGGCTAAAACCACTGTTCCGCTGGCTGAAAAGCTGACGTACGGTGTTCGAAGCCCACGGTAGACAGAAAGGATTTTTTCTATCGGGGGGGTGAAACAAAAATGCTGAGTCACACACGTCGTGGCGACTGCTTGATCAAGCGGCCTTTATCCCTCTGGTTCTATCGTTGTCCCCCGACATACACCAACAATGGTACTATGTGTCGTAAAGATAGTTTTTTTAAAAAATATTGTTCCACTTGTCTTTATTGTGCATGCGATGGTGTCTTTTTCTTTGCTGCTACCATTACTTCTGTCTTCTTGCTATTAAGGCTGATTCCTTTATTCTTGTTTTCCTTCATTATAATGTCTAACATTTCTTGTAACTCATTTATACTCTTAGCAATTAAGACTGATTAACAAAATAAAGTGTGATATGGAGAGATAATAACCGAATAACAAAGCAAGCCTCATATAGGAAACAACAGGTATGAGGAAAAGAGGCTGACCCCGAGAGACACTGAGAAGAACATTGATCAGAGAGGCAAGAGCAGTAGGAATCAGCTCCCTCAATGAGATAGAGTTGCTTGCACAGAGCAGAAACAAATGGTGAGATTTGATAAAAGATCTTTACAAGGACTGAAAACTGCTAGAATAAAAATGTAGATGAGAGAAAGAGTATCTGGATCTATGCCCCATGGGCTAGCTATGGCTCGAAAGGTCAATAGATAGATAGATGGAATAGAATAAAGTAGCATAATTAAATGTAGATACAGCATTCATTTTAACATGTTCGTGTATTAACTCATTTCTCTGGCTCAAACGTACATAAAAAAATAACAATTACCAATTATAATATTGTTGCAAATAGGTGTCCATTTATAGGTTGAGTGACATAACAGTTATAATTCATTATAAAATTATACATACAATTATTATTGTATCATCAGTAAAGTTAAAGGCTTAAATTATCTAAGCACTGAATCACAACTAGAATATCAGAGTTGGGGTTAAACTTTATATGATGGTTATCAATAACTACAAAGTTATCATTAACCTGTCAAAAGTAAATAAAAATACAAGTTATACTGAGCAATACATGTTTAATAAAACATACTCATAATATAAAATGTTATTTCAAGCAATTATTTTGAAGTGAAGTTTGAAGAATTAAGTAGTCCATGTATTTGCTTGCTTGCTTGCATTCGCCCGATGACTAAAGGAGTACACCTCTTCATCATCTGCCCTTAAAAGGATGTTAAGTAGGCGTGTCTGCGTTGTGTTGTGGTTTGCAGTATAACTGTGATTTTTGTGCCTTTCAGCCGAACGCATCCATCTTCAGCACAGTCCATGTATTTGATACAAAACTCATTTTTTGTTATTGCTACAATGAATATTTTTCCTTCTTTCTATTGTTGAATAAACCCAATGAGCAATTGATATGGCATGTAAGGTTGTAACCAGCTTCCTTCATTAATTGATGTATCTGCTCATTGTATTTGAAGCTGATGAACTTCGATGCGGGACAGAAAATTGAAGCCCTAGTGGATTTATAGAAGAATTGGATGGAAAGAAAAGAAAACAAATGGTGAAGTCTTGAAACAACTAAAAATGAAATGAGAACTACTAAGCACAATTTGAACAAGACAAATGAGATTAACCTACTAAAACTAATCTTGGAAGGGAAAATAGAAGGTAAAAGAGGCAGACTAAGACTAACATGATGGGTAACATCAAAAGGTGGACAAGTCAGCCTATGACAGACAACCTGTACCATCAAAACACGAGACAGAGCGGATTGGCTCTCCATGGTAGCCAAACTTCGATGCAAAGGTGGACAAGTCAGCCTATGACAACTTGTACCATCAAAACACGAGACAGAGCGGATTGGCTCTCCATGGTAGCTAACCTTCGATGCAAAGATGGACAAGTCAGCCTATGACAGCCTGTACCATCAAAACACGAGACAGAGCGGATTGGCTCTCCATGGTAGCCAAGCTTCGATGCAAAGATGGACAAGTCAGCCTATGACAACCTGTACCATCAAAACACGAGACAGAGCGGATTGGCTCTCCATGGTAGCTAACCTTCGATGCAAAGATGGACAAGTCAGCCTATGACAGCCTGTACCATCAAAACACGAGACAGAGCGGATTGGCTCTCCATGGTAGCTAACCTTCGATGCAAAGATGGACAAGTCAGCCTATGACAACCTGTACCATCAAAACACGAGACAGAGCGGATTGGCTCTCCATGGTAGCTAACCTTCGATGCAAAGATGGACAAGTCAGCCTATGACAGCCTGTACCATCAAAACACGAGACAGAGCGGATTGGCTCTCCATGGTAGCCAAGCTTCGATGCAAAGATGGACAAGTCAGCCTATGACAACCTGTACCATCTAAACATGAGACAGAGCGGATTGGCTCTCCATGGTAGTCAACCTTCGATGCAAAGATGGACAAGTCAGCCTATGACAACCTGTACCATCAAAACATGAGACAGAGCGGATTGGCTCTCCATGGTAGTCAACCTTCGATGCAAAGATGGACAAGTCAGCCTATGACAGCCTGTACCATCAAAACACAAGACAGAGCGAAATGGTGCTCCATGGTAGCCAACCTTCGATACAGAGACGGCACTCTATGATGATAATGATGGACTTCGATCCCTAATCGCTTGGCCAGACAGGAAAGACTGTTTCAGGAGCACTCATGGGAGTGGAGCAGGGGTCTGATTAGCTCTATTGTTTCATCCAAATACATAGAATCAACTGTGAGTCAGCTACCGCATCCAGCTCAGCTGCTGGTGGGTACAAGCCAAACTATCTTTTTAAAGCTTTAATTTTACCTTAAGAGAATAAAAGGATGGAAATGGCAGGACAAAATCACTAACGTAGAAGTATGGAAAAGTACCAATCAAATCATCATCATCAAGTATCGGGCGTGCTGGCGTAGGTGATCATGTCTCTCCACAACTTTTGATCTCGGCAGCTATTTATCATTTCTGTTGTTGACCTTCTGCCAAGCCATTCTTTTAAGCTGTCTGTTATTTTTTTCTCTTTGCTTCCCTCTATCTCTTCATCCCTCAATTTTTCCAGTTGTTACAATATATTCCAGTTGTTCTCTTCTCACTACATGGCCAAAAAATGATGATTGTTTCTTCCTAATATTGGAAATAAGTTCTCTTTTTGCTTTGACCTCTCTCAGAACATCTTCATTACTCTTCTTAGCTGTCCATGGTACTCTCAACATTCTTCTGTAAAACCACATTTCTACAGACTCCAGTGATTTTCTTGTCTGTTGTCCTATTGTCCATGATTCTTACCCATATTTTAAGACTGGCTCTAAGTAATATTTAAGAATTCTTTTTCTAGTTTCTATTGTCAAAAATGGATTGCATAGTATCTTCCTCATTTTTTTGGAAAGCTGCTTTTGCCTGAGCCATTCTGCATCTCACCTCTTGTGTACATCTTCCGTCTGAGGTTAACAAAGTTCCCAAATATTTAAATTCATTTACCTGTTTTAATATTGTTCCACTTGTCTTTATTTTGCACTGAGGTGATGTCTTTTCCTTTGTTGTTATCATTACCTCTGTCTTTTTGCTATTACGGCTGAGTCCTTTATTTTTGTTTTCATTCACTATAATGTCCAACATTTCTTGTAACTCATTTTCACTCTTAGCGATTAAGACTGTATCATCAGCATACCTTAGATTATTTATGTTATGACCTCCAATTGTTATTCCAGACATGCCCCTTATGGATCTTAAAATAATCTCACTATAAATATTAAACAAATCTGGTGACAGCACGCAACCTTGTCTAACACCCTGTTTTATTTGTTGAAACATTCCCAATTGGTTTCCAGTTCTTATAGCCGCTGTTTGTTGCCAGTACATGTTCTTTATTATTCTTAGATCCATGCTGTCTACGTTTATGCTTTCTAAAATGTTGATTATTTCTTGGTGCTTTACTTTGTCAAATGCCTTGGTGTAATCTATGAAACATAGGTGTAGATCTGTTTTCACCTCTATGGCTCATTCTACTAAAGATCTTATGATATAAATGGTATTGCTTGTTCCTTTATCTCTAACAAAACCACACTGTTCATCGCTAATTTCTGGACTGATTTCGCACTCTTCGCATGATGATTCTTAGTAATATCTTAGTCATATGACTCATAAGGCTTATTGTGCGATGATCATCGCATTCAATCGCACCCGATTTCTTTGGTAGGGCTATGAATATTGATTTGAGCATGTCGTCTGCTATATATCCACTGTTGTAGATATCATTCAATATTTTTGTTATTATTTCTATTCCAAAATCACCCATGGCTTCAATTTCTTCTTTAGTTATATTATCTGGTCCAGGAGCTTTGCCTGTTTTCAAATTGCGCAAGGCGTCTTCCACTTCTTCCCTGAGTATTTCTGGTCCTTCTCCATTATCCTTAATATTTACTTCCATTCGTTCATCATTATAAAAATCTTTCATGTATTCTGTCCATCGTTCCCTTATGTTTACTTGATCAATCAACAGTTCTCCTTCCTTTGATCTTAAACATCCAGTTTTTTTATTGCGTTTTTCTTCCTATTAATTCCTCAATTTGTTTGTATATAGCTTTAGCATCTCCTTTTTGTTGCATTTCAATCTCTTTGCATCTCTCTTTTAGCCATGCTTCTTTTGCTTCATTGCATTTTACTACAATTTCTTTATTTAATCTCTTATACTCATCTTTATTTTCTTTATTTCTTCTTCTTGTATCCATTAGCTGCAAAATGTCATCTGTCATCCATTTCTTTCTTGAATTTGTCCTCACTGGTGGTATGAACTCTTTTGATGTTTGTTGCATTGACTCTTTTAGCATTTTCCACTGTTCATCAATGCTTTGTATCTTCTCTATTGCATTGTACCGGTTCTGAATTGTGATTTTATATTTGTCTTGCAGCTTCTTGTCTGATTTTAGTAAATCTAAAATTAACTTGATATTAACTGAGGCTCGTTTTGTTGTTTTTAATTTTGCTCTAAGCTTTCCCACAACTGGTACATGATCACTATTGCAATCTGCCCCTGGTCTAGTTTTCACACACATCACACTGTTTCTAAATCTATTGCTTATCATTATATAATCAATTTGATTACGTGCGTTGTCTCCTGGGCTTTTCTATGTCCACAGACGTCTTGGATGTTGCTTAAACCAGGTGTTTCCTATCATCATGTTGTGTGTTCTTGCCCAGTCAATAAGTTTCTCACCTCTTTCATTCCTCTTGCCTAAGCCATTATGACCAACTACTTCCTCAACTTTTTCCTTTCCTACTTTTGCATTAAAATCCCCTAGAACTATGGTGTTTTCATGTGGTTTGTATTTATGAAGTGCCTCATTTAACTTGTAAAATTTATCAATTGTTTCCTCTAGACTGTCTGCTGTTGGTGCATAAACTTGTATAAGATTAACCAGTCAAATACCAGTGGATAAAGAGATACAGCGAAGACGATGGCGCTGAATAGGAGGACACACTGCAGAAGCCAATTTAGAGTTTTACATAACAGGTCCTTTTTTGGGATCCCCAAGGAAAAAGATAAAGGGGAAGACCAAAATATTCTTGGAGAAGGCAGATGGAAGCAGAGATGAAGATGATGGGGAAGATGTGGAATGATCTTAAAATAATGACAAGAAACAGAATGGCTTGGAAAGCGTTTGTTGAAGACCTATGCTCCACAGGGAGCTGAAAGTGTTTGTTGAAGACCTATGCTCCACAGGGAGCTGAAAGTGTTTGTTGAGGACCTAGGCTCCACAGGGAGCTGAAAGTGTTTGTTGAGGACCTATGCTCCACAGGGAACTGAAAGTGTTTGTTGAGGACCTAGGCTCCACAGGGAGCTGAAAGTGTTTGTTGAGGACCTATGCTCCACAGGGAGCTGAAAGTGTTTGTTGAGGACCTATGCTCCACAGGGAGCTGAAAGTGTTTGTTAAAGATCTATACTCCACAGGGAGCTGAAAGTGTTTGTTGAGGACCTATGCTCCACAGGGAGCTGAAAGTGTTTGTTGAAGACCTATGCTCCACAGGGAGCTAAAAGGTAGAAGTAGAAGCACAATCTTACCTGAAATTAGCATGCACACACTTTTTCATCCAATGAAGGCAAGTGGGTACCTATGAGTTTACCCAGTGTGTTGTGATGTAAACTCTTAACAAAAATGAACCATAAATTTTTTAAACCTCAAAAACGTAAGTAGCTATTCTCCCTTATTATACATTATACTCTCCCTTATTATACATTATACTCTCCCTTATTATATTCACTACTATAAAGTAGTAAATGTGAAGGTGATTACAAACATACAAATCTTGTACACGTTTTATTTATTTTGGTTTTAACTAAAGACTTTGGAACAGAATGGCATCAGAGCAGTTAAAGTATTCCCATATCTGTCCCGCCACTATACCAGCAACTAACAAAGTATTCATCCTGATTGTTCAGACTGTTCTAGTGAAGGTGTTTGGTTTTTGAAAAAAGGTTCACAACTCAAGATGCATACTTCTGGATCGCTGTAATGGCCAATGTGGACAGCACGATCTCCATGCATTGGCACCAAATCCATGTAGACTTCATGATCAGTGAGTGTGCCTCAAGAATACCTCAAGAAGAGGTCCCAACAATACAACCAGCCCAACGCTGTCTCCGCAAATGAAAATCCAGACCAGAAAGAAATCATCTGAAAACACACTACTGTGGACACACCATTCCTAAACCTGAATTAACTGAGCGGCCATCTTGGCCTGCCGCACCAACAGACTGTACCCTATACATCAGGTAACCAGTTTTAACTATGCATAATTATTTGTTAAATATCTGTAGACTCTCAAATCAAGTTAATTTATATAATTCAAAATACAACTTCATCACAACTACAAGAAATATTGTAACAAGAAAAGCATTATATATTATAATGCAACAATTTATATATGAATGACAATTATGATTCAAATAAATAAAAAAATGTACATTATTTTAAAATGGGACTTACAACAAGCACTGGGAGAAAAAAATAAATATTGTACTTAAATCTGAGGTGAACAAAGCAAAAGTAGTATATCGTCAAGAGTGTCTTGCACAATCTGAATAGAGAATAGGAAAATCTTTGGAGGCCACAGAGATATAGTTTTATAGAAGAATAGAGATTAGGTTTTATAAAAGAATAGAGATTAAGTTTTATAGAAGAATAGAGATATAGCTTTATAAAAGAATAGAGATTAGGTTTTAGAGAATAATGAGCATGTGGTTTATAGAAGAATAGAGATTTGGTTTGTAGAAAAATAGAGATATGCTTTTATAGAAGTATAAAGATATGGTTTAATAGAAGAACAGAGATTTGGTTTATGGGAGAATAAAAATTTGCTTTTAAAGAAGATTAGAGATGTGGTTTCACAGAAGAATAGATATATGATTTTATAGAAAAATAGAGATATAGTTTTATAAAAGAATATATTGAGAACACTGCAGACAGCTAATAAAAATGTAATGAGGGTGTCCAAAAAAGAGGTAAAAATAAAAGAAAGATTTTTCCAAAGTCAAGGAGAAACAATCATGATCTGGTGGTCAGGGAAAGGGGTAGTATTTTGTGACAACTGGAAGATCTGAGGGGGAAAAAAAAGAGATACCAGACAGCTCAAGAGAATGATGAGGTAGAGAGTCAAGAGCAGAAATGATAAACAAGCATAAAGACAGAGATTTGTAGAGGGACGTGATCATCAATGCCTGCACGATTGTTGTATTCAAGAGGAGTACAAACAAGTAAGGGAGTGGAGTACCAGGGGCACATCTTTTGAGAGAGCCTGACCTTCCCTGACCACAGCCAGGTACCTATTTTTTTTTCCAGCTAGTTTGAGTGACGGGGGATGAGCAAGCATCAAACCCTGGTGTTCGGCTTGAAAGGCTAACCCTCTATGACTATGGCTAATCAGTAAACAGGCTTGGTGCTAAAGAGCTTATAAACTGTAACAAGGTCTTTCTCAGTAAACATGCTTGGTGCTAAAGAGCTTATAAACTGTAACAAGGTCTTTCTCAGTAAACAGCTTGGTCTAAAGAGCTTATAAACTGTAACAAGGTCTTTCTCAGTAAACAGCTTGGTCTAAAGAGCATATGAACTAAAACAATGTTTTTCTCAGTAAACAGCTTGGTCTAAAGAGCATATGAACTAAAACAATGTTTTTCTCAGTAAACAGACTTGGTACTAAAGAGCATATGAACTAAAACAATGTTTTTCTCAGTAAACAGACTTGGTACTAAAGAGCTTATGAACTAAAACAATGTTTTTCTCAGTAAACAGACTTGGTACTAAAGAGCATATGAGCTAAAACAATGTTTTTCTCAGTAAACAGCTTGGTACTAAAGAGCATATAAACTGTAACAAGATCTTTCTATGTGGTCAAGAAAGGAAATGGACTAATAATGAACACTTGAACAATTATGACAGTTCCATGTACTAGAACAAAATATACAAAATATTTGAATTCGCACTAAAAAAAAAACAAAAAAACACACATACAGCATCAACAGAGAACACTTTTAAAAATTACATAATCATCCAACTATGGGGACTTTGTAATTTCAAATAAACCATCATAAGATGATACTAGGGCGAGTGTATTTCTCAAGCACTAAATGTATCTGTGGCAGTAACTCTGGAGGCGTCTTACAACCCCGAAGGACTGTACTAAATTTGACATGACATGGGATGTTATTCTTCTTCTTTCCTTTCTTAATTTTCTTTTAACATCAAGGGAAAAAGATCATTGTAGTCTTTTGCTCTTTGTTTTACCTCTTCTGTTATCCCATTTTCATGTGTTTCCAGAATTGTATCTTTTTTCAAGCTCTTTCTATACACACACACACAATATATTTCCAGCTGTTCCCTGTTCATAAGATTGTCAACAAAATGATGACCTTTCCTGTGTGGAAACGACAAAATAAAGACTGTTTCCTGTTTTTGGAAACAAGCTTACTTTTTGCTTTGCCCTTTTGGCCTGTTTTTGAGCATCTTCATTACTCTTTCTCTTATCTCCATTGAAACAAAAAAAATGGGGTTGCATAAAATCTTTCTCATTTTTTTTTTTGCAACGTTGGCCTGACCTATTCTGTACCTCACCTCTGCTGTACACTTATTATTTGAAATTAACATTGTTCCTAGGTATCTGAATTCACTGTTGTTCCTAGGTATCTGAATTCACTGTTGTTCCTAGGTATCTGAATTCACTGTTGTTCCTAGGTATCTAAATTCACAGTAGTTCCTAGGTATCTGAATTCACTGTTGTTCCTAGGTATCTGAATTCACTGTTGTTCCTAGGTATCTGAATTCACTGTAGTTCCTAGATATCTGAATTCACTGTTGTTCCTAGGTATCTGAATTCACTGTTGTTCCTAGGTATCTGAATTCACTGTTGTTTCTAGGTATCTGAATTCACTGTAGTTCCTAGGTATCTGAATTCACAGTAGTTCCTAGGTATCTGAATTCACTGTTGTTCCTAGGTATCTGAATTCACTGTTGTTCCTAGGTATCTGAATTCACTGACTTATTATATTACTGTCTTATTTACTTTAATTGTGCAATTAGAAGATGTATTTTACGTTTTTGCAACCTTTATTTCAATCTTTTTGCAATTCTTTAGTGCTCACTTCTTTTAATCAAATTATTTTCCTATTGGTAAGTTGGGAGCCGCGATAGTTCAGTGGTTAGTGAACTGGACTACAATGGACAAGAGGTAGGGTTCGATTCCAACCGACGGCTTCCGGGTTCACTCAGCCTTAAATGGGTACCGGATTTTTTCTGGAAAAGTAAAGCGGCACGGGCGTAATACCGACCACATTACCCCAAAAATCATGTGCCGAAGATCTATAAAAATTATGGTCACTAACACCATATTCTCTATACGCCACTTGGCGTGATGGGGGCTCTTTACTTTTTTTTACTTACATTGGTAAGTTATCTTTTCTGACAGACACAACTGCAAACTTTGCCAAAGCTTTGAAAATAGGTACCAGAGATTTTCTCTGCGAAAGTAAGCTGATGTGAATTACACTGACCACATCACTTATACGTGCGCACTAACACTATATCAATACCGTATATATATCTTCTTCTTCTTCTTCTTCTTTCCTTCCTCATCTGCTTTTCAGCGTCGAGGGGAGATATAATTTACGGTCTTTTGCTCTTCTCTTCG
This sequence comes from Megaustenia siamemsis, assembly GCA_032433765.1. Lineage (NCBI taxonomy): Eukaryota > Metazoa > Mollusca > Gastropoda > Stylommatophora > Ariophantidae > Megaustenia > Megaustenia siamemsis. The sequence goes on from JAVIAB010000059.1 coordinate 67,274,480, forward strand.
CCTCTGCTGCTGTTATGTTTCCTAGTGCTTCTAATATTCCATCGATCTATCTTTTTCGTGGTCGACCTTTGGGTCTGGTGTTCTCACAACGTTTGTTGAAGGTTCGTTGTGTAGTGTTTTGTTCTTTCTGCCTTGTCACATAGCCAAACCATTTTATCTGTTGTTTCCTTTTATATTCTATGGCAGGGGCTATTCCTAGCTTTTTTCTCAATTCTTCATTTCTGATCTTATCTCTCAGACTGTTTCCTGTCATTCGTCTAACACATTTCATCTCTGTAGAGGTTATTTTACTTATTGTTCTTGCATCTAGGGTCCAGGTCTGACATTGGTAGCACAACATTGGGATGAAGATTAATAATATATATATACCCTGTACACCACATAGAATGACTGGCATCCTTTCATTTTATACTAAATTTGAATGTACATTTAAAAATAAAATATAAATTTTTTTTTAATTAAGAAATATCATTCATGGAAAAAAATGTAACTAAAATATCAGAAAAAACAGCAGTGTTGGGTTTTAATTTCATTGAAGATTGGGTCAGCATAACAACAATGAAATGATAATTAAAGCTAAAAATAATTGGTCCTCTTCTAAATAACAACAGAAGAAGATAAGCAGGTCATCTTGTAAGAGTGGAGACAAATAATAATAAATGAATATTATTATAGAGGGAAACTTCCGAGGTGATAATCAGCGAATCAATTCAGAGGAAGAGGTGTGTTTACAGCACTCGGAAAAAATGACAAATAATCAACAACAGAAAAAAAACAAAGAACAATATGTGGTCCTAAGCAGGATCAACCACGTACTCCTTGGTACAGTGCCTTGCCACGAAAAGCCAAACGCTAGGGAACACTGCCAACTCGGATAACTCCTCAGTAGTGATATTTTTCAGAAAACAAAATCTAGTCTTAAATAGCAATGTGCCTATTTATTACTTCTATGTAATACTATCTATCTATTGACCTAGGCCCCATAGGGCGTAGCCCAGAGACTTCTTCTCTTATCTAAATTTTTATTCTAGCAGTTTTCAATCCTTGTAAAGATCTTTTATCAAATCTCACCATTTGTCTCTGTTCTGTACAAGCAGCTCTATTTCATTGAGGGAGCCGATTCCTGCTGCTCTTGCCTCTTTTATCAATGTTCTTCTCAATGTCTCTCTGGGTCTTCCTCTTTTCCTCTTACTTGTTGATTCCCTCATGAGGACTTGCTTTGCTATTCGGTTATTATCTCTTCTCATCACATGTCCAACATATAACTATCGTCTTTTCTTTATTACTGAAGATATTAGTGGTTGTTTGGCGATTTCTCTAATTTCCTCATTTGTTTTGAATTCATTCCACCCTATATCAAGTATTTTTCTTATACATTTATTTTCGAATGCGTTCAACTTTGTTTCTATGTCTCTTGTTTTCCAGCTTTCACACGCATATGTAAGGGTTGATAGTACATTTGATTTGAATAGTCTAAGTATTGTGTTTGTGCTGATGAGTTTTGATTTCCACAACTTTTCAAGGCTTCTGAAAGACATTGCTGCTTTAGCTATTCTGATTCTAATTTCATTACTTGTATCCCCTTCTCGATCAATGTGACTTTCAAGATAAATAAAGTGATTGATCTCTTCCACTGGTTTGTTTGGCATTCGTTTCCGGTTGGATCCAAAAATGGAGGAATTATTTTTTTCCTGCTTAGTATAGAACCATTGATCAGAGGTTTAACAAGCCGCTATCATAAAAACGATTTTTGTTAATGAAACGTAGACTTGATGTAATACTAATGACATGTTATTTTTACAAGAAATACTTGTTATTTAGCTAATTACCTACCAAACTAAGAGACAAGGCCAGAGTTACTGTTATAATTGAAGGAAAATAACAGAAATGGGACCTCTTTTAGCAACTTGATATACTCACTGGTGGTCAATTGCTAAGTGCACTTGCTACTGACCAGGAGGTTCCAAGTTAAATTTCCTGGTGTGTTGAATTTTAATGGAACAATACAAGGGTCTGTGTGGTCTAGAGGTAAGACATCAGTCTCTGGACAAGAAGGTGCCAGGTTCAAATCCCAACACAGGAGATGGGAATTTTCCATTTTGAATCCATGGGTGTATTAGTTGTAGTTAGTTGTAGCTCTAATTTAGTTGTAGTTAGTTGTAGCTCTAATTTAGTTGTAGTTAGTTGTAGCTCTAATTTAGTTGTAGTTAGTTGTAGCTCTAATTTAGTTGTAGTTAGTTGTAGCTCTAATTTAGTTGTAGCTCTAATTTAGTTGTAGTTAGTTGTAGCTCTAATTTAGTTGTAGTTAGTTGTAGCTCTAATTTAGTTGTAGTTAGTTGTAGCTCTAATTTAGTTGTAGTTAGTTGTAGCTCTAATTTAGTTGTAGTTAATTGTAGCTGTAGTTAGTCGAAGACCCCAGGATCACTGTAAACGAATTAAAATCCATATTTGCACAACCACCTGTGCCAGTGAAATCATCTGAATGAACATTTCATCTCATTGAAGGATCCAAACAAAGAAAGGTGGCTGTAATCCCCATTAGCAGCCACAGCACATGGGATCAACACATTACAAATGAAGAAGTCGCCAGAAGATCAGGCATTAACAACATCAATCAAGAAGTGAAAAGAAGATGTCGGAAATGGCTAGGCCATGTTCTATGAATGAGACGGACCAGGCATCCACATCTAGTATTAACATGAACACCAACAACAAACGAAGAAGAGGCAGACCATTGGGGACATGGTGACGAACCATACATGATGAAATGAAAGAGGCTGGTAGGTCCTGGTGAGAGTTGTCCAAACTAGATTGGGTGGAGATCTCTTGTGAGTGCTCTATGCTCCAACTGGAGTCCAGAGGATTAAGAAGAAGAAGCTGCCGGGTGAACACCAGACAGAAAAAAATGACAGAGTGAGCAGATTATCATGCTTACATCATGAGACCATCAAGAGTTTACGTAGGATCTGAAGGTACCAAGTGAAAGTAAGAGCTATTAACACCGCAATGAAAACAACAATCAGTGCTGTTGAGTAGACAGGGTTGAACAAGTCACTAAATGAAGACAACTGATTCAATCAGAAAGTTTCATACAGGCTATAGTGGAAAGAATGGAAGTGTGCCAACCATTCTTTCCACTATAGATTCTACATCAGAGAAGATTTTGTTTTATTTTCCTTTCTTTTCTTATTCTAGTTTCATCAATGAACAAAAATTCAACCAATCAACGAGCAACAGATGAGGCTTTCCAGACAATAATTAGTGAATTTATGAGCGCACAAAAAAATCATGAATGGTAAGAAACTGACATATTGATATACGTACCAATGAAAAATGTCAGTTACAATATATGGATGTGAATTATCAGCAATGAATTTAATTTATAACCAACACAAACATTTTCTTCCAAGCCAACATTTAATAAATCTTCACCACTATTTTATGTAATTAAATATTATTAAAAAATGTTGTCATTGATTCAATTAATGTTTTTCTTTTTTGAAATATTAAATTTCTTTATATTTCTTTTGTGCTTAAAATGTTTTCTATCCACAAATAAGTAGTTTTCTTTGTCCTTGTGCAGGTTTGTAACAATGTTGTGTAATTAAAATTTTTGGCTGGTTGACAAATATCCACTAATAACAAATGGTTTAAATTGACAACACAAAAACTGCTCAATAAGTGCAATCAAGAGATCATGTCTGTTTTTTTCATTTTAAAGTGACATTTCAGTTCTAATCTTGAAGATTTTTCTACCTTTATGAATGAAGATTTTCTGAGTTTAGTACATTCCACTCATTCTTAAAATTGATATTTTATGAAAGTGGTTTCAATTCATGACATCACACACAAAACATATAATTTGTAGCTAAAATAAATATTTAAGCATGTATGATATTTTAGTAGTTAATGCATGTTTCAAAAAGATAAAACAATTTGCAAATCTGAGTTTCTGGGATGCAATATTCAATTTTTAGCCACAAAAAATGTTTGATTTAAAGATACAGCTTCCTTTAATCACTCAGGTTTAATCGAAGAAGAATGTGTGTTTTATCTTCCTGGAAAGACACAAATGAACTAAAGCATCAATGACAAACAGCTGTGAGAGGAGATGCACATAACAGGCAGGTGGTGGAGCTGAAACGATCATGCGATCAGGAGTGATCCAGAAACAATCACAAGAACTGTCATCGGTGAACTCCAATGAGAAAGTGGCAGATCGAGGAAACAGAGGTAAATAGTGGGGTCCATATTTAGGGCTTTCTGAAAAGTGAAGGAACTTTGTTCCTTCCCTACAAAATGCCACAAGGAAATGTGTCACTGACAGCCTTGTTGTCTTTGATCAGATAATTAGTTCCTTTTAGGCCAAGGGCAGAACTTAAGGCGGAAGCTATAGCTCTTCACAATTAATGTTTTGCTGCTAGTTCTTGTAGTTCTTGTTTCTTAGTCCCATGGTTGAGCCTTCCCTAGTAACTGTTCTGCTTAGTGTTTCTTTTGGTCTGCCTTGTTTTCTTTTACTAGATAGTTTCCACATGAATACCTGATGAGAAGTCTTTCTTTATCCATCCATTCTTTGACCAGGCGAAGAAGAAAAAAAGTACACACATTTTGCTCATAAATTATACTCATTACTTATATAAGACCATGTACAAGATATCACTTCTTCTTCTTCTTTCCTTCCTCATCTGCCTTTCAGCATCGAGAGGAGATATAATTGCGGTCTTTTGCTCTTCTTTTCGCCTCTGCTGCTGTTATGTTTCCTAGTGCTTCTAATACTCCATCGATCCATCTTTTTCATGGTCGACCCTTGGGTCTGGTGTTCTCACAACGTTTGTTGAAGGCTCATTGTGTTGTGTTTTGATCTTTTTGCCTTGTCATGTGGCCAAACCATTTTATCTGTTGTTTCCTTATGTATTCTATGGCAGGGGCTATTCCTAGCCTTTTTCTCAATTCTTCATTTCTGATCTTATCTCTCAGACTGTTTCCTGTCATTCGTCTAACACATTTCATCTCTGTAGAGGTTATTGTTCTTATTGTTCTTGCATCTAGGGTCCAGGTCTGGCATTGGTAGCACAACGTTGGGATGAAGATTGTATACAAGATATCACTGTATAATAAAATAGTCAACTTGGCCCGCACTGGAGGTTGACTTTGTTAATGCCACAACCAACACAAAATGGCTGCATGTAGCCCTATTTTTGCAGAGACTTAAATAGTCACTTAACCATTTTAGTTACTTTGTTTGTTTTAAATGTGTGTTTTCGAGGAAACTGGAGTGAGGAAGTGATTGGGCAACATCGCCTATTCAGTGGAAGTCATTTGGAAACATCGCCTGTGCCCCAATTAGGGCTGCATGGTAAAGCAGTCAATAAAATTTACCAACACGCTTTGAAGGGAGCTGTGACATGAGTGGAGCAGATATGGGGAATTCCTCGAGTGCAGTGAAACTGATTTTATGAACAGAACAGAATGGAATAGAACAGTATAATAAAGTATTCAGCTACCAGTACCAAACATGAACAGAATAGAATGGAATAGAACAGTATAATAAAGTATTCAGCTACCAGTGCCAAACATGAACAGAACAGAATGGAATAGAACAGTATAATAAAGTATTCAGCTATCAGTACCAAACATGAACAGAACAGAATGGAATAGAACAGTATAATAAAGTATTCAGCTACCAGTGCCAAACATGAACAAAACAGAATGGAATAGAACAGTATAATAAAGTATTCAGCTACCAGTGCCAAACTTGAACATTTGCAGCCAAATAAAAATTGTAATCTTCACTGAGTAATGAGATGCCTGAGAAAATTGAAGAGCAGGCAGGATCTCAAATGATGATATCAGAACAAGAGTTAGAGGTTTCAACTGTGCTATGTGAAGAAACAGATTAATTGGTTTGTACATGTAACTTAATTCTCACAAAACAGCACAATTCCAGGAGCATTTATACACGGAATCAAATGAAAAAAGGGGAAAGGCAGACTTAGAGGATGATAAATTAATGAAATATCAAACATCACAATGAGCCCCAAAAATAAAACAAAACAAAGAGCATTGCCTCAGAGCAACTCATTTCCTCATCTTCTTTCAACACTGAAAAATATGACAGTAGTAATGTTCAGTAACCTTGTTACTTTATTTATGTTCATGAAAGAAAAAACAAGTACATTTCAGTAACAAATCATTACTATCCATTTATCATTACTATCCATTTATCATTACTATCCATTTATCATTATTTCTTTGATCCATATCTGGTTAAAAATGATTAAAATTTGTATTGTAATGATTATTTGGTAGGCATTTAAAATAACTTGCCATCTATTGGCTAATTTGATTTAGCATCAGGGTTATTTGCCCTTGATGGAACAGAGAGCTTGACAGCTCTCGGCTCAGAGTACGGATTTCTTAAGGTGTCCTGTTTAAGAATAATGGTCCTGACTAAAGCATCAGTCACTACATATGGGTCAAAATTGGAAGCAGGTCTCCGATCTTCTAGGAAACCCTTTCCATCTTCAGCTACCTGTCGTGGAATTCTGTGGAAAAAAAAATTTTTTTTAAAGACGCACCCTTGCTGTTAATTTTTTAAGGTACATTTGTTGATTAGTTTGCAAAAAAAAACTTCATTGAATTTATTTCTTCATCTAGCTATATTTTTTGCAGTATGTTGCTCTCATCACAGCCTTTAGTTCGGATAGGTGTCACTTAGTTGGAACATTTCCATATTTGCTCTGCCTCCCGTTCCAGCAACCATCAAAGCATTTATCTATTGATTGTTCCTGTCCTGTATAACTGAATGTGTTCTTTTATACTGAAAATGCTTTTCATGCTTTTGCCCTTCATTGAGCTGCGTCCTAAATTCTTTTGACATGTGGGTCTTTGCCTCTCTTAAGAAATCTCTGACTCTAGCCAGAACAACCACTTCCTCTGTTTTTCTAATTTAAGGTCTCTTTGATGTCTTGAAACCACCTTCTTCTCTGTCTACCCCTGTCTCACCTTCTTAGAAACATGCCCTCCATTATTGTTCTTTCCAGCCCATTGTGTCTTTTGATATGGCCATATTATTTTAGAATTTCCTCTGTAGGATGTTTTATAAGCCAGTTCTCATCAGTGTTCAGGTCTTTTAATATGCCTTCATAGAGCAATACCTGAATGTCTGCTCCTTTTAGCAGATGGTAAAAGTCATTATCATCATCAGGTTGCTTGTCCTTTGCAGAACTATGCATTCACCTTAGCCAGTCTGAAAGAATCTGTCTCTACCCAGATCTTCCACATAATTTTACCTTCACCACAGCTCGCCTGAAAAAATACTCTAGCCAGATCTCCCACTTCTTCTGTTGTCATGTTCAAGGTCTTCTTGATGTCTTGAAACCACCTTCTTCTTGGTCTGCCACTGATGCATAGCCCAGGAATCATGCCCTCCATTATTATTCCCTCCAGCCCATTGTGCCTTCCATTATTATTCCATTCAGCCCACTGTGCCTTCCATTATTATTTCCTCCAGCCCACTGTGCCCTCCATTATTATTCCCTCCAGCCCACTGTGCCCTCCATTATTATTCCCTCCAGCCCACTGTGCCTTCCATTATTATTCCCTCCAGCCCACTGTGCCTTCCATTATTATTCCCTCCAGCCCACTGTGCCCTCCATTATTATTCCCTCCAGCCCACTGTGCCCTCCATTATTATTCCCTCCAGCCCACTGTGCCCTCCATTATTATTCCCTCCAACCCACTGTGCCCTCCATTATTATTCCCTCCAGCCCACTGTGCCCTCCATTATTATTCCCTCCAGCCCACTGTACCCTCCATTATTATTCTCTCCAGCCCACTATTCCTTCTGACGCGACCATAGTATTTTAATTTCATCTATAGAATGGTGTTTATAAGCAGTTATTCTCAATGTTTAAGTCTTTTAATATGTTAGGAGAATTTTTCTGTAACATTTTGTTTAGAATGAATCAATTTTCTTCCTTGCTATATGTGAGATTCTCCATAATTCACAACTATATGTTATGTTCAGGAAGATACATGTCCTCAGAAAGTTTAATTTTATTGCCTTGCAGGTATTGTGGAACATGTTCTTCATGGCATTTAATTTTTAATTATTGCTAATCTTCTTTTGATCACTTTCATTTCTCCTGAGTTTAAAACAACTCTCTTCAAATATTGACTGTATTAAAATATTAAATACTACGTGGGGCTGCAGGTAGAGTTGCAGAGAAAATGTAGAATAGCTATAAAATGGCATGAGGCAGCTAAAATAATAGAAAGACAGGACAAACTACAACGTTTTGACAAAAGCATTCATCAGGTATAGCAAACAAACTATTAAAATTATACAAAGAAATCCAAGCATGAAAACAAAACACTGATCTAAAAATGGTGGAAAGAAACGGTTTTGTGCTTGGATTTCATTGTTTAATTTTAATAGTTTGTTTATTATACCTGATGAAGGTTTTTGCCGAAACGTTGTAGTTTGTCTTATCTTTCTATTAGTTTAGCTGCATCATACCATCTTATGTTTATTTCACAAACTCTCTTCAGTACAGTTTTCTCCATACAACAAAATTTTGTTTTAAATGTTGAGTTTAAAACAACACTGTACCATATATTTGCATCTCTGTGCAGAAAATTCTTTTAAAAATAAATAAACAAAGTTGTAGAGTTTAAAACAACACTGTACCGTATAGTTGCATCTCTGTCTTCTATACCCCACTTAAAAGACTTTGAAGCCGTGCAGAAGAATCCTTTCATTCTAGCTAAATTGTCGGCACCTCCATGGGGATCACACAGGGACAAGAACTGTTCATGAGTTTTAGCCAACAGAGGCATCGCTGCTTTTATGTGGCTGCAAATATAGGAAATAAAATCAACATAGATTATACACAAGTGCTTGGGGTGACCTGAAAAGACAGATTTAACAACTTAACTTGACCTATGTGGTTGCTGATGATCTCTTCTGTTTAACATATCATCTCTTCTTTCTCTCTATCCACTTATCTAAAGAAGCAAAATCAACATAGATTATACATAAGTGCTTGGGGTGACCTGAGAAGACAGATTTAGAAATTATTCATAAAAGAAAGAATAGACATTGAACCAATCCTTAGCTGGATAAAGAAACAACAACTAAACTAGATTGCCCATCTTGAACAAGTACTGTGTGATTCTCTATCATAAAAAAAAAAAGTAAAGTACCCCTGTCACGCCAAGTGGCGTATAGGGAATATGGTGTTAGTGATCATAAATTTTACAGACCTTCGACACATGATTTTTGGGGTAATGTGGTTGGTATTACGCCAGTGCTGCTTTACCTTCACAGAAAAAAATCCAGTACCCATTAAAGGTTGGGTGAATTGGAAGCTGTCAGTTGGGATCGAACCCTACCTTTTGTCCTTTGTAGTCCAGTTCACTAACCACTAAGCTGATTCTCTATCATACAAAGCATATATTAAAAGAGCAGAATGAAGAAGAGCAATAGACAGACCCTGAGTAAGATGGACAGACATCAACTGGCAATGAATGAAGCCACCAAAAGGTTGAGAACCTGAACATTGTATCACCCTCAACACCATAATGGGTACAAAAAGGAAGTGGAGAAAAAGATACATAATTTATTTATTTACACAAAGTATTTATCTACTATATTATAAATCTCATTTAGAGGACCTTGATTTTGCTGTTGACATAGTTCTTATCAATAAACTATGAACATGATGCAAGAAAAAACAAATGCCCTGTCATCAATGGCTTGTAAAATAGGACTTCAGATCAACCAAGAAAAAATAAGTAATGAAAAATCAAATTCTTCACACACAAAAATATGTACCAGGAAGCAAGTGCAGTGTAAATAGTAGATCACTTTGTATATCTTGGAAGCAGCAGAGATAAAAAAACAGACACACAAAAATAAATTAGAATCAGAATAGCGAAGGCCACAATGACTTTCAGAAACCTTGATAAAATTAGAAATCAAAATTACTAAACACAAAAACAAATCTCAGGATTTCAAAATCTAATGTGTTATCCACCTTTTTTTTTACATATGTGAGAGCTGGAAAACAACTAAATAAATAATTAATTAATCAGATGCATTTTAAAACAAATTCCTCAGGAAGATACTTCATACACTAAGGAATGAATTCAAGACTAGTGCAGAGTAAGAGAAATGACAAAGCATCCAACAGTTTCATCTATAATCAAGAAAAGAAAGTGGTCACATGTTGGCCACGTGATGAGAAGAGACAAAAAGAGAATCTCAAAGCAAGCCGTCAAATGACAACAGAGCTTAAAGAAAAATAAGCAGACATAGAGAAATACTGAAAAGAACACTGAGGCAAGAAGCAACAGCAGCAGACATCAGCTCTCTCATCTAGATTCAGAGGTTCACCCAGAATAGGAATATGTGGGGAGACATAATGCAGGTCTTGTGCAAAGTCTGACACCTAATAGCAAAGATTGTCGGATGTCCAAACTTTCTACCTTATAGGTCTTCAGCTTGAAAGGACAATATATAAATAGATAAAAGAACAAAGGGGAAAAAGAACAGAAGGGAACAAAGAACAAAAGGGAACAAAAGCACTAACATGATTCCTCCATCTTCTCTCATTGCTTTCGTGCTGAAGTTAACATGGCCACCACAAGCACCAACATCTCCTGGTATAAGTTTAGGGTGCAGAGAGACAGCCGCGCCAAACTCTTCAGATATGCGGTGCAGCAAATAGCGAGCCATCCACAGATCATCTGCTGCTCGTACCCCCTCTGTGGGGCCAACTTGAAATTCCCACTGAAAAATAAACAAAATTGATGAAAGCTAACAAAATATATAAATATATGGCCCTTTTCATCTTGTCAGACGGTCTAGTGGAGGCTATTGTGTATTTTTTTTTAGGTTTTGTTTTTGTCGAACAGCTTCTCTAGGGGCTAATTCTACCAATGTTTGACAAACACACACTGCCACAGAATGAACAAGTCAGGCCCACTGATCCACAGGGTTTTCCATCCTTTTTCATGAGTCTTTTCTTTTCTAAATTTTGCCTAAGCACAGTCTCAAATGATGCTATACCATTCCTTATACATACTCTCCATGATGTGCGATCACTTGCCAGATGTTCCCAGTCATTTTCACAGATGGAGAAGTCATTCAGAGATGATTTACAGATATCTCTATATCATAGTTTAGGTCTGCTGATTTGTCTTTTTCCGTGTGTTAGTTCACCATATATTATTTGCCTGGAGATGTGTTTTTCTTCCATTCACTGGTCGTGCCCCAGCCATCTTAGTCTTCGACATCTGAGCATAGACATGATTGTTGGAGTCTTAGCACATTGCAGGACAGTTCATCATCATCATCATCATCGAGTGCAATCTCTGCAGCAAAGGTTGGCTACCATGGAGCGCCATTCTGCTCTGTCTCTTGCTTTGGTGGTGCAGGTTGTCATAGGCTGGTTTGTCCATCTTTTGATGTTACTCGTCCATGTTAGTCTTGGTCTGCCTCTGCCCCTTTTACCTTGTATTTTCCCCTCCAGGATTACTTGTAGTAGTCTGTTGTGTCTTTTAACTTGGCCCAAAAATCGAATTTGTTCCTATTCTTCTACCTTTTTTTTAGCTCCCTGTGGAGCATAGGTCTTCAACAAACACTTTCCAAGTCGTTCTGTTTTTTGCCACTCTTTTAAGATCATTCCATGTCTTCCCCATCATCTTCATCTCTGCTTCTATCTGTCTAATCCAAAAATCGAATTTGTGTTGTTTGAATTGTGTTTAGTAGTTCTCTTTTCATTTTTAGTTGTTTTAAGATTTCATCGTTTGTTTTCTTTTCTTTCCATCCAATTCTACATATTCTTCTATATATCGACATTTCAAAGGCTTTGATTTTCTGTTCTGTTTTCTTGTCTAATATCCATGTTTCTACACAATAGTAGAGTAACAGAAACAGTTCAGTAACAGAAAAAAAAGATATTAATAAACAAAAAACGCCCGTGCGCTGCCGGGGCCCGAAAGGGAAGTAAAGAATAGCGGCGCTGTACCCTACCAGGCATGTTCGTAAGAGGCGAGAAAGGAGGGTTAGGCATGGGACTGGCTATCCCATACTGTAAAAAAATAAGACGAAAAAACTTCACAAACATGAACAAGTCAAGGAAAGATAAAGTAAATCCGTCAACCAGGAAAGAGAAGGGCTCTCTGTCTAAGAGACGTATGACGCAATCCGGAGAAAGCCATAAGGAGTCCGGGTTGCCGACTCACCCTTTGTCTACCAGGAAATCATCCAGAATTGGCACCTGGAATGTTCGTACCCTTAACGAACAGGGAAAAGCGGCACAAGTGGCAGCAGAAATGAACAACTACAAGATAGATATTCTGGGAATGTGTGAAACAAGATGGCTGGGAGCGGAGAGAATAAAATTGAATACAGGGGAGATGATTTTATCATCAGGACACCAGGAACCAGGAGCACAACATAGCGAAGGGGTAGCTATAATGCTATCAAAGAATGCACAGAAGACACTAATAGAATGGGAGGCAGTGGGACCAAGACTGGTGAGAGCAACATTTAGAACAACCAAAAACAAAATAAAATTACACATTATACAATGCTATGCACCAACCAACGATAAAGATGACTCAGTTAAAGATGATTTTTATAAACAGCTACAATGCCAGATGGATGCAAGACGAGCCAAGGATATTATAATCTTGATGGGAGACCTAAATGCTAAGGTAGGATCAGACAACAGAGGCTTTGAAGAGATTATGGGAAAACATGGACTTGGAGATATAAACGAGAATGGAGAGATATTTGTGAATTTCTGCGCCCTTAATCAAATGAGCCTAGGAGGAACAATATTCCAACATAAAAGAATACACAAAGCTACATGGGTGTCACCAGATCATAGAACGGAAAATCAAATTGATCACATATGTATTAATAATAAGTTTAAGTCATCCTTACAGGATGTAAAAGTATATAGAGGGGCAGATATAGCTTCTGATCATCATCTTCTGTTAGCCAAACTTAAAATTAAATTAAAAAGGTATACTACAACGAATAAGGGCAGAACGTATTTCAATGTAGGGTTTCTTAAAGAACAAGGAATTAAAGATAAATTCGCAGTCACAATATCAAACAAATACCAAGTCCTCCAACAACTAGAAAATACAATAAATATAGAAGATCATTGGAAACAGGTAAAAAATATATGGAAAGAGACATGCGAAGAAACACTGGGGAAAAGAGAACGCCAGAATAAGGCATGGATGACAGCAGAGACCCTGGATAAAATTAAAGAAAGAAAGAACAAGAAAGCAGACATAAATAAAAGCAAAACAAGAAGTAATAAAGCCAAGACACAGGAAGCTTACACAGAGGTGAACAAAGAAGTGAGAAGATGCATTAAAAGGGATAAGAGGAAATATATAGATGAATTAGCTAAAGAGGCAGAAGAAGCAGCAAATAAAGGGAATATGAAAGAACTGTACAACAGCACAAAGAAATTAGGTGGAAAATACAAACAGATCAACGCCTTTATCAAAGATAAGAAAGGAAATCTGCTTAGTAATATAAAGGAACAAATGGAGAGATGGAAGGAGCACTTTGAAGAACTTTTGAACAGACCTGGCTCAAATAATCCTCCAGATATACTACCAGCAGAAGAAGAATTACACGTTAACTGCGGAAAACCAAGCAAAGAAGAAATAATGAAAGCCATCAAACTGTTAAAAGATGGTAAAGCCACAGGACCAGATGAAATTCCTTCGGAAGCCATCAAAGCAGATATTATCACCTCTACCAAGATGTTACATAATCTATTGGATAAAATTTGGGAGAGGGAAGAAATACCTAAAGACTGGAGAGAAGGTTATATGATCAAACTACCAAAGAAAGGAAGTTTACAGGAGTGCACAAATTATAGGGGAATTATGCTACTATCAGTGCCAGGAAAAATATTAGGCAGAATCATTCTGGAGAGACTAAAAGAGGCTATAGAGAAACACTTGAGAGATGAACAAGCAGGTTTTAGGAAGAACAGATCATGTGCTGATCAAATAACTACTCTACGTATAATAGTTGAACAAAGTTTAGAACTAAAATCCCCACTTTATATTGGATTCATAGATTACGAAAAGGCATTTGATAGTTTAGACAGAAGAATGCTTTGGAAGTTGCTGAGTCATTATGGAATCCCCATAAAGTTTATTAACCTGATAAAAACAATGTATGAAGGAACAAAATGTAGTGTGGTGCATGAAGGACAGCTTACAGAAGCATTTGAAATAAGAACAGGAGTAAGGCAAGGATGCCTTCTGTCTCCATTTCTCTTTCTACTGGCCATAGATTGGATTATGAAAATAACTCAAAACAACAGAAATGGGATCCAGTGGTCACTGACCAAACAACTTGATGATTTAGACTTTGCTGATGACATAGCTCTCCTATCACACAGCCACCAACAGATGCAAGATAAAATGAGTATATTAGATGAGAGATCACAACAGCTAGGACTAAAGATTAATAGAGATAAGACCAACATTATGAGAATTAATGCAGTTGGAAATAACCAAATAAAACTAGGAGAAATACCTCTACTAGACGTACAATCTTATATATATCTGGGCAGTAATATAGATAAAGAGGGAGGAACAGAAAACGATACCAAAATAAGGATATCAAAAGCAAGAGGAGCTTTCATTGCACTGGGAAACATATGGAAATCCAAAGAAATTAGGCTAAATACAAAAATACAAATTTTCAACTCCAATGTTAAGTCGGTTCTATTATATGGCTGTGAAACATGGAGAATAACAAAATTGACAATCACGAAGGTACAGACTTTCATTAATGGATGCTTGCGCAGAATAAAGGGATGGAAATGGCAGGACAAAGTCACAAACGTGGAATTATGGAAATGTACCGGTCAAATACCAGTGGATAAAGAAATACAGCGAAGACGATGGCGATGGATAGGACACACACTACGGAAACCAACTGAGAGTATTACACAACAGGCCCTTTTTTGGAATCCCCAGGGGAAAAGACAAAGAGGAAGACCAAGGAATTCTTGGAGAAGACAGATTGAAGCAGAGATGAAGATGATGGGGAAGACATGGAATGATCTTAAAAGAATTGCAAAAAACAGAACGACTTGGAAAGTGTTTGTTGAAGACCTATGCTCCACTGGGAGCTAAAAGGTAGAAGAGAATAAACAAAAAAAAGTATCAATAATTTATAGGAATATTGTCTTAGTGTCTTTCTTATCAAACTCCAATCAAAATAAATAAAATTGTACAGCTGTAGAGGCTGCGAGTACACCTGGAATTATTGTTCAAGGACATACCTGCCCAGGGAAAGCTTCTGCATTTCCTCCTGAGATGTTAATGCCAGCATACATGCATGCAAAAAGATGAGCCTCGTACAGATCTCTGCCAAATGTTTTATGCATTCCTACAGCATCATGATGCATGGGACCTGGGGGGTGAAAAGGTCAAAGATGTTGTGATTTAATGGGTTGGAGAAGAAGTGAATGTATAGTCTGGTGATCAAAGTTTATTGTTAGTCTGGTGGTCAAGGCTTATTGTTAAGTTTTCCTAAAGATACTGTCACTTCTCCTGCAATTTTAACATGATTTTTTTTGCAGAGAAAACAACTGTTGATTATTTATTTAGTGCTTAGATGGTGACTTTTGCAAGATTTGCTGGTGTATAATAATATTGATGCTTGTAATCAGACAGAGGAAAATAAGATGTTTAAACAAGGGGTTATGTAATTAGACAGAGGAAAAAAAGATATTTAAACAAGGGGTTATGTAATTAAACAGAGGAAAAAAGATGTTTGGACAAGGGGTTATGTAATTAAACAGAGGAAAAAAAGATATTTAAACAAGGGGTTATGTAATTAAACAGAGGAAAAAAGATGTTTGGACAAGGGGTTATGTAATTAAACAGAGGAAAAAAGATATTTAAACAAGGGGTTATGTAATTAAACAGAGGAAAAAAGATGTTTGGACAAGGGGTTATGTAATTAGACAGAGGAAAATAAGATGTTTGGACAAGGGGTTATGTAATTAAACAGAGGAAAAAAAGATATTTAAACAAGGGGTTATGTAATTAAACAGAGGAAAAAAGATGTTTGGACAAGGGGTTATGTAATTAAACAGAGGAAAATAAGATGTTTGGACAAGGGGTTATGTAATTAAACAGAGGAAAAAAGATGTTTAAACAAGGGGTTATGTAATTCATCATCATCAAGTACCGGGCCTAGTGGCGTAGGTGATCATGTCTCTCCACAACTTTCGATCTCGGCAGCTATTTATCATTTCTGTTGTTGACCTTCTGCCAAGCCATTCTCTTAAGCTGTCTGTTATCTTTTCTCTTTGCTTCCCTCTATCTCTTTGTCCCTCAATTGTTCCAGTTCTTACAATATATTCCAGTTGTTCTCTTCTCATTACATGGCCAAAAAATGATGATTGTTTCTTCCTAACATTGGAAATTAGCTCTCTTTTTTGCTTTGACCTCTCTCAGAACCTCTTCATTACTCTTCTTAGCTGTCCATGGTATTCAGCTGTCTTGGTTATGTAATTAGACAGAGGAAAAAAAGATGTTTAAACAAGGGGTTATGTAATTAGACAGAGGAGAAGAAGATGCGTTAAACGGGGTTATATAATCATACAGAGGTGAAGAAGATGCTTAAAGAAGGGGTTAGGTAATCATACAGAGGAGAAGGAGATGCTTAAAGAAGGGGTTATATAATCATACAGAGGAGAAGGAGATGCTTAAAGAAGGGGTCATATAATCATACAGAGGAGATGCTTAAAGAAGGGGTTATATAATCATACAGAGGAGAAGGAGATGCTTAAAGCAGGGGCTATATAATCATACAGAGGAGAAGGAGATGCTAAAGAAGGGGTTATATAATCATACAGAGGGGAAGGAGATGCTTAAAAGAAGGGTTATATAATCATACAGAGGAGAAGTAGATGCTTAAAGAAGGGGTTATGTAATCATACAGAGGAGAAGAAGATACTTAAAGAAGGGGTTATATAATCATACAGAGGAGAAGAAGATGCTTAAAAGAAGGGATTATGTAATCATACAGAGGAGAAGGAGATGCTTAAAGAAGGGGTTATATAATCATACAGAGGAGAAGGAGATGCTTAAAGAAGGGGTTATATAATCATACAGAGGAGAAGAAGATACTTAAAGAAGGGGTTATATAATCATACAGAGGAGAAGAAGATGCTTAAAGCAGGGGGCTATATAATCATACAGAGGAGAAGAAGATGCTTAAAGAAGGTGTTATGTAATCATACAGAGGAGAAGAAGATACTTAAAGAAGGGGGTTATATAATCATACAGATGTGAAGAAGATGCTTAAAGAAGTGGGCTTGTATTTGGACATGGGAGAGGAAGATGCAATAATAAAGGAGCTTGTACAGAGACAGAGGAGAGGAAGATGCAATAATAAAGGAGCTTGTACAGAGACAGAGGAGAGGAAGATGCAATAATAAAGGAGCTTGTACAGAGACAGAGGAGAGGAAGATGCAATAATAAAGGAGCTTGTACAGAGACAGAGGAGAGGAAGATGCAATAATAAAGGAGCTTGTACAGAGACAGAGGAGAGGAAGATGCAATAATAAAGGAGCTTGTACAGAGACAGAGGAGAGGAAGATGCAATAATAAAGGAGCTTGTACAGAGACAGAGGAGAGGAAGATGCAATAATAAAGGAGCTTGTACAGAGACAGAGGAGAGGAAGACGCTTAAACAAGGTGTAGAATTGAGGAGCCATCGACACAAGGTGGGGGTGGGCGCTTGTATTTGGACATGGAGAGGAAGATGCTTAAACAAGGTGTAGAATTGAGGAGCCATCGACACAAGGTGGGGGTGGGCGCTTGTATTTGGACATGGAGAGGAAGATGCTTAAACAAGGTGTAGAATTGAGGAGCCATCGACACAAGGTGGGGGTGGGCGCTTGTATTTGGACATGGAGAGGAAGATGCTTAAACAAGGTGTAGAATTGAGGAGCCATCGACACAAGGTGGGGGTGGGCGCTTGTATTTGGACATGGAGAGGAAGATGCTTAAACAAGGTGTAGAATTGAGGAGCCATCGACACAAGGTGGGGGTGGGCGCTTGTATTTGGACATGGAGAGGAAGATGCTTAAACAAGGTGTAGAATTGAGGAGCCATCGACACAAGGTGGGGGTGGGCGCTTGTATTTGGACATGGAGAGGAAGATGCTTAAACAAGGTGTAGAATTGAGGAGCCATCGACACAAGGTGGGGGTGGGCGCTTGTATTTGGACATGGAGAGGAAGATGCTTAAACAAGGTGTAGAATTGAGGAGCCATCGACACAAGGTGGGGGTGGGCGCTTGTATTTGGACATGGAGAGGAAGATGCTTAAACAAGGTGTAGAATTGAGGAGCCATCGACACAAGGTGGGGGTGGGCGCTTGTATTTGGACATGGAGAGGAAGATGCTTAAACAAGGTGTAGAATTGAGGAGCCATCGACACAAGGTGGGGTGGGCGCTTGTATTTGGACATGGAGAGGAAGATGCTTAAACAAGGTGTAGAATTGAGGAGCCATCGACACAAGGTGGGGGTGGGCGCTTGTATTTGGACATGGAGAGGAAGATGCTTAAACAAGGGGGCTTGTATTCAGATGGACAAGAGTGCACTCAGAGGAGCTTTCATTTAGGCAGAGCAGCTTGCACTGAGATAAAGAGATGCTTTATGTTCATACAATTTAGACACACAAACAGATAGTTCAAAGGAAAGCACACACAGAAAGATTTAGAACATCTCAACAATTATTGTAAACCAGTCTCTTGTGGAAAAAATGTTCCACAATTAACACCAAACACAGCCAAAAAAAGTGGCAACTTGAGCATCAATCAGACAACAATTAGTCTGCTGCCTTAGTTCATCTTAAGCCCTCTTTATGCCCTCAATTACACAATGATTAATCTGCTAGCTCAGCTCAACTTATGTCCTCTTAATGCCCTCAATTACACAATGATTAATCTGCTAGCTCAGCGCAACTTATGTCCTCTTAATGCCCTCAATTACACAATGATTAATCTGCTAGCTCAGCTCAACTTATGTCCTTCTTTTTTACCCTCATTTACACAATGATTAATCTGCTAGCTCAGCTCAACTTATGTCCTCTTTATGCCCTCAATTACACAATGATTAATCTGCTAGCTCAGCTCAACTTATGTCCTCTTTATGCCCTCAATTACACAATGATTAATCTGCTAGCTCAGCTCAACTTATGTCCTCTTTATGCCCTCAATTACACAATGATTAATCTGCTAGCTCAGCTCAACTTATGTCCTCTTTATGCTCTCAATTACACAATGATTAATCTTCTAGCTCATCTCAACTTATGTCCTCTTTATGCTCTCAATTACACAATGATTAATCTTCTAGCTCAGCTCAACTTATGTCCTCTTTGTGCCCTCAATTACACAATGATTAATCTGCTAGCTCAGCTCAACTTATGTCCTCTTAATGCCCTCAGTTACACAATGATTAATCTGCTAGCTCAGCTCAACTTATGTCCTCTTAATGCCCTCAATTACACAATGATTAATCTGCTAGCTCAGCTCAACTTATGTCCTTCTTTTTTACCCTCATTTACACAATGATTAATCTGCTAGCTCAGCTCAATTTATGTCCTCTTTATGCCCTCAATTACACAATGATTAATCTGCTAGCTCAGCTCAACTTATGTCCTCTTTATGCCCTCAATTACACAATGATTAATCTGCTAGCTCAGCTCAACTTATGTCCTCTTAATGCCCTCAATTACACAATGATTAATCTGCTAGCTCAGCTCAACTTATGTCCTTCTTTTTTACCCTCATTTACACAATGATTAATCTGCTAGCTCAGCTCAACATATGTCCTCTTTGTGCCCTCAATTACACAATGATTAATCTGCCAGCTCAGCTCAACTTATGTCCTTCTTTTTTACCCTCATTTACACAATGATTAATCTTCTAGCTCAGCTCAACTTATGTCCTCTTTATGCCCTCAATTACACAATGATTAATCTGCTAGCTCAGCGCAACTTATGTCCTCTTTATGCCCTCAATTACACAATGATTAATCTGCTAGCTCAGCTCAACTTATGCCCTCTTTATGCCCTCAATTACAAAATGATTAATCTTCTAGCTCAACTCAACTTATGCCCTCTTTATGCCCTCAATTACACAATGATTAATCTGCTAGCTCAGCTCAACTTATGCCCTATTTATGCCCTCAATTACAAAATGATTAATCTTCTAGCTCAGCTCAACTTATGCCCTCTTTATGCCCTCAATTACACAATGATTAATCTTCTAGCTCAGCTCAACTTATGCCCTCTTTATGCCCTCAATTACACAATGATTAATCTTCTAGCTCAGCTCAACTTATGTCCTCTTTATGCTCCCAATTACACAATGATTAATCTTCTAGCTCAGCTCAACTTATGCCCTCTTTATGCCCTCAATTACAAAATGATTAATCTTCTAGCTCAGCTCAACTTATGCCCTCTTTATGCCCTCAATTACACAATGATTAATCTGCTAGCTCAGCTCAACTTATGGCCTCTGTGTACCCTCAAAGGCCACTAGTAGAGATCTTCACTGTTATCTTTCTTGAGCCAGCTTTTCAAGCCCAACTGAATAAAAGTTGAATAATTCTCTTTCAATCATTCCTAGTTTCTCTTGATCTTCCTCTTGTTCTTCTACCATATGGAGTCTAGAACAAAGCTTCTCCTGGTACATGTGTCTTCTTCTTCTTCTCCGTGTTTCATCCAGACTAGGATTCTGGCCCCTTATGAATTCAGCTGTCTGTTTCAGTGATTCGGTTGCCCCATAAAGATTCTCTTCCATGGTGGTGGGCATGGGTCATATTGACTTCCTCAGGTGTGAGTACTGGGGGGGGGGGGGGCAGTCCTGTAGAACATGTTTTGTTGTCATGTCATCTAGGGTACTGTGGCATTGGCTGGTATTTCTTATTTTGAGTAGATGTAGTTGTAGCTAGTATAGGGCCCCGAAAAATGAATTAAAATCCATAATTGTTCAACCGCCCGTGCCAGTGGAATCATCAGAATTAACATCTCTCTCATTGAAGGATCCAAATAAAGAAAGGCAGCTGCAGTCCCCATCACAGTAGCTACAGCAAACACCAAAAGACATAAGGCCAAGTGGCACTGAAAGTGAACGCAGCAGAACTCTCCTTCATCATAGATATCATTCATCGTAAGCAATAGGAATATCGAAACACAATCCGGATGAAAAACACTGCTCATGGTGCGCACAGAGCACTAATCTCAGTAGCTCCGGCAGCAAGTCGGACTTGGAACATGAAGAAACTGCAACAAAACACTTTTCAGACAGGGCCTCACTGGTTTTTGCCACCTATCCACCACTCTTAATTCAACTTTAGTGAACAAGTAGTTTCTCATTCTGTTGTGTCTTGTATTAATCAACATCTCTATCTCTGAACCATTTAAGAGAGATATTTTTACATTTGTATTAAATAGTCTTATCTTTGTGCTTATTTATTTTAAAGTTTTTACAGCCCATATTTTATTCAGCTGAATAAAAGCTGTTCTTACTTTATTTATTCTCCGCTTAATGTTTCTCTCTACTCCTCCTCCTTTGCCAATAAGGCTGCCCAAATATGTAAAGCGATAACTTCCTCGATTGGCAGTCCTTCAAATACGCTCAAGGACTCTATTATTTCAGTTACATTATTTTCCACTCAACTTCACTCCTCTGTTTCTGTGTTCTTACTCTTTGACTTCAAATCCATAACTTCCATTTTATAACTTTGACGTCATGACTTCAGCTCCATTATTCTGGCTCCCAACATTACAACTATGATTAAAACAACTTCCTATAAAACAATTCCTGTCTGAATCTTTGTACAAGAAAATGGTACAGTCCTAGACTATCTATCTATTGATAGAGGTTGGGGCTAGGGTTAGCGTTGGGGTTGGGGTTGGGGTTAGTTTTAGGATTAGGGTAAGGGTTATTGTTAGGGCTAGGGTTAAGGTTGGGGTTGGGGTTAAGGTTAGGGTTGGGGTTATGGTTAGGGTTAGTAATAAGAACCACGGAATAAAGTGCAATATAACTCAACGGGCATTACTCTTCTGAACTGAAATAATATGTCCCTAAACTAGGACCTTACAAAGAAAATATATTATCAACACTTACCTGCTGGCTGGGGCATAAAAATACTGGGCCACCCCAGTGGTCGATTTGAAGGATCAATAATTGAGTATTCTTGTTCCAGCCCAAACCAGGGAGCAGAGGAAATCACATCTGGTGTTTCCATGGCTTCAGAGCAGCTCTTCCTAAGGTTTCGGGCTTTTCAAAAAAGAAAAGAGTGTTTAAAATTAAAAAGGAAAGTTTATAATATCACCTTTGTAAAGAAGAATACAACAAAAGAAATTAGGGAAAATATAAAATAATCGGTATGTAAAGAAGAATAGAATAAAAAGAAATTAAGGAGAGTATATAATGTGACTTTTGCAAAGAATAATAGAATAAAAGAAATCAAGAAAAGAATAATATAATATGATCTTTGCTAAGAAGAAATCCATCATCATCATCATCGAGAGCCATCTCCACAACAAAGGTTGGCTACCATGGAGCGCCATTCTGCTCTGTCTCTTGCTTTGATGGTGCAGGTTGTCATAGGCTGGTTTGTTCATCTTTTGATGTTACTCGTCCATGTTAGTCTTGGTCTGCCTCTGCCTCTTTTACCTTGTATTTTCCCCTCCAGGATTACTTTTAGTAGGCTGTTGTGTCTTTTAACATGGCCCAAAAATCGCATTTATCTTGCTTGAATTGTGTTTAGTAGTTCTCTTTTCATTTTTAGTTGTTTTAAGACTTCATCGTTTGTTTCGTTCCCTTCCATCGAATTCTACCTATTCTTCCATTTATCCACATTTTAAAGGCTTCAATTCTCTAAGAAGAAATTAATTAAAAAAAAAAATCTGGGAAAGAATATAATATGATATTTGCAAAGAGGAAATTAATAAAACAAATCAAGGAATGTATATAATATGACATTTGCAAAGAGTAATAGAGTAAAACAAGTCAACGATAGTATAAAATAATACCTTTACAAAGAGGAATAGAATAAAACGAATTAAGAATCAGCTGTTACTACTGCATTCAGGTATGAAGATGTTTTCTTTATTGATTTCGCATTTTTATTCTGCAAAGAGAGCTGCTGGATCAATAACTTGGATAACCGGGAGGATGAAGATTCCAATACCGGTAGGGTCAACAATTATTGGAAGCAACATAGAAACTCAGACCTGAACACTGCGTGGCGACTGCACTAGATAGTTTAGTTTAATTACCGGATTATCCTCATTGCACATCAAACACCTTCTTCTTTTCTTCCTCATTTGCCTTTTAGCGTTGGGGGAGATATAATTTGCGGTCTTTTACTTCTCTATTGATGTTAATTTTCTTTGCGTTTCTAATGTTTTAGTCAATCCATCTTTTTCGTGGTCGGCCCTTGGGTCTGGTGTTTTCGCAACGTTTATTGAAGGCACATTGTGTTGTGTTTTGGTCTTTCTGCCTTATTCCGTGGCCAAACGGAAGAAAACGGTATTTCGTTATGTATTCTATGGCGAGAATTATTCCTAGTTTTTTTTTCTCACTTCTTCGTTTCTAATCCTATCTATAAAGCTGTTTCCTATTATTCGTGTAACACATTTCAGCTTGGTGGTGGTTATTTTTTGTTGATCTTATTATTCTTACATTTAGGCTCCAGGTCTGGCATTGGTAGCAAACCTTTGCGATGAAGATTGTATTGTAGAGTGCCCGTTTTGCCCCTAGATTATTTCCTTGATGGACAAAAGCGATGATAGCTGTCCGCTGACTTGACAAGCTTTGTTGCATCTTGAGTTTATTTCTGCTGCTTGTGAATTGTCGTTTGTTACTAGACTTCTTAGACATTTAAATTCCTCCATTTGTTTTAGTTGTCTGCCACCCATTATTATGTTAGAGGTAGAGTTCGTTCCCAACCGACGGCTTCCGGTTCACCCAGCCTTTAATGGGTACCACATTTTTTTTTGGGAAAGTAAAGCGGCACGGGCGTAATACCGACCACATTACCCAACAAATCATGTGCCGAGGTCTGTAAAATGTAGGGTCACTAACAGCATATTCCCTATACGCCATTTGGCGTGACGGGGGTACTTTACTTTTTTTTTACATTGTTATGTTCATGTTCTTTATATCTAAACATATAACAATTGAGTTTAGAAAATTCTGCAGAATAAAACAATAAAGTTAAAGATCTCCACATAATAAAAAGGCAGAACACTTACGAGCAGGTGTCCAGTCATTGGCATATACCTCACAAAGCACCAGCTTGTGATTGCCTTGTCTGAACGGATCATTGTAAATAGCTACAGGCTTGAGAAACCTGTCTTCCACCGGAAAATTGGCAGCAAAACTCCAAGTCGGGATTTCTAATGAGAAAAGGAAAGAAACGTATTTAAACATCAATAACTGGCATGGTCTGGGTATTATATTAGCTAAAGTGGCAGTTAACAATATCCAGCTCTATTTAATGTCTAGATTCATCTCACATTGTTACAGCCATCTATAGTTTTACAAAGGCTTGCCAGTTGGCAAAGTTTTATACGTCTTCAGCTCTGTTTTCTATAGACAGCTGACGTCATTTTACTCACTACTAACTCTGACGCAATGCTAAAAACGTCACAAACTTTGTGTGATTTCTTTTAGCCCGCAGCCCGCAATTAACAACCTACTACAGACGGCGAATCAACTCAGAGGAAGAGGTATGTTTATAGCACTCGGAAAAAATGACAAATAATCAACAACAGAAAAAAAAAAAAACAAAGAACAAATATATATGGTCCGAAGCAGGATCGGACCCGTACTCAGCGGCACAGCGCCTTGCCACGAAAAGCCAAACGCAAGGGAACACTGCCAATTCGGTAGCTTGATGAGTCATCGGGGAACCGTTATGGCAACGTAACTAACCTCTTCCATTTCTGCCCGAAATTTTGGTTAAGTTTAGATCCATTAATTCCTTCATGTTGCTTGTTTATTTCTTTCTCTGTCTACTTGTTCCTCTATATATTTTTTTAACAGATCCCTGTAAAGTAATTTTTGCCAGACTTGAGGAGTATGTTAAATGGCCATACTATATAGATCCAAATAGTTGTTTTCTAAACAGTACGAATATCACTGGATAGACAGAAGAGTGGCTGGTAGTTATGAAGTACGCCGTCGGCCTCAGGACAAAAAGGACTTGGGTTCACAGCCCACCAGGTAGGAAAAACTATCCTTTTGTTTCCTTTATATGTTACCCTCCCTTGATCTCTTTAGCAGTGATATCCGATGTCTAGCCCTCTCTGATAACAACAACAAACATGAGTTCCCGGGTGCGCTTGCGCACGTCGAAAAGCGTAGGCCAATGCGGAGGTCAACGGTCTCATCCGTAATTAACACTGATGAGGGAGATGCAGTCATCTATACAGACGGATCCATAATACGACACCAAAGGAGTGCATGGGCATTTACAGTACGCTCGGCGGGCAAAATAGTCAAGGAAGACAGTGGTGTATATGTTATGACAACGAGTAGCGTGGCGATCGAGGTGAAGGCAGTGACCAGGGCATTCATCTGGTTAGAGTCACAAGACTACACCCACACCTGTATACTGAGTGATTCGATGAGCATGATAAGAAAAGTGGAGGTGGGCTCTGTACGCATGCAATGGGTAAAGTCACCTTTGTCTACATCAAAGGGCATGCGGGAGTACTGGGAAATGAAAGCGCGGACAGGTTGGCTAGCTGCGCTGTCGTTGAAGACGGTCAATCAATGGATCAGGCGGAAGTCATCAGTACCCTCCGAGATGTGGGAAGGGCACAGAACTTCGACAACCATGAGCCCACGTCACTCCTTCGGCTGATAGAGATGGGAGTCAAGATGGGCACAGCCAGAAACGAGAAACTTAGTGGGCGTGAAAGAAGACTAATCAACCAACATAGAACTGGAGTCATCAGTCTCTGGACACTGCGATAATTGCTGAGGAGGGGATCTGAGTGCGCGCGCGCACACACACACGCATACATACAAGTACGCACGCACACACCACATATCTCTCTCTCTCTCTCTCTCTCTCTCTCTCTCTCTCTCTCTTGTTATGCCCTCTTTTAAAAATTGTTGTTCTTATAATCAGCTTCACGTCAGCTTTGTATTTTTATGTCTTAACCCCCCCCCCCCCCCCCCCCCGGAGATAGCTGGGAAGGAACACACCAAGGGCCAATCAAGGAACAGATTACGACAAAAAAATGGAGATGGATTGGACACACACTAAGAGAACCTGATGGCAGCTTAGCAAGACAGTCACTTTTATGGGAACCATAAGGGAAGAGAAAGCCTGGAAAGCCCTTCAACACACAGGGGAGAGAAGTCATGAAAACCCTCAAGATCATTAGCCAAGGCTAGAGAGAAGTAGAGACAAAGTCCAACAACAGGGATAAATGGAGAGACCTTCACAGTTGGTATTGAGTTATTTGCAGGTCATCATCATTGCACTCCGAACATGTCCACAGGTGCTCAGATCCCTTTCTCAGCAAGTCCCGCAGTGTCCAGCGACTGACGACTCCAGTTCTGTGTTGGTTGATAAGTCTTCTTACACGCCCACTAAGTTTCTCATTTCTGGCTGTGCCCAACTTAACTCCCATTTCCATCATCCGAAGAAATGACGTGGATCTGTGTTTGTTCAAATCCTGTGCTATTCCCACATCTCGGAGGGCACTGATGATGTCCGCCCGATCCATTGGTTGACCGTCCCCAACAATAGCGCAGCTAGCCAACCTGTATGCTCTTTCATTTCCCCGTACTCCCGCATGTCCAGGGACATAGACAAAGGTGACCTTACGTATTTTTGACTTCTGCAATGACTCTAACCATTGCATGCGTACAGAGACCGCCTCCACTTGTCTTATCATGCTCATCGAATCACTTAGTATACATGCCAGGGTGTAGTCTTGTTACTATCAGTTGAATTCTTCACCGTGGTTTTATTGAAATGCATACGTCACCAGTACACATTCTTTTTTTTCGGGATAGCTTGAGTAACCTTTAACCCTCCTTTGTATTCCTGCATGGTAGTATTTGTTTATAGTCGGAGCTACGGGAGAGGTAGCTTTGCCAGACTAACAATTCTTCTATACTCGAGTTTGAGTCAAGCTGTCAGTGATTGTTCCCAGTAAATAACATGTCCCTGTAGCAAAGCAACAGAAAGAAATAAGTACAATTTCAACACACCAAGTGACATATAGAGAATATGGTGGCAGTGATTTTTCTCTCTCTCTATTGCCCTTTCGAGCCGAAGACGGCACATAGGGCAGAACCACAATCTCAAAAAGGAAGCCAATAGCTCAGTGGTCAGTGAACTGGACTACAAAGGATAAGGGGTAGGGTTCGATCCCAACTGACGCCTTCCGGGTTCACCCAGCCTTAAATGGGTACCAGATTTTTTTCTGGGAAAGTGAAGCGGCACGGGCGTAATACCGACCACATTACCCCAAAAATCATGTGCTGAAGGTCTGTAAAATTTATGGTCACTAACACCATATTCCCTATACGCCACTTGGCGTGACGGGGGTACTTTAATCTTTTTTACAATCTCAAAAACAGAAATCCTGCATGCAAAAATGTCACATATTGCAGACATCACTGCTTCTAAAATCTATGGCTCTGTTTCCATAACAATACTTTTTACATTGACAGCTTGTCAAGTCATCGATCAATCTCCTTAGTCGCCTCTCACGACATGCCTGGAAGGTCACAGTGTCACTATTCTTTACTTCCCTCATAATGAGGCCCGGGTAACACACAGGTAAGTGATTTTTACTAGAGGCAAATTGTTTTTTTTTTTTTTAGATAATTTGGCCAGTGTTACGCAAGTGCCATCTTCATTTCCCAGAAAAATCTGTTCACTTGCAAGACTAGTTGAAACAAGAGGCCATGAAAAGAGATCGAACCGGACTACTTGTTCTCAGTAGACAAGTTCACTAACCACTACGCTACAACGGCTGGGTTTTCTTCATCTTTAGTGATCAGCTACTGCTATGAATTTAGACGTTTAGACCAGCTTGGGTCACGAACAAGATCAGCTACTGCTATGAATTTAGACGTTTAGACCAGCTTGGGTCACGAACAAGATCAGCTACGGCTATGAATTTAGACGTTTAGACCAGCTTGGGTCACGAACAAGATCAGCTACTGCTATGAGCACGATACAACGTGTCAACCAAATAGTGAGGAAGTCTAGAAAGTAACTGTATTCTTCCAGTGACTATGATTCAATGATTCGTGTAGACGGGTGACATTCGATCATCATCATCAAGCGCATAGTAATACACTGGAATGAGTTTATTTGCATTGTTTGAAGATCTGCTGTGTACATCTCTCACAGCTGTTTGTCAGTGATCCTTTAGTTCATCTTCTATCCTTCCTCATCTGCCTTTCAACGTTGAGGAGAGTTATAACTTGCGGTCTTTTGCTCTTCTGTTCGCCTCTGCTGATGTTATGTTTCCTATGGCTTCTAATATTTCATTGATCCATTTCTTTCGTGGTCGACCCTTGGGACTGGTGTTCTCACAACGCTTATTGAGGGCTCATTGTGTTGTGTTTTGATCTTTCTGCCTTGTCACGTGGCCAAACCATTGTATCCGTTGTTTCTTTTAATATTCTATGGCAGGAATTATTCTTAGCTTTTTTCTCAGTTCTGCATTTCTGATCTTGTCGCTCAGGTTGTTTCCTGTCATTTGTCTAACACATTTCATCTCTGTAGAGGTTATTTTTCTTATTGTTCTTATATCTATGGTCAAGGTCTGGCATTGGTAGCACAACGTTGGGATGAAGATTGTATTGTATAGTGCCCGTCTTGCCTCTAGAGTTATTTCTTTGTTGGACAATAGGTGTGATTGATGTCCGGTGAGTTGACAAGCTTTGACGCATCTTGAGTCTATCTCTGCTGTCTGTGAATTGTCGTTTGTCACTAGACTTCCTAGGTATTTCAATTACTCTACTTATTTTAGTTGTCTGCCTTCTATAGTTAATACTTTATTTGATTTCCTCATTAAAAAAAAAATACATCGTAGTTACATTATGCATTGAACATGTTTACAAGAAGCTGTAGTATCTTCAAATATAAAAAAAAATAAATAACAACTCGTGTAGCTAAATATTGAAACTACTGAAACTCTCAGATTTTAATAATAAAATAATCATCATCATGTGCCTTACCGATTGGTATGCGGTCATGTTCTTCCACAATTTTCTATCCACAGTGCATTATATAAATTCTTTTGTTGACTGTTTTCCATGCCATGACACCAAGCTATCTAGTATCTTCTTTCTTTGTCGTCCACGATCTCTCTTTCCCTGTATTTTGTTAGTTTGTAACCAAGTACTCCAACTCCTTCCTTCTTCTCATGCTGTGCCCGAAAAATGGCGGTTGTTTCTTCCTGATGTTTTTTAGGGGGCGCCCTTTTTCTGTTGGCCTCTTTGAGAACTTCCTCATTAGTCTTTTTAGCTGTCCAGGGAACTTTCAACATTCTTCTGAGAAATCCCATCTCTGTGGCCTCTAATCGATATATATATATATATATATATATATATTATATATATATATATATACTACTAATAATAATATATAGCCTTGCGATTTAACAGACGTAGTCTGCAATCATGATAAGTCAGTAGTTTGGTAAAGCATTAGTGTCTTATGCTGGATGCTTTACTGAACAGCTTATTTCGTGGCTGAATATGCCAATATTGGATAGACAGATCTACCCACAGAACGAGCAAGCTGTATTCGTAGTGCCTGGCCTCATCGCCTTTCTCCTGCGCCTTTTGTCTTCTCAATTTGATATCAGCACTGCCTCGAATTTTTCTGTGCCATCTTTTTTTTATTTTTTGTTCTCCGTGTGCTACGATCTGCAGCCAGATTTTCCCAGTTTCTTTCACTGATAGGGAATTCCCTCAAGGAAGCCCCGCAAACATCCTTCTATCTCAGCGAATCAATTCAGAGGAAGAGGTATGTTTACAGCACTTTGAAAAAATGACAAATAATCAACAACAGAAAAAAACAAAGAA
This sequence comes from Megaustenia siamemsis, assembly GCA_032433765.1. Taxonomy (NCBI): domain Eukaryota; kingdom Metazoa; phylum Mollusca; class Gastropoda; order Stylommatophora; family Ariophantidae; genus Megaustenia; species Megaustenia siamemsis. Next base: position 67,304,646 of record JAVIAB010000059.1, read on the forward strand.
TAATATATGGACCGAAGCAGAATCAAACCCATACTCAGTGGCATAGCACCTTGCCACGAAAAGCCAAACTTGATTATGTTTGTTGATTATTTGTCATTTTTACCGAGTGCTGTAAACATACCTCTTCCTCTGAATTGATTCGCTGATTATCGCCTCGAAAGTTTCCCTCCATGATAATATTCATGTATTATTATTATTTGTCTCCATCCTTATATCTCAGCACTGGCGGGGGGGGGGGGGAGAGAAGAAATGCAAATGAATCCATAAATATGCGAAGCTGCAGTAAAGCTAAATGTGAGGGAGAATTGAAAAAAATATGAACATGGTATGGTAATAGCTTTATGTAATTGATAGACGACACAAATTTGAACGACGTTTCGACTTAAAAGGCATTCAAACACCTGTCAGTGGCGTTGTAGTCAAGGCAATCTAGACAGTGGCGTTGTAGTCAAGGCAATCTAGACAGTGGCGTTGTAGTCAAGGCAATCTAGACAGTGGCGTTGTAGTCAAGGCAATCTAGACAGTGGCGTTGTAGTCAAGGCAATCTAGACAGTGGCGTTGTAGTCAAGGCATCTAGACAGTGGCGTTGTAGTCAAGGCAATCTAGACAGTGGCGTTGTAGTCAAGGCAATCTAGTCAGTGGCGTTGTAGTCAAGGCAATCTAGACAGTGGCGTTGTAGTCAAGGCAATCTAGACAGTGGCGTTGTAGTCAAGGCAATCTAGTCAGTGGCGTTGTAGTCAAGGCAATCTAGACAGTGGCGTTGTAGTCAAGGCAATCTAGACAGTGGCGTTGTAGTCAAGGCAATCTAGTCAGTGGCGTTGTAGTCAAGCAATCTAGACAGTGGCGTTGTAGTCAAGGCAATCTAGACAGTGGCGTTGTAGTCAAGGCAATCTAGACAGTGGCGTTGTAGTCAAGGCAATCTAGACAGTGGCGTTGTAGTCAAGGCAATCTAGACAGTGGCGTTGTAGTCACAAGGCAATCTAGACTGTGGCGTTGTAGTCAAGGCAATCTAGACAGTGGCGTTGTAGTCAAGGCAATCTAGACAGTGGCGTTGTAGTCAAGGCAATCTAGACAGTGGCGTTGTAGTCAAGGCAATCTAGTCAGTGGCGTTGTAGTCAAGGCAATCTAGACAGTGGCGTTGTAGTCAAGGCAATCTAGACAGTGGCGTTGTAGTCAAGGCAATCTAGTCAGTGGCGTTGTAGTCAAGGCAATCTAGACAGTGGCGTTGTAGTCAAGGCAATCTAGACAGTGGCGTTGTAGTCAAGGCAATCTAGTCAGTGGCGTTGTAGTCAAGGCAATCTAGACAGTGGCGTTGTAGTCAAGGCAATCTAGACAGTGGCGTTGTAGTCAAGGCAATCTAGACAGTGGCGTTGTAGTCAGGCAATCTAGACAGTGGCGTTGTAGTCAAGGCAATCTAGACAGTGGCGTTGTAGTCAAGGCAATCTAGACAGTGCCCCCCCCCCAACTCACATTTTTGTGAACCCTATACACGTTGTTGACCCTCCCACCAGCAGGATAATTACAGTGCGCACCCCCGAATCCTTCTTTCTCTTTCTGGCCACGGTCCACGACACAGGGCAGAGAATTTATTTGTTTCTTTAACCAGTTTCGATTATTTTGTTTTGGTTGTTTCATTACTAATTAGCTTTGTATAATACCCTCCGGAAAGTTGGAAAGCACAGGACTTCGGTAACCAATATGGTTCACGTCACTCCTTCGGATGAAAGAGATGGGAGTTAAGATGGGCACAGAAACGAGAAAGTTAATGAGCGTGTAAGAAGACTTATCAACCAACATAGAACTGAAGTCGTCAGTCGCTGGGACACTGCGGGACTGCTGAGGAGGGGATCTGAGCACCTATGGACATGTTCGGAGTGCAATGACGATGACCCGCTAACAACTCAATAACTCAATAGCTATGTATGATTGGTCCTATTCACCCACATATCTGTGTGTGTGTGTGTTGTTTGTTTTCCTACTGAAGGCCTTTTGAGCCGAAACGTCGTTCAAATTTGTGTCATCTATCAATTACATAAGCTTTTACCATACCATTTTTTCTCTTTTTTTCCATTCTCCCTCTATCTCAGCACGGGTCTGCCCTTTTGTCTCTTCCGTCCTATGTTCGCCATACAATATTTGTTTGGGAATACCAGTGTTTGCCATTCTTCTTACATGACCTAGCCACCTTAGTCTACACCACCTAATTGTGTTGCCATGATGGATGGCATTCTGGCTCGTTTTAAGACATTACAGTTTGTTACTTTGTCCTACCATTTGATGTTCATAATCTTTCGAAGTCAACGCACATGAAACATGTTAACCTTTACTCCTGGCCTGCATAGGTAGTCCAAGTTTCTGATCCTTATAGACGTGTACTAATCACACAACTTTGGAAGATTAGAATCTTAGTCTTGAGTGGTAATTTGGTGTTGGCACATGCTTTATCTTTAAGTTTACTTTAAGTGTATTTTTAGTTGATGGGAATTCCAAAATTATCAGTTTTAAGAATAAGTGGAAAGTAATTAGATCTAGAGCCTCGTGACCTAACAAATGTTACATTTCCTAGATGAGAATTAAAATATCATTTTGAGATGAAAACACAGAGGTGAATGGCAAACGTCATTACCAGCAAAAGTTCTCATACAAAAACAGCCAATGGGCATTATTTATCAATAATTATTAATGATCTTGCACAGTCTCATAGCTGGGAGCCATTTTAAGGACATTTCTTAACTATATTTACGTTCGTTCAATCACATGAAAAGGAAGTTGCAAAATTAAAGTAAATAGATAATCCAAGATTTGTCACTTGCAATAGTTAACCCAACTATAAATAGATGTGTCATTATTTTGGAAGGAGCAATATTACAAAGGTTTCCAAGAATTAACTCCAGGCAATAAGGAACGGAAAAATCCGAAATAAACATGTTACAAATGCGACCTGAATGCACTAAATATAATCATATCTGGCTTGATAGAAACTTGACAAGAACAATGTCATTCGACAGTAATGTATAAATAATTACCTGAAAGCACTGAAAATAATCATGTCGGATTGTATGACAGCAGACACTGACATTATAAGTTGTCTATAAACGGTGATGAAACTACAAATAAAACAAATTCTTGATTCTATCAACACGCAAGTAAACTACATTAGTCTGATATTTATCCATCTATCCACCCACCCACCCATACCCACCCACCCATCCATCCATCCATCCATCCATCCATCCATCCATCCATCCATCCATCCATCTATCTATCTATCTATCTATCTATCTATCTATCTATCTATCTATCTATCTATCTATCTATCTATCTATCTATCTATCTATCTATCTATCTATCTATCTATCTATCTATCTATCTATCTATCTATCTATCTATCTGTCTGTCTGTCTGTCTGTCTGTCTGTCTGTCTGTCTGTCTGTCTGTCTGTCTATCTATCTATCTATCTATCTATCTATCTGTCAGTCTGTCTATCTAACTATATGTCAATCTATGTGCCTGTCTGTCTAATTATTTACTCATCTATCCAACTATCCTTCTATCTAAATAGATCGATAGACAGACAGACAGGCAGACATATTTCTGTGGTGCATCTTCCATCTGATGTTATTATTGTGCCCACATATTTAACACGTTGCACTTGTTTCAAATTTGTTCTGTTTATTTATATACTGTATGATGGTGGTGATTGTTTCTTCGATAATGTATCAATAATAACTCATCATCATCATCATCATCATTAAATACCGGGTCTGCTGGCGTAGATGATCATGTCTCTCCACAAATTTCGATCAAGACAGTTATTTATCATTTCCGTTGTTGACCCTTCGCCAAGCCATTCTCTTAAGCTGTCTGGTATCTTTTCTCTTTGCTTCCTTCCATCTCTTCGTCCCTCAATTTTCCCAGTTATTGCAATATATATTCCAGCTGCTCTTTTCTCATTACATGGCCAAAAAATGATGATTGTTTCTTCCTAATATTGGAAATTAGCTCTCCTTTTGCTTTGGCCTCTTTCAGAACTTTTTCATTACTCTTCTTAGCTGCCCATGGTATTCTCAATATTCTTCTGCAAAATCACATTTCTACAGCCTCCAGTGATTTTCTTGTCTATTGCCCTATTGTCCATGATTTACATACATATGTAAAAACTAGTTCTACATAACATTTAAGAACTCTTTTTCTTGTTTCTATTGTCAAAAATTGATTGCAAAGTATCTTCCTCATTTTTTGGAAAGCTGCTTTTGCCTGAGCCATTCTGCATCTCACTTCTTTTGTACAACTTCCGTCTGAGGTTAACAGAGTTCCCAAATATTTAAATTCATTTTCCTGTTTTAATATTGTTCCATTTGTTTTTATTTTGCACTGAGGTGATGTCTTTTTCTTTGTTGTCACCATTACTTCTGTCTTTTTTCTATTAATGCAGGGTCCTTTATTTTTGCTTTCTTTCACTATAATGTCCAACATTTCTTGTAACTCATTTTCATTCTTAGCGATTAAGACTGCATCATCAGCATACCTTAGATTATTTATATTATGACCTCCGATTGTTATTTGATGCATGCCCCTTATGGATCTGAAAGTAATCTCACTATAAATATTAAACAAATCTGGGGACAGCACACAACCTTGCCTAACACCTGTTTCATTTGTTGAAACATTCCCAATTGGTTTCCAGTTCTTATGGCCGCTGTTTGTTGCCAGTACATGTTCTTTATTATTCTTAGAACATTGCTGTCTACGTTTATGCTTTCAAAAATTGTTATTATCTTTGGTGCTTTACTTTGTCAAATGCTTTGGTTTAATCTATGAAACATATGTATAGATCTGTTTTCACCTCTATGGCTCTTTCTACTAAAGATCTTATGATATAAATGGCATTGCTTGTTCCTTTATCTCTAACAAAACCACACTGTTCATCATTAATTTCTGGACTGATTTTGTTTCGCACTCTTCGCACAATGATTCTTAGTAATATCTTAGTCATATGACTCATAAGTCTTATTGTGCGATGATCACCGCATTCAATCGCACCCGATTTCTTTGGTAGGGCTATGAATATTGATTTGAGCAGGTCGTCTGATGTATATCCGCTGTTGTAGATATCATTCACTATGCTTGTTATTATTTCTATTCCGAAATCACCCATGGCTTAAATCTCTTCTTTAGTTATATTATCTGGTCCATGAGCTTTTCCTGCTTTCATATTGCGCAAGGCGTCTTCCACTTCTTCTTTGAGTATTTCTGGTCCTTCTACATTATCCTTAATTTTTACTTCTGTTCGTTCATCATTATAAAGATCTTTAATGTATTCTGTCCATCGTTCCCTTATGCTTTCTTGTTCAATAAACAGTTCTCCTTCTTTGATCTTAAACATCCAATTGTTGATTGCATTTATCTTTTTGTTAATTCTTCAATTTGTTTGTATATAGCTTTGGCATCTCCTTCTTGTTTCATTTCAATCTCTTTGCATCTCTGCTTTAGCCATGCTTTTTGCTTCATTGCATTTTATTATAATTTCTTTATTATTCTCTTATACTCATCTTTATTTTCTTTATTTCTTCTTCTTGTATCCATTAGCTGCAAAATGTCATCTGTTATACATTTCTTTCTTGAATTTGTCCTCGTTGGTGGTATGAACTCTTTTTATGTTTGTTGCATTGATATTTTAGCATTTCCCACTGTTCATCAATGCTTTTTATCTTCTCTATTGCATTGCACTATTGCATTGCACTGGTTCTGATGAACTTCCGGGGAATATGGCGCCCTGTTCACTTGCTTCTTCAGAAGACTCACAGATAAGTGTTGATTTCCAGTGAACTTGTCTGTTTATTTGTTTGTTTTTATTGATATTTTAAGGGATCATGTGATTGTACGCGCTTTCTATTTGATGTAAATCACGTTGCTTCTTTTGATTCATTGCATTTTGTTACAATTTCCTTATTTAATCACTGATACTCATCCTTGTTGTTGATTGCACTATTGAACGCGTCAAAAAAGGCGGGTTTTTCCGACGGTCTGTCTACAAGGACGCGTAATTCATTTAATTTATGAAAGGCTCACAGTGTATCCGCGAGCTGTTGAGCTAATTACTGGAGTTAGCCAGTTTATAACGTGGAAACGGGTTCTGGACCGTGCGACTGAGTAAGTGCACGTGAGTCTGGACCATCCACAGCATCGACGTTCAGCGACAAAATCATCTATGACGACGGTAAGTGTAAGTATTCAGATGCAGCCCAAACGACATCATCGAAGAAGGAAAACACGGCAGGGCAAGCGTGGTGGTATTAAAGGATCGAAGTGTGAGCGGCTAGGCCTAAAGTATGTGCGCGCTACTTATTGGAATTGTGGGTCCATAAATCAACGATGGCCCATTCTTGATAAGCTACTGTGCGGCGCAGATATAATGGTTTTGCAAGAAACTCTTCTTGGTGACAGGACAGTAAGTACTCCTGGCTTTCATTGTTTTTACAATAGATGACACCTTGGGCGGGCCATCCTTGTGCGTAACAATATGGTGGCAGCCGAGGTTGATATGTCTGCGTGGGACAATGCAGAATTGCAGGTACATGCGGTTAGGGTGCAGACCCCAGTTCATTTCGTGATTGTTAATGTGTATGCCTGTAATGGGAAGGTGAACACACAACAATGGCAGAATCTCTTCGAGTTCGATGAAGAGAATGTCATTTTCTGCGGAGACTTTAATGCTAGAGGAAACCAGTGGGGTAACGTCATAACCAACAAGCAGGGAGAAGACCTAGAGAACGCACTGGTATCGGCCGATTTAGTGTGCTTGAATGATGGAAGGGCAACACGAATGGCCACTCGAACAGGGGACTCTGATAGTGTCATAGACCTGGCACTGGTGTCTTCCACCTTCGCACCAGTTTGCAGGTGGAGCACTGGGGTTCCACGGAAGTGATCACTATCCATGTGTCCTCCTAATTGAGAAAAGCAGAAATAGAAGCCAGAAAAGGAAGCTCCATACATTCAACTACGAGAAAATAGACCAGGACGTCATTAGCAAAATCAGACATAGGAAACAGAGCGCCCCTCGTAGGAGGCAGGAGAGATGGACGCAGCCACCCTGGTGGAACGTAGAAGTCGAGGAAGCTTGGCGGAGCAAGAGACAAACGGTCAAGACATGGCAGAAAGCCAGAAGGTATGGTAGAACACAACCTGAGCTCTTGAAGCGTCTGAAAGTAGAGGTCGACCAAAAAATGATGCACTTTAAACTATGCGCTAAGCAGGCTAAGGATGCCAAATGGGATGACTTCTATAAAAAAAAAGTGTGCTCAGAAAATTGCTCGCCACAGTCTGGCGCCTTCATCAGAGCATGAATGGCACACCACGACACAGAGGCATACCAGACTTTCAGAGCACAGGCCGGATGTGGCACAAATCTGATGAGAGCAAAGGGAAGGCCATGCTTGCCCGCTACATTGAGCAGACGGACCAAAGAAATAGGGCTATAAGAATGAGGATACGGGGATCGCTGTCAAAATTGTGTAAGGATGTAGTGCTGGAAGAAGATCTCACAATCACAACTTATACCATTCGCACGACACTTAAAAGGTCACACAACACTGCTCCTGGTCCAGATGGTGTTCGGTACGATGACATAGGCGATTTAGCTGACGACGACTTGACAAAACTGGCCAATGAGTTTAATGCCAGTAATCGGAGTGGCCAGATTAAGGAGGAGTGGCTACACAGCTACTTACTACCGCTACCGAAGCCAAACAAGGACCATTCTCAGATCAGTGCCTACAGAATCATCACAATGCAGAACACTGCTGGCAAGCTGCTGGAGAAAATAGTTGCCCGTGTCCTCACCTGTCACCTTGAACAGAAACGCGTATTCCCACCCACACTCGGAGGTTATAGATATAACAAAGAGACATGGCTCAATGCGGCAGTCTTCGCCTATGACGTCATCGAAGGCTTCCACGGACGAGAGGAGACATGTGATGCTGCTATAGATCTGGAGGATGCATACTACAGGGTTCTTCTATCCTTCCTCTGCTGCCGTTGGCGTCGAGGGGAGAAACAATCTGCGATTCTTTGCTCTTCTGTTGGCCTCTTCTGATGTTATTCCTCCTAGTGGCTCTAGTATTCCTTATCCATCTCTTTCTCGGTCTTCCTCTTAATCTGGCGTTTTCGTAGCGTTTGTTTATGGCTCTTTGAGTCATTGTTAGTTCTTTTTGTCTTGTTATGTGGGCCGAACCAATTTATCTGTTGTTTCTTTATGTATTCGATGGCTGGTTCAATTTCGAATTTCTTCCTCAGGTCAGTGTTTCTTACTCTGTCCCTTAAGCTGTATCCTGTCATTCTTCTGACACATTTCATTTCTGTGGTCGTTATCTTTCTTATTGTTCTAGAGTCCAGCGTCCAATTCTGGCACTGATAGCTCAGAGTTGGTAGAAAAATTGATTTGTATATTGCCCTTTTTGCTTCCTTGGTTATTGCTTTGTTTTTCAATAGTGTTGATTATTGGCCTATAGCTTGGCTTGCTTTGTTACACCTTATATCTATCTCTGTCTCTTGGTTATTGTCTTGTGTTAGCGTGCTACCCAGATATTTAAAATTGTCAACTTGCTTCAAAGTTGTATTATCTATTATGATGTTTAGTTTTCTTTATTTCTCGCTATTGCCATTACTTCGGTTTTGCTTATGTTGATACAACAAGGTACCATTTGAATATCTCATGCATATGATCCTCAAACTGTCGGTGCACCCCTTCCTCATTAGATGGATCGCCGCGGCACTGTTTCAGAGGAAGGTGATGCTCAGATGTGGAAGTTGGTCTTCCGAGCCAACATCCATTTGTCCAGGGCTGCCACAAGGCTCACCATTGTCACCAGTTCTATTTAACGTGTACACAATAACGATCACGGAACAACAGCTGAATGGGAGAGGAAGAACTATGACTTTTGCTGATGATATTCTGGTATAACGACAGGGAAGAGACAGACGGGGAATCGCCTCCACAATGCAAGACGAACTCGATCGCATTTCTTCCTGGTGTGGGGTTTCAGGCGCCTTGGTTAATCCTAATAAAGCATCAGTTTCATGGTTCTCCCTTAACAATCATATCGTTAATACGACCACACCAGTAGTACGAATGGGAGCTGATGAGATGACCAGGCACAAGTTGATGACATACCTCGGAGTTAAGTTTGATCGCAGCCTGTGTTTTCGGGACCACTTCGACCATGTGATAACAAAATCCCGCAAAGGATTAGCCGCCTTGAAGGTCATGGTAGCTGCCAACATCAAGCAGAGGCTACTTACTCTTCTGTTCCAGGGATTAGTCTTCGCACCAATCGAGAATGCCCTGGCCATTCTTACTGTCAGTACGACTCAAATTGATAGGCTGGAGAAAATACAAAATGAAGCCATGCGCATTATCCTGGGATGTACGAGGGACACTCTTCGAGGTATCTTCTTGACTTTCCAATCATGGATGACAGAATCAAGATCTGGAGAGCACGAGCATACCTGAAGATTAGTACAGATACAGAGCATCCATTGCACCACGTGCTCACACAGTGAAAGGTGCCAAGCTAAAAAGAGGCAAATCATGGGTGGGCCGAGCAGAAGATGTCATCAAACAGGTCTGTGGGCTTACCAATACCAGCGTTGGTGAGGAGTGGATACCGGTGCCTATGTCATTCAGGGGACTTTCTCGTGTATTGTCACACTCGACAGGAAAAGTAGGGAACAGAACCCGGTCGTGGTTAATGCTGAGGTCAACGGTCTCATCTGCGATAACACCGATGAGAAAGATGCAGTCATCTATACAGACGGATCTGTAATACGACACCAAAGAAGTGCATGGGCATTTACAGCACGCTCGGCAGGCAGAATAGTCAAGGAAGACAGTGGTGCATACGTCATGACCACGAGTAGCATGACAATGGAGGCGATGGCAGTGACCAAGGCATTCAAATGGTTAAAGTCACAAGACTACACACACGCATGTATACTGAGTGATTTGATGAGCACGATTAAAAAGTGGAGGCGGGCTCTGTACGCATGCAATGGGTAGAGTCGTTGCAGAAATCCAAAATACGTAAGGTCACCTTTGTCTATGTCCCTGGACATGCGGGAGTACGAGGAAATGAAAGAGCGGACAGGTTGGCTAGCTGCGCTGTCGTTGAGGACGGGTAACCAATGGATTGGGCGGACATCATCAATGCCCTCCGAGATGTGGGAAGAGCACAGGACTTCGACAAACACAGATCAACGTCACTTCGGATGATGAAAATGGGAGTTAAGATGGGCACAGCCAGAAATGAGAAACTTAGTGGCCGTGTAAGAAGACTTATCAACAACAAAGAACTGGAGACGTCAGTCGCTGGACACTGAGGGAATTGCTGAGGAGGGGATCTGTGCACTTATGGACATGTTCGGAGTGCAATGATGATGACCCGCAAATAACTCAATAATTGGTTCTGAGTTGTGATTTTATATTTCTCTTGCAACTTCTTGTCTGATTTTCTATCTATCTATCTATTTACCTTTCGAGCCGTAGCCGGCCCATAGGGCGTAGACCAAGATACACCTTCTCCTATATGAATTTTTTGTTCTAGCAGTTTTCTTTTAAAGATATTTTATCAAATCTCGCCATCTGTCTCTGTTCTGTGCAAGCAGCTCTATCTCATTGAGGGAGTCGAATCCTGCTGCTCTTGCCTCTCTCATCAATGTTCTTCTCAGTGTCTCCCAGGGTCTTCCTCTTTTTCTCTTACCTGTTGTTTCCCATATGAGGGCTTGTGTTGCTATTATTGTTATTATCTCTTCTCATCACATGTCCAACATATGACCATCGTCTTTTCTTTATTACTGAAGATATTAGTGGTTGATTGGCGATTTCTCTAATTTCCTCGTTTGCTTTAAATTCGTTCCACGTTATACCAAGTATTTTCCTTAGATATTTATTTTCGAATGCGTTCAACTTTGTTTCTATATCTCTTGTTGTTTTCCAGCTTTCACACGCATACGTAAGGGCTGATAGTACATTTGATTTGAATAGTCTAAGTTTTGTGTTTGTGCTGATGAGTTTTGATTTCCACATTTTTTCAAGGCTTCTGAAAGACATTGCTGCTTTAGCTATTCTGATTCTAATTTCTTTACTTGTATCCCCTTCTCAATAAATGTGACTTCCAAGATAGATAAGTGATCGATTTCTTCTACTGGTTTGTTCTCCATGTATATTTTGTCATCTGTTGGAATTAAACTTTTCATGACTTTAGTCTTTTCATGATTGATCTCAAGCCCAATTTTGTCTGATTTGAGTAAATCTAAATTTAACTTGTTCAATAATAACTAATTAACAATATGATTATAAATCCAAACTGAATATAGAGCTGAAATGGGCTCACCGTTACTGTTGGACGTATCAACAAGACTGATTCTCTGCTCGCTCACAGCAACCGAATTGGCTGACAGGCCGACCGAGCTGTCCTCGCTACCTCTAGTCGATTCGCTCTTCTCTGGTCGTTCATAAATCAGGAACAACAAGTCATTGAAATTAAATATAAAGACAAGAAGAAGGAAGTGAGGCAATATGCAGAAACAAAAACGGGAATTTAAAATATTCATTACTTCCTTATTTCTTTCTTCTCAATTTCTGTCTCCACTCCATTCACTTCTTTCTGTCTTTCTGTCGTTCTTTTTTTTCTTTCTCTCTCCCTCCCCCTCCCTCCTTGCCTTCCTCTTTTCTTGCCTTCTATAATCTCATCCTGTTTCCATCCCTTCGTTTCGTCCTCACTTTCGTTCTTTTTTCCTTCCTTCCTCTCTTCTTGCCTTCTACTATCTCTTCCTTTCTCCCTCTCTCCCATCCGTTTTTCCTGCGTCATTCTTTCCTTAATCTATTCTTGCCTTCTATCTTCTCTTCCTCTCTCCCACTCTCCCTTTCGCTCTTCCTTTCTTCTTCTGGCCATGCCTTCTACCATCTCCTGCCTCCTTCTCTTCCTTTAGCTATTCCTTCCTTTTTTCTTCCTTCCTTCCTCACTTCTTGCCTTCTATCATCTCTTCCTGCCTCCTTCTCTTCCTTTAGTTATTCCTTCCTTTCTTTCTTCCTTCCTTCCTCACTTCTTGTCTTCTATCATCTCTTCCTGCCTCCTTCTCTTCCTTTAGCTATTCCTTCCTTTCTTTCTTCCTTCCTTCCTCACTTCTTGCCTTCTATCATCTCTTCCTGCCTCCTTTCTCCTTTAGTTATTCATTCCTTTCTTTCTTCCTTCCTTCCTCACTTCTTGCCTTCTACCATCTCTTCCTGCCTCCTTCTCTTCCTTTAGTTATTCCTTCCTTTCTTTCTTCCTTCCTTCCTCACTTCTTGCCTTCTACCATCTCTTCCTGCCTCCTTCTCTTCCTTTAGCTATTCCTTCCTTTCTTTCTTCCTTCCTTCCTCACTTCTTGCCTTCTACCATCTCTTCCTGCCTCCTTCTCTTCCTTTAGTTATTCCTTTCCTTCTTCTTCCTTCCTTCCTCACTTCTTGCCTTCTATCATCTCTTCCTGCCTCCTTCTCTTCCTTTAGTTATTCCTTCCTTTCTTTCTTCCTTCCTTCCTCACTTCTTGCCTTCTACCATCTCTTCCTGCCTCCTTCTCTTCCTTTAGTTATTCCTTCCTTTCTTTCTTCCTTCCTTCCTCACTTCTTGCCTTCTATCATCTCTTCCTGTCGTATCTCTCCCTTTAGTCTTTTCGACCTTCTTCTTACTCTTCTCTAGCCTTTTATTATCTCTTCTGTCTTCCTCTCTGCCTTCTTTCAGCCCTTTCTTCTTTTTCCATCCTTCCTTTCTTCCTCATCCCGTAACTCGGGTGTCATTCGGCCATCACAGACTACATCAACTTTCTCCGTTGATCTCCATCTACAATCCTGGCATCGTTTGGGCACCACACACAGACTACATCAACTTTCTCCGTTGATTCTCCATCTACAATCCTGGCATCGTTTGGGCACCACACACGGACTACATCAACTTTCTCCGTTGATCTCCATCTACAATCCTGGCATCGTTTGGCCACCACACACAGACTACATCAACTTGAGCCGCTGATTCCATCTACAATCCTGGCATCGTTTGGCCCACACACAGACTACATCAACTTGCTCGCTGATCTCCATCTACAATCCTGGCATCGTTGGCCACCACACGACTGCTCCATCAACTTGCTTCCGCTGATCTCCATCTACAATCCTGGCATCGTTTGGCCACCACACACAGACTGCATCAACTTTCTCCGCTGATCTCCATCTACAATCCTGGCATCGTTTGGCACCACACACAGACTGCATCAACTTGCTCCGCTGATCTCCATCTACAATCCTGGCATCGTTTGGCCACCACACACAGACTGCATCAACTTGCTCCGCTGATCTCCATCTACAATCCTGGCATCGTTTGGCCACCACACACAGACTGCATCAACTTGCTCCGCTGATCTCCATCTACAATCCTGGCATCGTTTGGCCACCACACACAGACTGCATCAACTTGCTCCGCTGATCTCCATCTACAATCCTGGCATCGTTTGGCCACCACACACAGACTGCATCAACTTGCTCCGCTGATCTCCATCTACAATCCTGGCATCGTTTGGCCACCACACACAGACTGCATCAACTTGCTCCGCTGATCTCCATCTACAATCCTGGCATCGTTTGGCCACCACACACAGACTGCATCAACTTGCTCCGCTGATCTCTATCTACAATCCTGGCATCGTTTGGGCACCACACACAGACTGCATCAACTTGCTCCGCTGATCTCTATCTACAATCCTGGCATCGTTTGGCCACCACACACAGACTGCATCAACTTGCTCCGCTGATCTCTATCTACAATCCTGGCATCGTTTGGCCACCACACACAGACTGCATCAACTTGCTTCGCTGATCTCTATCTACAATCCTGGCATCGTTTGGCCACCACACACAGACTGCATCAACTTGCTCCGCTGATCTCTATCTACAATCCTGGCATCGTTTGGCCACCACACACAGACTGCATCAACTTGCTCCGTTGATCTCTATCTACAATCCTGGCATCGTTTGGGCACCACACACAGACTGCATCAACTTGCTCCGCTGATCTCCATCTACAATCCTGGCATCGTTTGGCCACCACACACAGACTGCATCAACTTGCTCCGCTGATCTCTATCTACAGTCATCTTTGAGAATCTGCGATGCCCAAAAACTATTTTTTCCTTATTCCCATGTGATGTACTGACAGATAATGTACGTTTTGGAACGTCGCTATTGCCTAGCCTAATCTGCACGTTGTCTCTGTACATCTACCGCTCAAAGCCAACATTATTAAACTTCCCGAGTTTTAGAAAACCTTGAACTCTTTCACAGCTGGGTCAAGGGAAAGAAGGCCATCAAAATGTGATACTGCAATAAAGCTGATTATAAACAGAAAATGATCAAAGTAGACAAAAATAAGATGACTGCAGGTTTACCTTAGTTATGGAAACACAACATCGAACGATGTTTCGGTTTATAAGGCCTTCTTTCGATTATGAGTGTCCATGACTTACAATAAGGACCGCGATAGCTCAGTGTTAGTGGACTGGACTACAAGGACAAGAGTAGGGTTTGATCCCAACCGACGGCGTCCGATTCACCCACCTTAATGGGTACCGGATTTTTTCTGGGAAAGTAAAGCGGCAAGGTGTAATGCCGACCACATTACCCCAAAAATCATGTGCTGAAAGTCTGTAAAATTTATGGTCACTAACACCATCTTCCCTATACGACACTTGGCGTGACGGGGTACTTTACTTTTTTTTTATTACTTACATTAAGCTTATATTAAAATATCAGGAATGGTAAAATATTATTTGAGACTGTGCTAAAGCAACACTTAGAAGAGAAAAGACTCATGAAAAAGGATGGAAAACCCTATGGATCAGTGGGCTGACTTGTCATCTGTGGCGTATGTGTTTATGAAACATTGGTAGAATTAGCCACGAGATAAGCTGTTCGACAAAATCAAAACTCAAAAAATACACAATAGCTCCACTAGACCGTCTGACAAGATGAAAAAGGCCATACTTACTACTACATTAAGCTGTAACCATACCACTTTTTCTGTTCTTTTTCATTTCTCCTGTTTTGATACTGTCCTATTGACTTAATGAGTACTAGGCAACAACGGAAATGATAAATAACTGTCGAGATAGAACGTTGTGGAGAGACATGATCACCAACGCCAGCAGGTACGGTACTTGATGATTATGAAAAGGTACTAGACGTTTGAAGAAAGTTTAATATGAAGCAGAAGAGAATAATAAACCTCTGTATTGTTGGAAAATTTTGGTTGGAAGATATGATCAAATTTACAGGCTGATATTATATATATTATATTATATTATATTATATTATAGATATTATATTATATTATATTATATTATATATATTATATTATATTATATTATATTATATTTATATTATATTAATTATATTATATTATATAATTATTATTATATTATATTATATTATATTATATAATTATATTATATTATATTATATTAATTATATTATATTATATATATTATATTATATTATATTATCTCTATATTATTTATTATTTATGTTATTATATTATATTATTTATATTATATTATATTATATTTATATTATATTTTATATATATTATATTATATTCTATTATATTATATTATATTATATTATATTATATTATATTATTTATATATTATATTATATTATATTATATTATATTAATATTATTATATATTATATTATATTAATTAATTATATTATATTATATGAATATTATATTATATATATGATATTATATTATATTATATATATTATATTATATTATATTATATTATATTTCTATATATTATATATATTATATTATATTATATTATATTATATTATATTATATTATTTATATATATTATATTATATTATATTATATTATATTATATTATATTATATATATTATATTATATTATATTATTTATATTATATTATATTATATTAATTATATTATATTATATTATATTATATTATATTATATTATATTATATATTATATTATATTATATTATTATATTATATTATATTATATTATATTATATTATATATATATATTATATTATATTATATTATATTATATTATATTATATTATATTATATTATATTATATTATATTATATTATATATATTATATTATATTATATTATATTATATTATATTATACTATATTATATTCATGGAATGAATCTGTTACAATGCAGTCGGAGAACCCGTATCCAGTCCACAGTCCGTCCCAGGATTTCTCAAAGCGAAAGTCGACTGACCGTTCCTGTAAAGTGTGATTCGATACATCTGCTTTTCCCTCTAATCACTGGCTTGACCAGCTCAACTTTTCCTTCTTTAGGCTCATCAGTCTCTCAATATATACAACATTGTCAAACCATGCTCCACCACGGTAATTAATGACTACATTAACGATAATGACCAAAAAAAATTAAGTACAATTTATTAAACAGGCACATGTCCATTTGGAATTGTTCTGTTGAAATTTTGGGGGCATGTTAAAAGACACAACAGCCTAATAAAAGTAATATTGGCAGGGAAAATACAAGGTAACAGAGGCAGGGGCTAACCAAGACTAACATGGACGAGTAACATCAAAAGATGGACAAGTCAACCTATGACAACCTGCACCATCAAGGCAAGACACGGAGTGGAATGACGCTCCATGGTAGCCACCTTCGATGTGGAGACTGCACTCAATGATGATGAATCAGATCATAATGGTAAAAAAGGTTATTGAGTTATTGAGTTATTAGCGGGTCATCATCATTGCACTCCGAACATGTCCATAGGTGCTCAGATCCTCTCCTCAGCAATTCCCTCAGTGTCCAGAGACTGACGACTCCAGTTCTCTGTTGGTTGATTAGTCTTCTTACACGCCCACTGAGTTTCTCGTTTCTGGCTGTGCCCATCTTAACTCCCATCTCTTTCATCCAAAAAAGTGACGTGGACTCATGGTAAAAAATGTAAATAAAATAAGAAAACTACTTACCACTCATTCTTGTTAGTTGAGATTTCTCGGTTTCTTGATTTGAAAGTTTTACCAAAAGTTATGTATCGAACATCGAAACATTTGTTGCAAAAAGAAGTTATATAGAAATATGTTTTAACAACACTGTTTCGTGTCTAACTGTCCTATTTCATAAATGTTAACGACATGTTGTGCTCTACGTCACAAAACACGTACCACAGCAACAACGTCACACCCACAATATATGAACCAGTTGTCATTTTCTTAGAGAGTTCATGTATAGTGAAAAACAGTCTTTTTAACTTCTGATACCACTGGCACGGGCGGTTGAGCAATTATGGATTTGAATTCCATTGCATTGATACCGGGGCGTTCGACCAACCAACAAACAATGTTTTCTTCACTTAGGATGACCATTTTTTTTCACCAAATTTGTTTTACTTTTCTCTCTCTCTCTCTCTCTCTCTCTCTCTCTCTGCGATCAGGACTCAATCAGAGTAGGACTCCAGGCTCTCACACGAAGACAGCTGTCTGTTTAAGCTTGTTAGATCGACTCCGCTTGAATACCTGTTAAAACGTTGCACTGTGTACTGCGGCAGTGGTCCAGTGCATCCGATTTCAGTCAGCATTTTGTTCAGGTTTGCTTTCCTTAGCCTTCATTGTGCCTAATGTTTTTCTTGAAGAAATGGCCTTCATTATTCAGGCATGGGATGAGAACTGACCACAAGAGAATCTCAAAGCAAGTCCTCAAAAGAAAAACGACATGGTAAAAAGAAAAGAGGGTGACATAGAGAAACATTGAAAAGAAAGTCATCAAATACCGTGCCTGCTGACGTAGGTGATCATATCTCTCCACAAATTTCGATCAAGACAGCTATTTATCATTTCTGTTGTTGACCTTCTGCCAAGCCATTCTCTTAAGCTGTCTGGTATCTTTTCTCTATGTTTCCCTCTATCTCTTCGCCCCTCAATGTTCCCAGTTGTTACAATATATTCCAGTTGTTCTTTCTCATTACATGGCCAAGAAAATGATGATTGTTTCTTCCTAATATTGGAAATTAGCTCTCTGTTTGCTTTGACCTCTTTCAGAACATTTTCATTACTTTTCTTAGCTGTCCATGGTATTCTCAACATTCTTCTGTAAAACCACATTCCTACAGACTCCAGTGATTTTCTTGTCTGTTATCTTATTGTCTATGATTCACATCCATATGTTAAGACTGGCTCTACGTAACATTTAATAACTCTTTTTCTTGTTTCTATTGTCAAAAATAGACTACATAGTATCTTCCTCATTTTTTTGGAAAGCTGCTTTTGCCCAAGCCATTCTGCATCTCACCTCTTTTGTACATCTTCCGTCTGAGGTTAACAAAGTTCCCAAATATTTAAATTCATTTACCTGTTTTAATATTGTTCCACTTGATAAAACGCGTTTACCAGGTGTTAAACACAAACTTTTCAAATTAAAGAAATAAATCTCCAAGACCGAAAACAAAACAACTTTATGAACCTTCTTTATGAACTGTTTATTACAAAATTATTGTGTATTTACTATTCACCGAAAGGATGTTACAACATTTCGTTTGTTTTATTTTCTAAAACGATTTAGAGAAAAAGAAATAAATATAAACAATATATATGTTAACATCTTTACAATGTTGAATTGTCTTTACATAATATAAGTTGTAAACATACATATTGTTTATTATTTCTTCTTCGCTGTATTCTCTATTGTCAGCTTTACTGTATTCTCAAATAAATATATGTCATTCCCTCATGGTTCAATTTATCTGAATTATCTTAACATTGTGTTTTACCTGCACGATACTATAATATATTTCTGTCACAAATATTCTGATAAAATTCCAAAGCCATTACTTCCCAAGTTAAGCAATAAGTATGTGTAAGATGGCTCAATAGCACAACAAGTCTATGTCACTAGAAGTGAGAAAGAGTGTCAATCGATACTGTATAGAATCATTTCTAGCCTGTGCAAGCGAATCATGGACAGTAGATAAACAAAAGAAGATTAGAGTCTACACAGGATGAGATTTCTCAGAAGAATGTTGAGAGTTCTCGAGAAAGCTAAACTAAAATAAGACCAAGAAAGAAATTATCTGAGGCCAGCACAAAAGGGGAGCTCTATAAAAAATATCACAAAGAAACAATCGACATTTTTCGTGCACATCATGAGAAAAGGAATGTTGGAATACTAAGTTACAACTGGCAAAATGCAGGGGAAGACATATCACGGACGACAAAGAAAGAAGATATTAGTTCAAAGTTTGGGAAGTTTCCCTCCAAAATAATACTAATTTATTATTATTTGCCGCGTCTAAACTACTGGCCACGACTATTCGTGCTGTTTTGCTCTATAACTGTCTGTCTACAACGCAAGTATTCAGCCCTACCCTATACGGAAGATACTTGTCTTAATATAACAATGCAGATACACAATTTATTCCCGAGTTCTGTTCGTAGCCCTATGCTATGATCACGAGTACACAAATGAGAAAGACATCGCTAATGATAGCTACTTTTTAAGGTTTCTTACTTGGCCGGGTGCGCTAACGTTTGGTTATCGTGTCAAGGCGCTGTGTAGAGGAGTACAAGTTCGATTCTGCTTCGGGCTATCTATAATTCCTTTTTTTTCACTGCTCTTGATTATTACTGATTTTTTTCCCGAGTATTGTAAATATGCATTACCCCAAAAATCATTAGCCGAAGGTCTGTAGAATTGATGGTCACGAACACCATATTACAGGAGAGATGATTTTATCATCAGTACACCAGCAGATATGAAAACCTCTACCAAGATGTACATAATCTATTAGAAAAAATGTGGGAGAGGGAAGAAATACCTAAGGACTGGAAAGAAGGTTATATGATCAAACTACCAAAGAAAGGAAGTTTACAGGAGTGCACAAATTATAGGGGAATTATGCTACTATAAGTGCCAGGAAAAATATTAAGTAGAATCATTCTGGAGAGACTAAAGAGGCTATAGAGAAACATTTGAGAGATGAACAAGCAGGTTTTAGGAAGAACAGATCATGTGCTGATCAAATAACTACTCTACGTATAACAGTTGAACAAAATTAGAACTACAGTCGCCACTTTAAATTGGATTCATAGATTACGAAAATGCATTTGATAGTTTAGACAGAAGAATGCTTTGGAAGTTGCTGAGTCATTACGGAATCCCCATAAAGTTTATTAACCTGATACAAAACAATGTATGAAGGACAAAATGTAGTGTGGTGCATGAAGGACAGCTTACAGAAGCATTTGAAATAAGAACAGGAGTAATGCAGGTATGCCTTCTGTCTCCATTTCTCTTTCTACTGGTCATAAATTGGATTATGAGAATAACTCAAAACAACAAGAAATGGAATCCAGTGGTCACTGACCAAGCAACTTAATGATTTAGACTTTGCGTATGACATAGGACTCAAGACAGACTGCACCACGGACTGAGACAGAATCCACCAAGGACTCAAGACAGACTGCACCACGGACTGAGACAGAATCCACCAAGGACTCAAGACAGACTGCACCACGGACTGAGACAGAATCCACCAAGGACTCAAGACAGACTTCACCACGGAATCAGACAACACATATTATAAAAAAAAATAATCGGAGCATAAAAGTAAAACTGACATTTTAAAAATTAAAACATAAAGCTCGCTTTCATTATATTTAAACCTGCATAAAATGCTGGCTGAATTCGGATGCACTGGGCCACCTGGCGCAGAACACAGTGCAACGTTTTAACGAGTGTTCAAACAGAGTGGATCTGGCAGACTCTAATTATGATGTTCTGTCTGTGGGGGCGATCAACACACTTAACCTGACTGCTGACTTCATGTGAGAGTCTGGAATCCTACTCTGATTGAGTCCTGATCGCAGAGAGAGAGAGAGAGAGAGAGAGAGAGAGAGAGAGAGAGAGAGATTATATTTATGGCCCGTTCACAAATGTTTGTATACTAATGTTTGCCGTTGTTTGCAAATGCTTACCATTATTTACAAAAGTTTGCCGTTGTTTACAAATGTTTACCGTTGATTACAAATGTTTGCCGTTGTTTACAAATGTTTACCGTTGTTTACAAATTTGACCGTTGTTTACAAATGTTGACCGTTGATTACAAATGTTTACCGTTGTTTACAAATGTTTGCTATTGTTTAGAACAGCTTATCATTGCTTACAAATGTTTACCATTGTTTACAAATGTTTGCCCTTGTTTAGAAATGCAAATCTCAACATTTGTGAAGTAAAAATTGTTGAAAATGTATATTTTATTTGTTTCTTCGTCAACTTTATGTCACAAATTTTTTCACACCTGTCAGGTAATTGGGAACGACTTTAGTGTCTTCGAGATATAGAAATATATCGTAATCCAAAATATAAGGTAAAGAACAGTTGAGGAACACCGAGACTAACTATGGACAAGTAACATCAAAGAATGTGCAAGTTAGCCTATAATAAAGGGTAAAGGCAAAGAAATGCAAATGAATGCATAAAATAAAAATATTTTCTATTATTTTGTTTTGAATGTTTTCATTACTAGTTAGTTATGTAATATTAGTTTTATTCACTTACATATCTGTGTGTGTGTCTGTAGTTATGTAAGATTAGTTTTATTCACTTACATATCTGTGTGTGTGTCTGTTGTACGTTTGTTCCTGCTGAATACCTATTGAGCCGAAACGTCGTTCAAATTTGTGTCATCTATCAATCACGTAAAGCTTTTACCATACCATTTTTTCTATTTTTTTTTTTCAATTCTCCCCCAGTTTATAATAACCTGCACTTTCAAAGCAAGACACAGAACAGAATGGCGCTCCACAGTAGCCAACCTTCTATGCGGAGACGGCACTCAAAAATGACGATCGAAAACCTCACTTGGTTACTATTTATGAGTTTTATTCTATTTCGTGAACGACCATTGCGTCTGGTATTCTCGCAACGTTTAATGAGGTTATGTTGTGTTTTGATCTTTCTGCCTTGTCGCGTGGCCAAACCATGGTATCTGTTGTTTCTTTATATATTCCATGGCGGGGGCTTTTCCTAGCTTTTTTCTCAGTTCTTCATTTCTGATCTTGCCTCTCAGGCTGTTTCCTGTCAATGTTAGGATATATTTACTCAATATTTACTTTAGCTAAAGAATGTTACGTTATGTGTGTGGTTTCACTGGTTCCAACCAGTTTAAGAACGTACTAGGCTCCGAACGAGCTCTCATCCATCAATAACAGAAAATTTCCTAGAGTATAACTAAAATACAGCCTTAAATGGGTACCGGATTTTTTTTCTGGGAAAGTAAAGTAAAGTACCCCCGTCACGCCAAGTGGCGTATAGGAAAATATGGTGTTAGTGACCCTATATTTTACAGACCTTCAGCACATGATTTTTGGGGTAATGTGGTCAGTATTACGCCCGTGCTGCTTTACTTTCCCAGAAAAATCCGGTACCCATTTAAGGCTGGATGAACCCGGAAGCCGACGATGAAGATCAAACCCTACCTCTTGTCCTTTGTAGTCCAGTTCACTAACCACTGAGCTATCGCAGTTCCCATAAATATAAAATATTGACATATAATCAACTCAACAGCCTGATCTTATATTTTAGATTAATTGATATGTCGTGCCAATAATCTTTGAATCTTACCAATGCAGTTTGTGACTATGCTATTGTAGTATTTGTTTGTATATATTATTGTAGAATCGTCGTTACTGATAAAATAAACTGCATATTTTAACTATTACTAGTCAATCCATTTTTGACAATAGAAACAAGATAAAGAGTTCTTAAATGTTATGTAGAGCCAGTCTTAACATAAGGATGTGAATCGTGGACAATAGGACAACGGACATGAACATCACTGGAGTCTACAGACATGTGGTTTTACAGAAGAATTTGAGAATACCATGGACAGCTAAGAAGAGTAATGAAAACGTTCTGAATGAGGCCAAAGCCAAAAGAGAGCTAATTTCCAATATTAGGAAGAAACAATCATCATTTGTTGGCCATGTAATGAGAAGAGAACAACTGGAATATATTGTAACAACTGGAAAAATTGAGGGACGAAGAGATAGAGGGAAGCAAAGAGAAAAAGATACCAGACAGCTTAAAAGAATGACTTGGCAGAAGGTCAACAACAGAAATAATAAATAACTGTCGAAATCGAAAGTTGTGGAGAGACATGGTCACCTACGCCAGCAGGTCCGGTACTTGATGATGATGATGATGATGATGATGATTTTAACTATTTGATATTTTTTTAAAGGTTACGTGCTGGGAAATAGTAACAAACAAAAAAAAAAGAATAATTAAATAATAATAAAAAAATTACTACTGCAAGCATATTCAATTTAGAAACACGAAAGGTGAACATTGAGCACGTTAATAAAACTAAAGGAAAGATCGTTTTTTCAAGAGCTCAAGATTAGAAAAATAAAATAGACAAACTAGGCCGTTTGGAGAAAAAGACATGAAGGGTGGTAGGTGTGGGTGGTTTGGGAAGTGAAGCTACGGAGCACCCAACTTTTGGATAAGTTCACACAACATTTATGACGTTGTTGAATCATATATTTGTTATTGCATTCTCTTCTGACATTGTCATGTTTTCCACTAATTTGAGTAAATCGCATCCTTTAACTCTCTCCGGTGGCTATCAGAGAAGATAGCATGCGTGAATGTTCGCCCATAATCATGTCTTTCAGATTCCGTTGTATTTGAATCCATAAAATGTATTCCTACTCCGTATTGGGCACTTTCTAAATAGCTCATCCCAGCTTGTGGAAACAACGAATCAAAAGTCGTAGAATCTGTTCTCAATAATCCAATAGAAACTGGATGACTTTCTACAGTGGCGGATCTGAAGTTTGGATAGTTGGGCTTTGAAGGGTACATGTTGTTTTGTGAGGATAATCCGGGTTCATAGTAGTTGGCATCCAAGATCGTAGGCTTATTGGTGACCTTGTCTGCAGGTCTGTTGAAACTGTAGCGATGGTTTTGTTCTATCTCTTGTTGACAATATGCCTTTGTAGCTTCGTCATAATTGACTTCATGTCTTGATTGGTCATATGGTTCTACGCTTTCTCGATTTTGGAGTCTCTTTGGCTGAAATGACAGATTAAAAATAAATAAGTAATAAATGTGATCAGAATTAAGAAGAAAAGTGACAACACCATAACAAATAAGTAATAAATGTGATCAGAATTAAGAAGAAAAGTGACAACACCATAACAAATAAGTAATAAATGTGATCAGAATTAAGAAGAAAAGTGACAACACCATAACAAATAAGTAATAAATGTGATCAGAATTAAGAAGAAAAGTGATAAAATTAGAACACAAATGAGTAATAAATATGAACAGAATTAAGAATAAAAGTTACAAAACTAGAATACAAATGAGTAATAAATATGAACAGAATTAAGAAGACAAGAAAATAAATCAGGACAAATAATTTATAAATATGAACAGAATTTTAAAAAAATTAACAGAAAGGCTAGCTAGTTATGCTGTCCTTGAAGATTGGCACTGGAAACTACTATTCGTGCTGTTTCGTCCTAAATGTTTGTCTGCAACGCAAGTATTCAGCCCTACTCTATCCGGGAGATACTTGTCTTAACAGGAAAAAATATTTCCGAGCTGTGATCGCAACCTTATGCTATAGTCATAGGAAAGCCTTCGCGAAAGGACTTTGCCTACGAAGCTAATTTTTAAGTTAGCTGAGTGGCAGAGTTCCTAAGCGTTTGGCTTTTCGTGGCAAGGCGCTGTGCCACTGAGTACGGGTTCGATCCTGCCTTGGTCCATATTTTTTTCTGTTGTTGATTATTTGTCATTTTTCCGAGTGCTGTAAACATACCTCTTCCTCTGAATTGATTCACTGATTATCGCCTCGGAAGTTTCCCTCTATAATAATATTCATTTATTATTATTTGTCTCCAACCAATGTATCAGGCAGATGTCATTAATGCTCTCCGAGATGCGGAATGGGCACAGAACTTCAACAACCATAAGTCTACGTCCCTCATTCGGATGAAGTAGATTAGAGTAATTACTCTAATAATAAATACATGAATAAATGAATATGTGTATCCAAAATATAAAAATATCAATATACAGAGAAATCCTATTGCCGTGGCCTCTAGTCGTCTTTTCATTTATTTGTCTAATTTCCATGCTGCATATATTTTAGAAAAAAATAAAAATTTTCAACTAAAATGTTAAGGCGGTCCTATTATATGGCTGTAAAACATGGAGAACAACAAAATTGACAATTATGAAGATACATACTTTCATTAATGGATGCTTACGCAGAATAAAAGGATGGAGATGGCAGGACAAAATCACTAACATAGAATTATGGAAATGTACCAGTCAAATACCAGTGGATAAAGAGATACAGCGAAGACGATGGCTCTGGATAGGGCACACACTACGGAAGCCAACTGAGAGTATTACACAACATGCCCTTTTTGGAATCCCCAGGTGAGAAAAGACAAAGAGGAAGACCAAGGAATTCTTGGAGAAGACAGATAGAAGCAGAGATGAAGATGACGGAGAAGACATGGAATGATCTTAAAAGAATGGCAAAAAACAGAACAGCTTGGAAAGTGTTTGTTGAAGACCTATGCTCCACAGGGAGCTAATAAGGTAGAAGGAGAAGAAGAGGAATATATTTTAGAAGCTCCCTTTTTGTATTGATCTCTTTAAGAATGTTCTCCTTTATCTTTTTAGCTGTCCAGGGAACTTTCAATATTTTTCTGAGAAATCCCATCTCTGTGGCCTCTAGTCGTCTTTTCATTTATTTGTTTAACTTTCTTGATTCATATTTTTTAGGAGCTCCCTTTCTGTGTTGGCTTCTGTTTTTTTTCAGTGACCAAGCATCCTACAATTTGATAACCAAAACAAATTTTTAAAAAACATAAATTGGGTTGGATTTTAAGTTCTCACAGAGAGCAGATAAGCACAATTTACCAAAGGAAACGTGGTACCATCCGTTCGCCGGGTTCCTGTCCTTTTAGCCGCATTTGAGAGAATAGTGACCAGGTCAGTACCATCTGACAGCCATGGATGGTTGGCGATGCTAAAAACACTCGGTCTGTTGACAGCGCACGGCTGCAGTATCTTATCAATTAGACGGCTCAATTCTGGAACAATTGAATTTCTTTATAATTCCGGCGGACTGGGTTTATCGGATAATGGCACGGCAAGAGTTAACACTTATAATCGAAGACACAGACTAATCCAGGGGGTAAAGACATCAAGATGCATAGATATGTGTAACTGCTGTAAAGATGACGATAATAATGATTTTTTTTAAAGGAAAAAGTGGTATGGTAACAGCTTTACGTATGTGAGAAACAAAACAAAAGTAGAACGACGTTTCGGCCAATAAGACCTTTATCCTTTTCCTTTTTATTGAAAGCCTAGCATATTATCGCCATGTAGTTAGATTTACGTGTATATCCTTATATATCTTTGTGTTGTTGTTTGTTGTTCCAGTCCTTATATATCGTTGTGTTGTTGTTTGTTGTTCCAGTCCTTATACATCTTTGTGTTGTTGTTTGTTGTTCCAGTCCTTATATATCTTTGTGTTGTTATTTGTTGTTCCAGTCCTTATATATCTTTGTGTTGTTATTTGTTGTTCCAGTCCTTATATATCTTTGTGTTGTTGTTTGTTGTTCCAGTCCTTATATATCTTTGTGTTGTTATTTGTTGTTCCAGTCCTTATATATCTTTGTGTTGTTGTTTGTTGTTCCAGTCCTTATATATCTTTGTGTTGTTATTTGTTGTTCCAGTCCTTATATATCTTTGTGTTGTTGTTTGTTGTTCCAGTCCTTATATATCTTTGTATTGTTATTTGTTGTTCCAGTCCTTATATATCGTTGTGTTGTTGTTTGTTGTTCCAGTCCTTATATATCTTTGTGTTGTTATTTGTTGTTCCAATCCTTATATATCTTTGTGTTGTTGTTTGTTGTTCCAATCCGTATATATCTTTGTGTTGTTATTTGTTGTTCCAGTCCTTATATATCTTTGTGGTGTTGTTTGTTGTTCCAGTCCTTATATATCTTTGTGTTGTTATTTGTTGTTCCAGTCCTTATATATCTTTGTGGTGTTGTTTGTTGTTCCAGTCCTTATATATCTTTGTGTTGTTATTTGTTGTTCCAGTCCTTATATATCGTTGTGTTGTTGTTTGTTGTTCCAGTCCTTATATATCTTTGTATTGTTATTTGTTGTTCCAGTCCTTATATATCTTTGTGTTGTTATTTGTTGTTCCAATCCTTAAATATCTTTGTGTTGTTATTTGTTGTTCCAATCCTTATATATCTTTGTGTTGTTGTTTGTTGTTCCAGTCCTTATATATCGTTGTGTTGTTGTTTGTTGTTCCAGTCCTTATACATCTTTGTGTTGTTGTTTGTTGTTCCAGTCCTTATATATCTTTGTGTTGTTATTTGTTGTTCCAGTCCTTATATATCTTTGTGTTGTTATTTGTTGTTCCAGTCCTTATATATCTTTGTGTTGTTGTTTGTTGTTCCAGTCCTTATATATCTTTGTGTTGTTATTTGTTGTTCCAGTCCTTATATATCTTTGTGTTGTTGTTTGTTGTTCCAGTCCTTATATATCTTTGTGTTGTTATTTGTTGTTCCAGTCCTTATATATCTTTGTGTTGTTGTTTGTTGTTCCAGTCCTTATATATCTTTGTATTGTTATTTGTTGTTCCAGTCCTTATATATCGTTGTGTTGTTGTTTGTTGTTCCAGTCCTTATATATCTTTGTGTTGTTATTTGTTGTTCCAATCCTTATATATCTTTGTGTTGTTGTTTGTTGTTCCAATCCTTATATATCTTTGTGTTGTTATTTGTTGTTCCAGTCCTTATATATCTTTGTGGTGTTGTTTGTTGTTCCAGTCCTTATATATCTTTGTGTTGTTATTTGTTGTTCCAGTCCTTATATATCTTTGTGGTGTTGTTTGTTGTTCCAGTCCTTATATATCTTTGTGTTGTTATTTGTTGTTCCAGTCCTTATATATCGTTGTGTTGTTGTTTGTTGTTCCAGTCCTTATATATCTTTGTATTGTTATTTGTTGTTCCAGTCCTTATATATCTTTGTGTTGTTATTTGTTGTTCCAATCCTTAAATATCTTTGTGTTGTTATTTGTTGTTCCAATCCTTATATATCTTTGTATTGTTGTTTGTTGTTCCAGCTGAAGGCCTTCTCGGCCGAACCGTCGTTCTAATTTTGTTTTGTTTCTCACCTGCATAAATCTGTAACAATAGCAATGTTTCCTTTATTGTTCACATTTGTATGACTAATCTAGGGGTGAGGGAGCTCAGTGGTTATTATACTGGACTACAAAGGACAAGAGGCCGGGTCCAATCCTGATCGACGACCTCCAGGTTCACCCAGCCTTAAATGGGTACCGGATTTTTTCTGGGAAAGTAAATTGGCACGGGCGTAATACCGACCACATTACCACAAAAACCATGTGCTCAAGGTCTGTAAAATCTATGGTCACTAACACCATATTCCTTATACGCCACTTAGCGTGACGGGGCTGTTTACTTTACTTTAAACCAGGGGTTGGCAAACTTTTATTATCCGAGGTACAGACCTGAAAACAATGAGGACACCGATGGCCAGATACCATCTCCCAATGAAGCTGTTATATTATATAGGACTTTTCAGTTTAGGCGTGTAACACGAAGCAACTAACAGATAACAAATGTGATAACAATGATTTCGTTCTACGGATTCGATAACCAAGTTATTATTATTTTTTTTTTGAATGGGTAATTTGTGTGTGTGTGTGTGGTGTAAAGCAAATTATGAAACCAATCGGGGGACTGGTTTGTCTCCAGACAGAGAGGTTGTGAGTTCACATCTCGGCTGCACCAGTTGTGATTTTTATGAGTGATTTATCTCTGTGGCAATCACCCCTGGTCTTAGCAGCGAGTCCTGGTTTGAAACGTCAATTACTCAGCAACGGAAAAAAAATATGAGGACCTCCGAAGACGGAGCGATCTGCCTGTGCGGCGAGGGACACCTGTTTCAGGGAAGAAGACGATTAAAACGAAAATTTCAGTTTCCAGCCTCTAGGGATTCGCATGGAGTCTTTCTTCTTCTTCTTCTACTTCTTCTTCTCCTTCTGCGATCATGACGTCATTCAAACTAGGACTCCGGACTCTCTTATGAAGGCAGCTGTCTGTTAAGTGATTCAGTTGCCCCTAAAAAGGATTGGTCTAACATGTGAAATGAGCAGTCTTCAGCAACCGTGATGGATGAACAAAGAACAAATATTGCACAGGAGCATCACTGGTATTACATAGGTGCATACATTCTCCATGGCACAACTAACGACATTAGGGTACATTCAAAAAGTCGGATTAATTATTATGAGTTATTTACCGCTTTTATTGTACATATAGTTGTATAAATGTACAACTGAAATAAACAAAAGAATAAGTATGGCAAATAGTAATTTTAATGCCATGAAAAATATACTAACATCAAAACAAATAACACCAGCGATAAAACTAAGAATAGCAAAATGTTACATCTTCTCAATATATCTGTATGGTGCAGAAACATGGACATTAGACAAGAAAACAGAACAGAAAATTGAAGCATTTGACATGTGGATTTATAGAAGAATAGGTAGAATTGGATGGAAAGAAAAGAAAACAAACGATGAAGTTTTAAAAGAACTGAAATGAAAAGAGAACTACTAAACACAATTAGAACAAGACAAATGAAATTTTTGGGGTATGTTAAAAGACACAACAGCCTACTAAAAGTAATATTGGACGGGAAAATACGAGGTAAAAGAGGCAGATGCAGACGAAGACTAACATGGACGAGTAACATCAAAAGATGAACAAGTCAACCTATGACAATCTGGTCACCACCAAAGCAAGAGACAGAGTGGAATGGCGATCCATGGTAGCCAACCTTCGAATCGGAGACGGCACTCAATGATGATGATGATCACTTTTTTCTTTATTTTTAATGTCAAAAGTACTTGTTTGTGCACAGCTTGAGTACGGAACCTTATTGCTGGTTCCTCTCCGATATGACTAGCTGCTTGACAATATCAACATTGAAAACTCATCTCTCCAAGATCATGGACCAAAAAAAAGCACTGTCAGAAAGGACCGACAAATCAATGTCGATATGTTCCAGATTGTTCTGTTTTAGATATATCATTACAGGTTAGCTATGTGGTCTTAATTTTTATTAACTTACATATCTGGGTGTGTTGTTTGTTGTTCCAGTTGAAGGCCTATTGAGCAGAGACGTCGTTCAAATTTGTGTCGTCCATTAGCTACGTAAAGCTTTAACCATTTATATGCGTTTCGTTGCCTTCACCTCAAAACCGATAGGACCAGTTTTGATATGTAAAAAAAAACAAAAAACAAAGTAAAGAGCCCCGTCCCGCCAAGTGGCGTAAAGCGAATATGGTGTTAGTGACCATAAATTTTACAGATCTTCAGCACATGATTTGTGGGGTAATGTGGTCGGTATTACGTCCGTGCCGCTTTACTTTCTCAGAAAAAAACACGGTACCCACTTAAGACTGGGTTAACCCGGAAGCCGTCGATCAGGATCGAACCCAACCTCTTTCCTTTGTAGTCCAGTTCACTAACCACTGAGCTATCGCGGCTCCCTAGTGTAAGTAATGGACCACTCAAAATCGAAAGAAGGTCTTATGAGCCGTTTTAATTCTCATTTAATGATGACATCGATTTAGTGAAACGAGAGCAAGCTCTAGGACTCAAGATATCATGTGCAGGGCTATAGTTGCGTTCTTGTATTTCTCTGTCTTTAGCTGCAAATGATGGAACTTGTCATGTTTACGGGCACTGCAATACCAAATCTTTTATATCAGTCTCTGTCTTTTTGGCGTTCACCCAAAGACAAGTAAAGGAATAAATTGTCCTCTATCATTAATAATTAATCTGTCCTTAGAAGGACGTTAAGTGGGCGCAGATGTGTTGTGGTCAACGGCGGACAGTGAGTGTGAAACTTGAGAAGGCTAGACATGATATTGAACTAAAAGGACCTTTAACCTGATCATTTGCAACAAAAACATTACTGTAATTTGCGCTATTATAGTTCCATCAATTATTGGCCTAAATTAGCATAATTATAATTACATGATAATACCTCATTTATCTGCATTATAAGTTATTTAAAAAAACATGGTTTTGTTGTTAATTAAATTCTATTACAGATCTGTTGAGGCTTTTTTTTTGTATATAAAGACACAGCGCAGTGATTCTTACAGTCGGAACTGCATAAATTATTCTCTCCATCGGCACTACTTCTGTTTCAATAAAAAGATATATAGTAAGTTGAAATATAGTTCGTTTGTAGCTATGGAAACAGGGAGGTAATTGTTGAAACGGCCTACCTAGGTGTTATACACATTGCAAGGTTGATAGATGCCGTTGTACGGTTGTAGTAGGTTTGACCTCCATAGACATTGAAGCCTATTTATATGTAATGACGTCAGTTATTTGAGTTATATCACGGCTATACTAGGGAATACGGTGGCTGGTTGTACACGGACATTTAACTCATTGAGCTGGAATGTGAATGTCTTATGTGTTGTGATAAAATAGATGAGTGGTGGCCTCCGTTGCTCCCCTATGGTTATGGTTCATCCGCTCTGGTTATGGTTCATCCGCTCTGGTTATGATTCATCCGCTCTGGTTATGGTTCATCCGCTCTGGTTATGGTTCATTCGCTCTGGTTATGGTTCATTATTTGCGTCTACAGCCAAACACATCCAACGTCAACATGTTATTCTTGAGTAGCGGTTTCGCTTCCCTCTTCGATCCCTACTCGCTTGCCAGACCAGATTGGTTTGTCTGAATGCAGCTCGTTGATGACGGCCCCTAGTTAAGGACATTAACCTGGGTGTACTGTCCAGGACATGCCCGTATACTCCCCAATGAAATAACCGACAAACTCACTGGCAGCTCTGGCACTGAGTGTGACCTGATTCTGGACAAAGAGGACATCACCAAGTTTGTTCTTTATTCCTTAAAAGAAGAGGAGAATGATGGGACATGCATGTAAACATTGCTAGACTGATGAGTCTAGAGATGAACAAGGGGTCTGGTAGTTTCTGAGTGCTTAGAAAGAAAAGCGCATCTCCAGGCAAATACTATATGGTGAACTAATACATGGAAAAAGACAAATCGGCAGACCTAAACTATGATATAGAGATATCTGTAAATCATCTCTGAATGGCTTCTCCATATGTGAATATGACTGGGAACATCTGGCATGTAATCACACATCATGGAGAGCATGTATAAGGAACGGTTTACCATCATTTGAGACTGTGCTAAGGCAAAACTTAGAAGAGAAAAGACTCATGAAAAAGGATGGAAAACTCTGTGGATCAGTGGGCCTAACTTGTTCATTCTGTGACCGCGTGTGTTTGTCAAACATTGGTAGAATTAACCAGGAGAGAAGCTGTTTGACAAAAACAAAACCTAAAAAAATACACAGTAGCCTCTACTATAGCTTGTTTCATAAGTCGTGCCCAACTTTAAAAATCAATATCTTTTAAACCGCTTTTTGTAATTTTTTCAAAATTTGCATGTATAGTTATAATGATTAGAACCCAACAGGGAATTAATTTCATTAAAAACAAACATTTGGTTATTATTATTGCTTATTTGATTTATATAAATTTATAACGACCCATTGATGTAGTCAAAACTTAGTGTTTACAGCATTTAAGTTAAAAATAGCGATTACAAATCCAAATACGCTCAAATTTACGATTTTGCACGCTTTCCGCGTGAGTTACTGACACAATTAGACACTTGTAGTAAACACGAGACATTGTGTGTTCCATTTCCGTTAATTCAGCGGCGTAACGTGGATCAATAACATTTATCATGAGTCTTAAAATGAAATTCTGCAGTTTACAAAACATCGCAATAAAAATGTATGACTATTTTTGCAATGAGGCTAAACGAGGAAGATTATTTCATTCTTTAGAAAACCCTGAGAATAGGACAAGACACATTTTGGATTTATCTAAACGGTCATTTAATCGCTGGATTCAAGCACGTGACCGTCAATGTTCCAAATATACAAAATCACGAGGAAGAGCAAAAATGTTGGATAATTTCGACAGTGAACTTATTAGAAGTGAAATTCGCAAAATGTTGGGTATGCATGAAACTGTTACAATAAGAAAATTAAAAGTATCGCTGAAAAAGAACAACAGTATTGAAATATCAAAGTCTACATTATGGAGGAATGCGAGAGCTGCAGGCTTTACATTCTGAAAGTATTCCAATGGACGAAACATCATCTGTGAGAAGCCACATATAGTAGTCATGAGAAGCAAGTACTTACGTGAAGTAAAAGAGGTGCGCACGCAAGGTTATGATATTGTGTACTTGGATGAAACATGGATCAATGCTCACCACACTAACCAAAGGGAATGGCAGTCATCAGATGGAAAGATTAAGAGATTAATACCTAGCAGCAAAGGACAGCGCTTGATAATTGCTCATGCAGGTAGTCGATAACATGGACTAATACAGAATGCAGAGCTCATTTTTCTTTCAAAATCCATAGACAATCGGGATTATCACTCTGAGATGAATGGTCACATATTTAGACATTGGATTGAAAATTCTGTTCTCCCATCACTAGATCGACCATTTTGCCTAATAATGGACAATGCAGCGTACCACAACATTGTTGCACTTGAAGATAAAGTCCCGACGTCAGCCAGTACAAAAGATGCTATTAAGATAGGGCTCACAAAGGAGCACATACAATTTAATAACATGTACTTAAAACCTGAATTACTATCTCTAGTAAAGCAAAAACAGAGGACAAAGATTTTTCAAATAGATAAGATTATCCAAGAGCATGGTCATATAAGTTTGAGGCTGCCACCTTACCATGCTCATTTAAATCCAATAGAACTAATCTGGGCAAAATTAAAAGGACAAGTGGCAGATGAAAATACAACATTCAAAATATGCGATGTAAAGACTCTTGCTAATCTCGCTTTATTAAATATAGACAAAGATTATTGGGCTAAATGTGAAGACCACGTCTTAAAACAGCAAGAGGAATATTGGAAAAATTATGGTTTGTGGAATGTTCAACCCCAAACAGTTATTAATCTTTTAGACGCGTTTGATTCAGAATGAAAGTATATAGCCCCCACAATGTTGGCCCCTATATTACCTTAAATTATTTCAACAAACGGTCCTTTTCAGGACCACACAACTATGAAAATTGGACATACAGGTATACCTTGATATTATTATCGTCCGTCCTGGAACTGAGCAGACAATAATTCTCCTGGTGTTTTTTTTTATCCAGTTATTTCCCCATTACGGCCACGCCTTTACCTAGTGAAAATTAATCGTAGACCAGCAACTACGGTAATTTCTATTCTTTAGGGCTTCACAATTTACAATTTTGACAAACATCAAAGAAATATCGCCGCTTTAAGAAAACTGCAGCTGCAAGATATTTGTTAAATATACATTTAAAGGGTCTTTTGCAGTCTAATAACATTTGGAAAATTTCAAAAGTATTTAACAAACGGTTAGACAGTAATAGCGTTTTGAAGTTGGGCAAATGTTTTGAAACGAGCTATAGACCGCCTGACAAGACGAAAAGGGCCATATATATAGTGGGAAAAGCAGATGTATATATAACCAAAATCCTACAGGAACAGTCAGTCTGCATACGCTTCGAGAAATAATGATACGGGCGGTGGAGCGGTTATGGGAATACCTCAACTGCAATGAAACTGACTTCATGAATAGAATGCTTAAAAAATGTATACATTACTTAGACTATCATCATCATCATCATCATCATCATCATCATCGAGTGCCGTCTCCGCAACGAAGGTTGGCTACCATGGATCGACATTCACTCTGTTTCTTGCTTTGATGGAGCAGGTTGTCATAGGTTGACTTGTCCATCTTTTCATGTTACTCGTCCATGTTAGTCTTGGTCTGCCTCTGCCTCTTTTACCTTGTATTTTCACTTCCAATATTACTATCACTAGGCTGTTATGTCTTTTAACAAAGACTTAGACTATCATTTGTTTTTAAAAAACGTGCTAATTTTTCGCTGCAGTAGTAGATTGTAAAGTAATTTATAGATTCGATCAATCATTACATTATTTCATAGAAGTAAAAACTAATGTAGCTTGCAAAATTACGCCTCTTATTACTTTTGTCTACTATAACATGTCGTTTTATTTATTCTTTAAAAGCTCATTGTTTAAGTCTCATACATTGTTTTTATTACGACGCAAAACACTTCTGCCGCCCATACAAAAGTAAACTTCCCCAACTAGAGAGCGGTGCTGTCCTATTCAAACAAAACACCTGACTGAAGTAATCTCCCACTCGTGTACTTACGGTATCCGCAACAATGCAGTAGAAGTCTGGCTACTGGGTTGCTATATCCACCGAACCGTATGGCGAGGTTTATCTCCTGAGAGACCTCTCCTATCGACATCTGCAACAACACGAAGCCCCTGCACAGAATATTAATATGAATATTTGTTTAGGTATAACTAAATTTAATTTAATTCTGATATATCTTCTTTAATAATAGCATTTCTGAAAGTGAAAAATATCTTATGCAACAAATTTATGTTAACAGAAGTGAGAAAGAGAGTTCATCGGTGCTATAAAGAACCAATTCTGACCTATGGATGCGAATCATGGACAATAGACAAACAGATGAAAAGACGATTAGAAGCCACAGAGATGGGATTTCTCAGAAAAATGTTGAATGTTCCCTGGACAGCTAAATAGACGAACGAGGAAATTCTCAAAGAAGTCAACACCAGAATTGAGTTCATAAGAAACATCTGAAAGAAACATTCAACGTTTTTCTGACACATCATGAGAAGAGTAAAGTTGGAATACTTAGTTACAAATGGCAAAATATAGAGAAAGAGAGATCGCGGACGACAAAGAGAGAAAATACTGGATAGCTTGGTGTCATGGCATGGAAAACAGTCAACAACAGAACTGATACGATACACGGTGGATAGAAGATTGTCGAGGGACATGATCACCTACGCCAACCGGTATGGCACATGATGATGATGATGATGATGATGATGATGATGATGATGATAGGAAACATAAGCACTATTAGCTGGACTACAAGGAGACTTCAGATCATTACTTTATTCTTCTTTCGTCCATCTGCTATCAATCTGAAGCTACGTAAAGAAAGTAGGAGTGTCTAAAATAATGTAATGCCTGCAGATGTTGTATTGCTGGATCGTTTTACTCATATCCCTTTTGTAAATGTAGCATCGTTCTTGGACACATCTAGATGCTGTTGAAGTAAAAATGTTTTTGTTCTTGCATTTGTCTTTTTTTTTTTTTTTTGCAGTATCAACAAGATGCAAAATATCACAGATACCATATCACCCGAAGTGGAAAGAATAGGACTTAAAATCAACAGTGATAAAATAAAACTAATGAAAAATAACAATACTCCAGAGGAAAATATGTATCTAAATCGTCCGACACTAGAAAGAGTAGACCACTATATATATATATATATATATATATATATATATATATATATATATATATATATATATATATATATATCGTAGTAGTTATATAGATAAAGAAGAAACATAGAGGGAGATCAGAAACAGGATAGCAAAATCAACAAGAAATTTTAAAAACCTGGACAAAATATGAACATTTAAAAAAACTAAACTGAGAAAGTTAAATTCAAACGTATAATTAACCCTGACATACGCATGTGGAAGCTAGAAAGCAACAAAAGAGATTGAACGAAAATTAAACGCTTTTGAAGACAAATGTGTAAGAAGAATACTCTGTGTACAAGGGAATGAGTTCAAGACTAATATAGAGATAAGAGAAATGGCCATGCAACTAAAGATATTATCTGCAATTAGGAAGAGAAGATGGACATATGTTGGACATGTGTTGACAAGAGACAACGGTAATTTCCTAGTTTGATCAGATATATTATTTCAGTTTGGAAGAGTGATGTCCCCTAAAATATGTCTGCCAAAATACAGTGGTTCTACGCATTCTTGGCGTTGGGGTCATTACGCTGGCATGTAATCATTTCGGAGTATCTGTTGATTGGGCGTTGGGTCCAGGGGTTAGGTTTAGCTTTAGTGTTAAATATTTATAAATATATTATAACGCGTGACAAAAACGACGCTACTCGGCCTAATTATGATCTTCTGATCGAAGGGAATTGTGCGGTTGATATATTATAACCCGTGACCCCAACGCCAAGAATGCGTAGAACCACTGTATTTTGGCAGACATATTTTAGGGGACATCACTCTTCCAAACTGAAATAATATATCTGATCAAACTAGGAAATTACCGAGACAACAAGATAATTCTAAAACAGGCTCTTCTATTGGAAACATCAGGATATAGAAAAAAGAGAAGACCTAGAGAGAGACACTAAAAAGAACACTTATAAGAGAAGCAAAGTTGGCAGGCATAGACTCATTAAATAAGATCGAACATTTCGCCAAGAATAGAGATGAGTGGCAAAAAACAAGACGAGCCATATGCGACGTCTAACGGCACGGCAGGGATGAAGATATGTTTTTTTTTATTCTTTCTATCCATCTCTTTCATGGTCTCCCTCTTGTCTGATCACACTTTTTAATTGAAGATGATGCTGCTGCTTTCAGAGGGCAGACACCACTAGAAATGAAAAGCTGTGTCCGGAAAAAAAGAAGAAGAAAAAAAAAGACCAACCCACAGTAGAGGAATGATAAATGGAAGACGGTGATACCAGATGGAACAAATTACTCCAAAGCCTATGACCAGAATTATGACCAGACAATCGCTTAGCAGAAACGCTCGGAAAAAATAGAAAACAGGGACATCATCATTATCAAGTACCGGGCCTGCTGGCGTAGGTGATCATGTCTCTCCACAATTTTCGAACCCGACAGTTATTTATTATTTCTGTCGTTGACCTTCTGCCAAGTCATTCTTTTAAGCTGTCTGGTATTTTTTCTCTTTGCTTCCCTCTTCCTCTTCGTCCCTCAATTTTCCCAGTTGTTACAATATATTCCAGTTGTTTTCTTCTCATTACATGGTAAAAAAAATTATGATTGTTTCTTCCTAATATTGGAAATTAGCTCTCTTTTTGCTTTGGACTCTTTCAGAACGGTTTCATTACTCTTCTTAGCAGTCCATGGTATTCTCAACATTCTTCTGTAAAACCACATTTCTACAGACTCTATTGATTTTCTTATTTGTTTGGCGATTCATGGCTGTACAAAGAAGTTACGACGGTGGTTTTCTGTTGCTTTCCGTCGGTGTGTTTACGGTTGTCTCCGCTAGCCTTTGACTAAAAAGTCTCACCCACAAGGCAGTGAGGTTGTTTTACTTCGGGGTACCCTCCCTTAGCCTTTTACGCTCCCGAGCTTACCTGCAAGGCAGCAGGGCAGCCACAGGTTGTACTGTTTACTGCATACAGTAGCAGGTAAAATTAACCGACCAGACAAAATCATGGACAGCTTAAAATATATATGGAGATTACATTGTAAGATGATTACACCACAGAAAAGGACAGATAGGATTGGGAAGCTCGTGTTGATGTAACATATAAAAGAACAGATAGGATTGGGAAGCTCGTGTTGATGTAACATATAAAAGAACAGATAGGATTGGGAAGCTCGTGTTGATGTAACATATAAAAGAACAGATAAGATTTGGAAGCTCGTGTTGATGTAACATATAAAAGAACAGATAGGATTTGGAAGCTCGTGTTGATGTAACATATAAACAAATAAACGCATTGGTTGGTAGGCAAAATAACGAACAAGGAAACAAAAATTGAAAAAAAATGTATTTACATGCACCAAACGTCACAACTTTCTGTCCATTCATCTCTCTTGACCATGAACTCTGGGGGCGTACATTCACTGTTAAGGTCACCTTGAAGCCGGGTTTGACCCTTGACCTTCGAAGATGAGCTGACCATTCTTTGACACAGCGGTCCGTACCCTACAAACAACGAGAAGAAATGGCTACAGATACAGTACAGCTATGTCAACACTATTTTTGGCTCAATTTAATTTCAAAAGCACGGAAGAAGGAATAGTAAAGTAGCTATGAACTGGTGAAATCCCACACCAGCTTCTAATTCCAATCAAGCAATCAAATAATCAAACAAAACATGAAAATCAACATCAAGAAAATAGGTCAGGAATATGAAAAGAGAAATATAACAAAAGAGAAATATAGCATAAACATAACGATACAGAATTAAAACAAGTAGAGGAATTTAAATGTCTAGGAAGTCTAGTAACAAACGGCAATTCATAGACAGCAGAGATAGACTCTTTCCCGTGTGTTACCGGGGCCTCATTATGAGGGCAGTAAAGAATAGTGACACTGTGACCTTCCAGACATGTCGTAAGAGGCGACTAAGGAGGTTGATCGATGGCTTGACAAGCTGTCATTGTAAAAAGTATTGTTATGGAAACAGAGCCAAAGATTTTGGAAGCAGTAATCTATGCAGTATGTGACATTTTGGCACGCAAGGTTTCTGTTTTTAAGATTGTGGTTCTGCCCTAAGTGCCGTCTTCGGCTCGAAAGGACAATAGATAGATAGAGATGGATTCTAGATGTAACTAAGTTTGTTAAATTATCGGACAACTATCAGCAGTACTCCAGGTTGGTAAACTAGAAAACATCAGGCAAGAAATGAAGAGAATGAAATTGAACATCTTGGGACTATGTGAAATGAGATGGACAGGGGCAGGATTATTACAACGCGACAGTGGAAATGTAATTTACTCTGGGGGAACCACACACGAAAGAGGAGTAGGCATCATGTTAGATAGAGAAAGAAGCAAAACAGTGAAAGGATTTTGACCAGTATCAGACAGAATTCTGCTAGTAAAATTGAGAGGTAGACCAATGGATATCAACATAGTTCAAGCTTATGCACCAACAAGTAATAGCGAAGAAGAAGACATTGACACTTTTTACAACAAGCTAGAGATGACCATGGAACAGTGTAAAAAAGAAAAACAAGATATATGTATCAAGATATATGTATAAACAAGACAAATCTGAAACAAGTTCAACGTTTGAAATACTTGGGCACAATAATAACATCAGATGGGAGATGCACCACAGAAACAAGAAGCAGAATAGCTAAAGGCCAAAAAAGCATTTCAGAAAATGAAAAATATCTTATGCAACAAATCTATGCCAATAGAAATGAGAAAGAGAGTTCATCGGTGCTATATAGAACCAATTCAGACCTATGGAAGCGAATCATGGACAGTAGACAAACAAATGAAAAGACGATTAGAGGCCACTTCTTCTTCTTCTATCCTTCCTCCATTGCCGTTGGCGTCGAGGGGAGATACGATTCTTTGCTCTTCTGTTGGCCTCTTCTGGTGTTATCCCTCCTAGTGAGTCCAGTATTCCCTTTATCCATCTCTTTCTCGGTCTTCCTCTTAATCTGGCGTTGTCGTAGCGTTTGTTTATGGCTCTTTGAATCATTGTTAGTTCTTTTTGTCTTGTTATGTGGCCGAACCAATTTATCTGTTGTTTCTTTATGTATTCGATGGCTGGTTCAATTTCGAGTTTCTTCCTCAGGTCGGTGTTTCTTACTCTGTCCCTTAAGCTGTTTCCTGTCATTCTTCTGACACATTTCATTTCTGTGGTCGTTATCTTTCTTATTGTTCTAGAGTCCAGCGTCCAATTCTGGCACTGATAGCACAGAGTTGGTAGTAAAATTGATTTGTATATTGCCCTTTTTGCTTCTGTAGTTATTGCTTTGTTTTTCAATAGTGTTGATACTTGGCCTATAACTTGGCATGCTTTGTTACACCTTATATCTATCTCTGTCTCTTGGTTATTGTCTTGTGTTAACGTTCTACCCATATATTTAAAATTGTCTACTTGCTTCAGAGGTGTATTATCTATAATGATGTTTAGTTTTTCTTTCTTTCTCGCTATTGCCATTACTTCGGTTTTGTTTATGTTGATCTTAATTAGAGGCCACAGAGATGGGATTTCTAAGAAGAATGTTGAAAGTTCCCTGGACAGCTAAAATGACCAATGATGAAATTCTCAAAGGGGTCAACACAACAAGGTATTTACTGAGGTACAGAAAGAAACAATCAAGCCTGTTTCGGGCACTTCATGAAAAAAGGAAAGTTGGAATACTTGGTTACAACTGGCAAAATACAGATAAAGAGAGATCGCGGACGACAAAGAGAGAAAATATTAGATAGCTGGGTGTCATGGCATGGAAAACAATCAACAACAGAATTGATACGATGCACTGTAGATAGAAGATTGTGGAAGGACATGATCGCCCACGCCAACCGGTATGGCACATGATGATGATGATCAGCAATACTGTCCAACAAGGAAATAACTCTAGAGGAAGAACGTGCAGTATATAGCACTTTCTTCATTCCAACGTTGTGCCGTCAATGCCAGACCTAGACCCTAGACTCAAGAACAATAAGGAAAATAACTACTACCGAGATGAAATGAGTTGGACGAATGTCAGAAAATAGTCAGAGAGATAAGATCAGAAATGAAGAAATAAAGCTAGGAATGATTGCAGCCACAAAACACGTAAAAAAAAAAAAAGACAGATAGAATGATTTTGCCACGTGATAAGACAGAAAGACCAAAACACAACACAAACAGCGTTAATAAACGTTATGAGAACAACGTAATGGTCGACCACGAAAAAGATGCATTGATAGAATATTAGAAACACTAGGAAATATAACAGTAGGAAAATCCAACACAAGAGGAAAAGATCGCAAATTATAACTCTCTATATTATTTATTATATCACTAACCACTGAGTGCATCGCCGTTCCCAAAAGAATATGGAATTAGTGCACATATTTTCTTTGATCAACCGTAAACATTTTATGAGTGATGTGGTCAGTGCATCTTACCACTAGACAATTGTTTCTTAACTTCTTTTTTCTAACGTGGCCCATTTTCGGCCTTGCTTTCTTCCCGTGGCCCCCCCCTCCCTCCCATTTCCGCCCTTTCATTAAAAAGATAACTATCTATTTGTAAACGTATCATTTCTGCAACTAGATCGTGTAGTATCATCATCGAGTGCCGTCTCTGCAACGAAGGTTGGCTACCATGGAGCTAAAGGACGTTAAGTGGGCGTGCCTGCGATCTGTCCCAGTTTGTAGAATATATGTGATATTTCGCCTATCTGCTAAACACATCCGACTTCAGCATGAGGTTTATTGGAACCAGGTTGCCTTCCCACTCGATCGCCACTTACGTGGCTAGACAAGACTGGTTAGTCT
The DNA here is from genome assembly GCA_032433765.1 of Megaustenia siamemsis. Taxonomy (NCBI): domain Eukaryota; kingdom Metazoa; phylum Mollusca; class Gastropoda; order Stylommatophora; family Ariophantidae; genus Megaustenia; species Megaustenia siamemsis. The sequence goes on from JAVIAB010000059.1 coordinate 67,347,078, forward strand.
GTGTCTGGGGGCATCGCGAAGAGGTGGAGCAGGATTTGGATAGTTCTGATTCACCAGCCTTGGCTCAAACTATCACTTGTGATTTGCTGCAGCTTTTGGCTGTGTTTCTGGACAGCTCAACTGTCCTCGTTTGCTGTTTTGAATCGCTATCCAAAAAGTGACCAAAAAAAAAACAAACAAACAAAAAAAAAATTATGTAAGGAAAAATTAAAAAATAGAAAAAAATGGTATGTTAGAAGCTTTACGTGATTAGTGGACGACACAGACTAAACGACGTTTCGGCCCTAAAGGCCTTCAGCAGGAACAAACAAAAAAAAACACACACACGGATATGTAAGTAAAACATCCGTGTGTGTGTTTTTTGTGTGTTTTTTTGTTTGTTCCTGTTGAAGGCCTATTGGGCCGAAACGTTGTTTAGTCTGTGTCGTCCACTAATCACGTAAAGCTTCTAACATACCATTTTAAAAATTTTTTTAATTTTTCCTCATATTCAGCTTTACTGCAGCTTCGCATTTTTATGCATTCATTTGCATTTCTTTGCCTTAACCCCCTAAAAAATTATGTATCCGCATTTGTTAAGAAAATTAATGGGGGGGAAAAAATATTTATTTGTAAAACCAGTCCTGTCAGGTAGATGTCGATGAGCAACTGATTAAAATAATATTTAGAGGTTACAAAAAAGTGTATTTGTTTTAACGTTTTTTAGTTTTGTGTTTTATTTTTAGAAAGCACGAAAAACAGAGTTATCGCAGCTTTCTGCACACCACGACACAGCGTAAATGCGCCCATTTAACGCCAATATAAAATCGAAACGCGAAAATTGAAGTAGCTGTCTGTCAAACGCAGCAGAAGAAATAAAAAAAAAAAAGATAATTCTTGCGATGATGATGATGATGACGACGATTATATCGATAGTATCAACTGTGAAAACGTTACGATCACAAGACGAGAAAAATAACGACAAATATTTGTTGAAAAGGTCTTACCTGCTAGCTTGACTTCAAGGCAATCACTCACTAGAATATTTGAGCAGCTGAGGTCCCTAACTCCGTAAGTATATGAAATAAGATAGAAAACATAAGACACCGTTGTGGCGGGGATAGTAAAACCACCTTATAACATACATCTCTAAAGCCTTTTCGCTGAACTTGATCCACCCAAAGCATATGACGTTTCAGCATTGCCAACGTGGGCGGTTGTGCGTAAAATGACGACATCAGTCTATATATAGCTCGCATAGCTCATGACGTCACAAGCATTGGAGTGCGTACGGGAAAATCCCCGTTGCCGGCAGATTTGAGCACTGAGATCTGTGGCACTGGTAAAACCATTGCCACCTGCAATGAATGCCTGTCCGCAGAGGGGGGAAACCACCCAAAGCATGTGACGTTTTATGGTCACGAACCAACACAAGACTCCGACTCCACATCCACTTCCACAACTCTGACACAAGACTTTAACGTCATATCCACTTTCGCAACTTCAACACAAGACTTCGACTCCACATCCACTTTCACAACTCTGACACAAGACTTTAACTCCACATCCACTTCCGCAACTTCAACACAAGACTCCGACTCCACATCCACTTCCACAACTCCAACACAATCCTTCAACTCCACATCCACTACCACAACTCCAACACAAAACTTCAACTTCACATCCACTTCCACAACTCCAACACAAAACTTCAACTCCACATCCACTTCCACAACTCCAACACAAGACTTCAACTCCACATCCACTTCCACAACTCCAACACAAGACTTCGACTCCACATCCACTTCCACAACTCCAACACAAGACTTTAACTCCACATCCACTTCCGCAACTTCAACACAATTCTTCAACTCCACATCCACTACCACAACTCCAACACAAAACTTCAACTCCACATCCACTTCCACAACTCCAACACAAGACTTCGACTCCACATCCACTTCCACAACTCCAACACAATCCTTCAACTCCACATCCACAACTCCAACACAAAACTTCAACTCCGCACCCGTTACTCCAACACAATCCTTCAACTCCACATCCACAACTCCAACACAAAACTTCAACTCCACACCCGTTACTCCAACACAAACCTTCGACTCCACATCCACTTCCAGAAAAATCGACCAAAAACTCCATTTCCACACCCCCCTCCCACACCTCCCACCCCCGCCTCTTCCTCTCCACACCTACAAGCCTCAACTCCACAACCCTGACCTTACCCGTGGACAATGTCATGTTGATGCAGATAACCAACCCCTGCACATATTTGCCTGAAGATCGTCTTGCAGTCACTCTCGTTCAATCCCCGATAACCACTGAACGAGTTTTTGGTTGCCTGGTTAATCAGAGAACTCAAGGGAGGCCAGTCACAGTGTTCGGTTACATGGTACAGCCATTTTTGTGTGCAGAAGCGATGAAGAAGCATCAACTAGTAGAGAAAATACATTGAGAAAGTTTAACTTTTGAAAAATATGCAATGAGAAATTTTAACTATTGAGAAATTTTAACTATTGAGAAATATACATTGAGAAATTTTAACTATTGAGAAATATACATTGAGAAATTTTAACTATTGAGAAATTTAAAAAATTGAGAAATATACATTGAGAAATTTTAACTATTGAGAAATATACATTGAGAAATTTTAACTATTGAGAAATATACATTGAGAAATTTTAACGTTTGAGAAATATACATTGAGAAATTTTAACTATTGAGAAATATACATTGAGAAATTTTAACTTTTGAGAAATATACATTGAGAAATTTTAACTATTGAGAAATTTAAAATATTAAGAAATATACATTGAGAAATTTTACCTTTTGAGAAATATACATTGAGAAATTTTAACTGTTGAGAAATTAAAAATATTAAGAAATATGCATTGAGAGATTTTAACTATTGAGAAATTTAAAATATTGAGAAATATACATTGAGAAATTTTAACTATTGAGAAATTTAAAATATTGAGAAATATACATTGAGAAATTTTAACTTTTGAGAAATATGCATTGAGAAATTTTAACTGTTGAGAAATTAAAAATATTAAGAAATATGCATTGAGAGATTTTAACTATTGAGAAATTTAAAATATTGAGAAATATACATTGAGAAATTTTAACTATTGAGAAATTTAAAATATTGAGAAATATACATTGAGAAATTTTAACTTTTGAGAAATATACATTGAGAAATTTTAACTATTGAGAAATTTAAAATATTGAGAAATATACATTGAGAAATTTTAACTTTTGAGAAATATACATTGAGAAATTTTAACTGTTGAGAAATTAAAAATATTAAGAAATATGCATTGAGAGATTTTAACTATTGAGAAATTTAAAATATTGAGAAATATACATTGAGAAATTTTAACTATTGAGAAATTTAAAATATTGAGAAATATACATTGAGAAATTTTAACTTTTGAGAAATATACATTGAGAAATTTTAACTATTGAGAAATTTAAAATATTGAGAAATATACATTGAGAAATTTTAACTTTTGAGAAATATACATTGAGAAATTTTAACTTTTGAGAAATATACATTGAGAAATTTTAACTTTTGAGAAATATACATTGAGAAATGTTAACTTTTGAGAAATTTAGTGAGATAATAAGTAAAAGTAATGTACCGCCCTCACGCCAAGTGGCATATTGGGAATATGGTGTTAGTGACCGTAAATTTTACAGACCTTCAGCACATGATTTTTGGGGTAATGTGGTCGGTATTACGCCCGAGCTGCTTTACTTTCCCAGAAAAAAATCCGGTACCCATTAAAGGCTGGGTGAACCGGAAGCCGTCGGTTGGGATCGAACCCTACCTCTTGTCTTTTGTAGTCCAGTTTACTAACCACTGAGCTATCGCGGCTCCTATTTAGTGGGATAGAATGACGTATTTCCTGCAAAATGTGTTTCACAGAAAAATATAATCAGTGGATGTATGTAGCATCATCATCATGTGACATACCAGTTGGCGTAGGTGATCATATCCTAACACAATCTTCTATCTACAGTGCATCGTATCAATTCTGTTGTTGACTGTTTTCCATGCCATGACACCCAGCTATCTAGTATTTTCTCTCTTTGTCGTCCGCGATCTCTTTTTATCTATATTTTGCCAGTTGTAACTAAGTATTCCAACTTTCCTCTTTTCATGAAGTGCCCGAAACAGGCTTGATTGTTTCTTTCTGTTCCTCAGTAACTCCCTTGTTGTATTGACCTCTTTGAGAATTTCCTCATTGGCCATTTTTTCGCTGTCCGGGAAACTTTCAACACTCTTCTTAGAAATCCCATCTCTGTGGCCTCTAATAGTCTTTTTATTTGTTTGTTTAATGTCCATGATTCGCTTCCATAGCTCAGAATTGGCTCTGTATAACATGTATGATGAATGTATAGTATTCAGTTATTTTTATTGTAAAGAGACATATATTATAAGCAGGAAGAAAGAAAATAGATTCATTCGTAACTAAATGATACAGGCAAATTTTTAAGATACCCTGGATAGTGAGAAAGAGCAATGCAGTCATATTAAAATATTTAGACAAAGAACTGGCTTATAAACAAAATTCTATTTCCTTCATTGAGTGCCGTCCCTGCATTGAAGGTTGGCTACCATGGAGCGCCATTCCTCTCAGTCTCTTGCTTTGATGGTGCAGATCGTCATATGCTGATTTGTCCATACTTTGATCTTACTCGTCCATGTTAGTCTTGGTCTGCCTCTGAATCGTTTACCTTGTATTTTCCCTTCCAAGATTACTTTTAGTAGGCTGCTGTGTCTTTTAACATGCCCTCTGAAATCTCATTTGTCTTGCTTGAATTATATTTAGTAGTTCTCATTTCATTTTTAGTTGTTTTAAGACTGCATCGTTTCTTTTATTTTCTTTCCATCCAGTTTTTCATATTCTTCGAAAAATACACATTTCAAAGGCTTCAATTTTCTGTTCTGTTTTCTTGTCTAATTTCCATGTTTCTGCACCACACAGGAATGTTGAGAAGATATATAACATTTTGCTATTCTTAGTTCTAGCGCTGGTGTTATTTGTTTTGATGTTTGTATATTTTTCATGGCATTACAATTATTATTTGTGCCCTTCCTATATGATACTGATATCTATAATCAACTAACCAGATTTTTATGAGGTGGAAGTGAATCGATCCAAACATTCTTGCATTGCTTATCAGAAGTGGTACTGGCCAAACTGGCAGCACTGCAGGTAAAATAGGCGAAGGGTAGTCTAATTGCTGTGACCTCCACCTGGAATTAATAATAATAATAATAATTATTATCATTAATTATTAATAATAATTATTAATAATAATTGTTAATAATAATAAATAAAAATGTATGTGATAATTATCGAAATGACTAAAATAATGACAAAAAAACTATGATCATAAACAAAGGTAATATTCTCAAAACTACAAGCGGATATTTTGTTGAAGTTGAACGAATAGACCTGGAGACAGTTCAGAACTACAACTACCATGGACATACTATAACCGGTGATGGAAAAGGTAAAACTGAAATAAACAAAAGAATAGGAATGGCAAAAAGTAATTTTAATGTCATGAAAAATATACTAACATCAAAACATATAACACCTGGGATAAAAATGGGAATAGCAAAATGTTATATCTTCTCAACATTCTTCTATGGTGCTGAAACATGGACATTTATCAAGAAAAGAAAACAGAAAATTGAAGCCTTTGAAATGTGGATTTATAGAAGAATAGGAAGAACTGGATGGAAAGAAAAGAAAAGAAACGATGAAGTCTTAAAACAACTAAAAATAAAATGAGAACTACTAAATATAATTCAAACAAGACAAATGAGATTTCAGGGGTCATGTTAAAAGACACAACAGCCTACTAAAACTAATCTTGGAAGGGAAAATACAAGGTTAAAGAGGTAGAGACAGACCGAGACTAACAAGGTCGAGTAACATCAAAAGATGGGCAACCTGCACTATCAAAGCAAGAGACCGATCGGAATGGCGCTTCGTGGTAGCCAAACTTTCGTGCGGAGACGACACTCAATGATGAATGATGATATGTTGTTTAACATACAGCCTTGCCACATTCCCTCATTCATTATCATCAACGTCACCATCATGAACATCAACATCACTATCACCATCTTCAACATCAAAATCACCATCATCAACATCACCATCTTCAACATCACCATCATCAACATCATCACCATCATCAACATCACTATCACCATCTTCAACATCAAAATCACCATCATCAACATCACCATCATCAACATCACCATAATCTTCAACATCACCATTATCACTATTACCACCATCATCAACATCACCATCATCAACATCACCATTATCAACATCACCGTCACCAACATTACCAGCATCAACATCATCACCAACACCGTCATCAACATCACCATCATCAACATCACCAATATCACCATCATCAACACCAACATCACCATCATGAACATCAACATCACCATCATGAACATCAACATCACCATCTTCAACATCAACATCACCATCATCAACATCAACATCACCATCATCAACACCAACATTACCATCTTCAACATCAACATCACCATCATCAACATCACCATTATCACCATCACCACAATCATCAACATCGCCATCATCAACATCACCATCATCACCATCACCGTCACCAACATCATCAACATCAGCATTACCATCATCAACATCACCATCATCACCATCACCGTCACCAACATCATCAACATCAACATCACCATCTTCAACATCAACATCAACATCACCATCATCAACATCACCATTATCACCATCATCAACATCACCATTATCACCATTATCACCATCGCCACCATCATCAACATCGCCATCATCAACATCACCATCATCACCATCACCATCATCACCAACACCGTCACCAACATCATCAACATCACCATCATCAACATCACCATCATCAACATCACCATCATCACCAACACCGTCACCAACATCACCAACATCAACATCACCGGCATCAACATCACCAGCATCAACATCACCATCATCAACATCACCATCATCAACATCACCAGCATCAACATCACCAGCATCACCAACACCGTCATCAACATCAACATTATCAACATCACCAGCATCAACATCACCATCACCACGGGTATCAACATCACCGGCATCAACATCACCATCACCATCATCACCATCATCACCATCATCACCATCATCAACCTCACCAATATCACCATCATCAACACCAACATCACCATCATGAACATCAACATCACCATCATGAACATCAACATCACCATTATCACCATCACCACAATCATCAACATCGCCATCATCAACATCACCATCATCACCATCACCGTCACCAACATCATCAACATCACCATCACCGTCACCAACATCATCAACATCAACATCACCATCTTCAACATCAACATCAACATCACCATCATCAACATCACCATTATCACCATCATCAACATCACCATTATCACCATTATCACCATCGCCACCATCATCAACATCGCCATCATCAACATCACCATCATCACCATCACCATCATCACCAACACCGTCACCAACATCATCAACATCACCATCATCAACATCACCATCATCAACATCACCATCATCAACATCACCATCATCACCAACACCGTCACCAACATCACCATCATCAACATCACCGGCATCAACATCACCATCATCAACATCACCAGCATCAACATCACCATCACCACGGGTATCAACATCACCGGCATCAACATCACCATCACCATCATCAACATCACCTGCCTCACCATCATCATCATCAACAACAACATCAACATCACCATCATCACCATCACCAGCATCACGGTTATCAACATTACCATCATCATCACCAGCATCACCATCACCAACATCACGGTCATCAACATCACCATCAGCAACATCATCAACATTAACATCACCGGCATCAACATCAACATCACCATCATCATCATCAACGACATCAACATCACCATCATCACCAACATCAGCATCACCGTTATCAACATCACCATCATCATCAACATCACCTGCATCAACATCACAAGCATCGACATCACTGCCATCAACATCAACATCATCACGGTCATCAACCTCATCATTATCATCATCATCATCATCACCATAATCACCATCATCAACATCACCATCATCACCATTATCATCATCATAAGCATCAACATAACTAGCATCAGCATCACCATTATTAACATCAACATTACCAACGTCACCATCATCAACATCACTATTATCGTCATCACCATCATCAACATCACTAGCATCAACATCACCAGCATCAACATCACCAACATCAACATCACCCTTATCATCATCACCAGCATCAACATCACGAGCATCAACATCACCATCTGTAACATCAATATCACCATCTTCAACATCACCATCATCACCATCACCATCATCGCAATCATTAACATCACCATCACCATTATAACCATCATCAACATCACCATTATCACCATCATCAACATCACCATTATCACCATCATCGCAATCATGAACATCACCATCATCAACATCACCATCATCACCAATGTCACCATCATCAACATCACCATTATCACTATCATCAACATCACCATTATCACCATCATCAACATCACCATTATCACCATCATCAACATCACCATTATCACCATCATCAACATCACCATCATCAACATCACCATCATCAACATCACCATTATCAATATCACCATTATCAATATCACCACCATCATCAACATCACCATCATCAATATCACCATTATCAATATCATCACCGTCACCAACATCACCATCATCACCAACACCGTCATCAACATCACCATTATCATCAACACCAGCATCACCATCACCAGCATCAACATCACCATCATCACCGGCATCAACATCTCTGGCATAGCATCACCATCACCGGCATCAACATCACTGGCATAGCATCACCATCACCGGCATCAATACCACCATCATCACCGGCATCAACATCACCGGCATCAACATCACCATCATCACCGGCATCAACATCACTGGCATAGCATCACCATCACCGGTATCAACATCACCGACATCAACACCACCATCATCACCGGCATCAACATCACCGGCATCAACACCACCATCATCACCGGTATCAGCATCACCGGCATCAACACCACCATCATCACCGGCATCAACATCATCATCATCACCGGCATCAACATCACCGCATCAACATCACCATCACCGGCATCAACATCAAAATCAACATCACCATCATCACGGTCATCATCATCATCATCAGCATCAACATCACCGGCATCAACATCACCATCACCATCATCATCAACGATACTAACATCACCATCATGACTATCACCAGCATCAACATCACCATCACCATCATCATCAACGATGCCAACATCACCAGCATCAACATCATCGGCATCAACATCACCATCACAATCACCATCAACGATACCAACATCATCATCATCACCATCACCTGCATCACGGTCATCAACATAATCATCATCATCATTACCAGCATCACCGTCACCGGTATCAACATCAACATCACGGTAATCAACATCACCATCATCATCATCACCAGCATCAACATCACCGGCATCAGCATCACCATCACCAGCATCACGGTCATCAACATCACCATCATCATCATCAACGGCATCAACATCACAATCATCATCATCACCGTCATCAACATCACCACCATCATCATCAACGGCATCAACATCACCATCATCATCATCAACGGCATCAACATCACCGTCATCACGATCACCGTCATCAATATCATCATCATGACCAGCATCAACATCACCGGCATCAACATCACCATCATCATCAACGGCATCAACATCAACATCATCAACATCAACATCATCATCATCACCGGCATCAACATCACCGCATCAACATCACCATCACCGGCATCAACATCAAAATCAACATCACCATCATCACGGTCATCATCATCATCATCAGCATCAACATCACCGGCATCAACATCACCATCACCATCATCATCATCAACGATACTAACATCACCATCATGACCATCACCAGCATCAACATCACCATCACCATCATCATCAACGATGCCAACATCACCAGCATCAACATCATCGGCATCAACATCACCATCACAATCACCATCAACAATACCAACATCATCATCATCACCATCACCAGCATCACGGTCATCAACATAATCATCATCATCATTACCAGCATCACCGTCGCCGGTATCAACATCAACATCACGGTAATCAACATCACCATCATCATCATCACCAGCATCAACATCACCGGCATCAGCATCACCATCACCAGCATCACGGTCATCAACATCACCATCATCATCATCAACGGCATCAACATCACAATCATCATCATCACCGTCATCAACATCACCACCATCATCATCAACGGCATCAACATCACCATCATCATCATCAACGGCATCAACATCACCGTCATCACCATCACCGTCATCAACACCAACATCATCATCATGACCAGCATCAACATCACCGGCATCAACATCACCATCATCATCAACGGCATCAACATCAACATCATCAACATCACCATCAACATCATCACCAGCATCAACATCACCGTCATCACCATCACCGTCATCAATATCATCATCATGACCAGCATCAACATCACCGTCATCACCATCACGGTCATCAACATCACCGTCATCAACATCACCATCATGACCAGAATCAACATCACCGGCATCAACATCACCAGCATCAACATCACCAGCATCAACATCACAATCATCATCATCACCGTCACCACCATCATCACCGTCATCAACATCAACATCATCATCATGACCAGCATCAACATCACCGGCATCACCGTCATCAACATCATCATCATGACCAGCATCAACATCACCGGCATCACCGTCATCACCGTCATCAACATCACCATCATCATCATCACCGGCATCAACATCACAATCATCATCATCACCGTCATCAACATCACCGGCATCAACATCACCAGCATCAACATCACCAGCATCAACATCACCGGCATCAACATCACAATCATCATCATCACCGTCATCAACATCACCGGCATCAACATCACCAGCATCAACATCACCGGCATCAACATCACAATCATCATCATCACCGTCATCAACATCACCATCATGACCAGAATCAACATCACCGGCATCAACATCACCAGCATCAACATCACCGGCATCAACATCACAATCATCATCATCACCGTCACCACCATCATCACCGTCATCAACATCAACATCATCATCATGACCAGCATCAACATCACCGTCATCACCGTCATCAACATCAGCATCATGACCAGCATCAACATCACCGGCATCACCGTCATCAACATCAACATCATCATCATGACCAGCATCAACATCACCGGCATCAACATCACCATCATCATCAACGGCATCAACATCACAATCATCACCATCACCGTCATCAACATCACCATCATTATCATCAGGTCGCATGTCCTTCTCAAAACGTTGCATTCACCACAAACCTTCTGAAAGAATCTCTGTCTCTAGCCAATTAACCCTCAAAAACCATCGTTCATTTCATGGTCTATGTGTTGAAACAACTTCTTCTTGGTTAGTCCACAGTCCACTATATCTAAGGCCTGCAAGCTGAGAGGGTTTCCCCTAAATCATCCAAATATTGTGATATCTACAGCTATGTAAGCTATAGACGGCCGACGTCATTTTAGCCACAACCGCCTCTGCTCGCAGTACTAAACGTCACAAGCGTTGGGTGATCTCTTTCAGCCTTCGTGCATTAGATATAAAAAAAGAAAAGTAAAGAGCCCCCGTCACGCCAAGTGGCGTATATGGAATATGGTGTTAGTGATCATAATTTTTAAAGACCTTCGGTACATGATATCTGGGGTAATGTGGTCGGTATACGCTTCAACATCATCAACATCACCATTATCATCATCACCATTCATCATTTTCACGATTACGCCCGTGCTGCTTTAATTTCCCCCAAAAAATCCGGCACCCATTTAAGACTGAGTGAATCCGGAAGCCGTCGATCAGGATCAAACCCTACCTCTTGTCTTTAGTAGTCCAGTTCACTAACCACTGAGCTATCGCGGCTCCCGCCTTAGATATAGAGACAGATAATTATAAATGAATTTTATTGGTTATTGGTTATGGAAGGCCTCGGTATCACTGCAAATTAATTAAAATCCATAATTGCTCAACCGCCCGTGCCAGTGGAATCATCCGAATTACTAACTCATCTCCCAAACAAAGAAAGGTAACTGTAGTCCCCATCGTAGCAGTCTCAACACACGCCAAAAGACATAAGGCGAAACCGCGCAGAAAGTGAACACAGCCAACTGTTCCCTGTCATACAATATCATCATTCATCGTAAAAAAGCGGGATATCGAAACAGGATCAAAACGGAAGAGACACAGCTCACGGTTTGCACAGAGCACTTAACTCAGTAGCTCCTGCAACAAGCCGGACTTGGAATATGAGGAAACTGCAAGAAGGAACACTTTTCAGACATAGCCTTCAATGGTTCCTGCCGCCTATCCACCATATACCATGGGAGTTCACGTCCTCCCGAAAATGATGATCGTCGTAGCACTTGATGATGTTAGGCCACCGCTGATGACTCCAATTCCAAACACATAGACACACAGTGGTGGTAAGTTATCATTTCCAATCCAACAGAAGCCAGATGACCTGTAGTTAGTAAAACCACAGAGAGAATATGATTTTGTGACCTTCACTGATTCACTCTTGGATGTGAATGTGTAGTTTACACAAGAGGAGAAGTTTTCAACTACAGTGATCCCATTTAAAGCATTTCTGGGATAGCAAGACAAGTCTCCTTTATAGCAGCAGAAATTGATGATGTTCTCTACTCCCTTCTTGTAGCTGCTGCCACACGATTCTGATGTCTCATTAACTTGGACATCATTCAAGAACAATGTCAGATTAACATTCCATAGATATGGCTCTGCTGATGAAATGCTTGGTGCAACAGTTGTATCAATCATACAGGAGGCTCCTGGTCTGTGGTCATTAATATCACAGACGGCATATGATGTTGTTATATTCAGTATTTCTTTCTGGGGTGTAAATATGTGGCACACACATGGAGAGTGGTTTGTGGTCACAGTAATCCCATTAAAGGCAATTCTAGGGTAGCATGGCATAGCTGTTTCAGAACAGCACAATCCTAGGATGTTTTCTGTGTTCGCTATAAAGCTGCTGCTGCTACACAATCCTGACCAATTATAGGTGTGGACATTATTCACTTGCAATGACAAAACTGCTTTGTTTACATCATAAACCTCTGGAAGCGAATCATTTATGGGACTAATAGTACAATTTATTCTTCCATCGGGGATATCTTCATTGAGTCCCCAAAAAAAGTCTTTGGTTAAAAAGCACATATGCTTTTGAGTTAAACACAAAATGAGCCCACTTCATAGATTCAAAATGATCCTTGCCAATGCCATCCGTTTGCACAAGGTAGGTCCTTAGCTACCAAGGTCACAAACGAAGCCATCAAATTAAAGACTTTATCTACAGCGAAGGTTAACGAACTGTGAACAAACATTTATGTTCAAACCCTTGAATACATTTTCAAAAATCTGTCAACTCGCTGCAATAACAGTTATCGTGGTGTTCAAAGTAAACATTGCTTAGTCCATGGCTCGAATATAAATAAGCTGCCATTTTGGCGCGTCCCATGACGTCATCATATTATTATGAATATTATTTTAGAGGAAAACTTCCGAGGTGATCTATCCGATCAGTGAGTTTTCAGTTATTCGCTGATCTATCACTCGTTCCCTCTATAATACATATTAATTTATTATTATTATCTCCAGTCTAAACCACTGGAAACTACTATTCGTGCTGTTTCGTCCTATAACTGTTTGTATACAATGGAAGTATTCAGACATACGGGAGATACTTGTCTTAATAGGAACATACAGACATACAATTTATTCCTGAGTGGTGATCGTAACCCTATGCTATAGTTATTAGTAAATATGCGTGAAAGACATCACCAGTGATAGCTACTTGTATAGGTAGCTGAGTTCTAGCCGTTTGCTCTAGCGTTTGGTTCTCGTGGCAAGGCACTGTGTCAAGAAGTACGGGTTCGATCCTGCTTCGGACAATCTATTGTTTTTTTTTCTCTTGTTGATTATTTGTGGGTTTCCCCCCCCCCCCCCGAGTGTTGTAAACATACCTCTAACCTTGAAGTTAGTCCTTGACTTAGATATAGTTGTCTGTTCTTGTCTCGTCGTCCAGGAAAATGCGCCTTCCATTATTATTCTTTTTAGCATGCTGCGTCTAATAAACGTGGCCATAGTATTTTAATTTCCTCGGTAGAAGATGAATAGTGTGGTATGTGATCAGCCTTAAATGGGTACCGGATTTTTTTTTCTGGAAAAGTAAAGCAGCACAGGCGTAATACCGTCCACATTACCCCAAAAATCATGTGCTGAAGCTCTGTAAAATATAGGGTCACTAACACCATATTTCCCTATACGCCACTTGGCGTGACGGGTACTTTACTTTTTTTTATGGAATGTGATATTTAGAATGGTGTTTGTGGGCCAGTTTGGTTCTTTATTTGAATTATATTATTAACAACACGAAAATCATGCCGCATTGCAGGGTTAAAAAAATGTAAGAGAAGGGGGGAGAGCAGGGACTTGACTAATGAACGGTACCAAAGTCGGATTTAGACATGGTGATGTCCAAGATAGTTAAGCTAACGCTTCTTTAGACATGGTGATGTCCAAGATAGTTAAGCTAACGCTTCTTGCTTGCGCTCATCCGATGGCTATAGGAATACACCCTTCCGTCATAAAGGGACGTTAAGTTGGCGTGTATGCGCTATGTTGTAGTTTACAATAGAATATTCAGATTTGCGCCTTTCTGCCCAATACGTCCGACTTCAGCATGATATTTTTTTGGTAAAAATTACCTTCCCTCTCGATCACTACTCACGTTGGTCAAACTAAACTGGTTAGTTTGTTACTAGATCCACCGCGAAGAGGTGGAGTAAGGTCTGCAGAGTTCTGATTCGCCGATCCTGGCGCATACCATCAGCTATGGGTCGCTGGCAACTTCAGCTGTGGCACTGTCAAATCAGGGGACTCGGTAGCCTAGTTGGGAAAACCATCCGTCTGGACTACTAACGTTCGGACAACCCATGTTCGATTCCCGCTGGAAGAAGTGTGAATTGTACTCGTAGTTGGAAATTTAAAAAAAAATAACTCCCCGGTTGACCCAGCCATTGGCAGGATGGGTACCAGGATAGTACTCTAGGAAAGTGAGAAATGCAGCATCGCATCTTGAGTTTCGATGCTTGAGGCGACACTGTCCAGAAGTCTCTGAACACTTCTGGTTAGGTGGCCGAGCACATATGATTGGAAACTCGCGTGCTAAGACACCGGTTTCTCGTACTTCACCTTCATCTTACCTTTATGGGTGGAAACTCGCGTGCTAAGACACCGGTTCTCGTACTTTACCTTCATCTTACCTATATGGGTGAAAACTCGCGTGCTAAGACACCGGTTTCTCGTACTTTACCTTCATCTTACCTATATGGGTGAAAAAACTCGCGTGCTAAGACACCGGTTCTCGTACTTTACCTTCATCTTACCTATATGGGTGAAAAAACTCGCGTGCTAAGACGCTGATTCAGGTCTCGTACTTTACCTTTATTTACCTTTGCTGTCAGGCACCTTGTCCACCTTTAAGCTAAATGAAACTTTGAGGCCCTCAGTTTAAAAAAATAACATAAGAAAGCCTCTATCATAGATTACAATCAATATAAACATATTTGAGACCTCTTCGTATTGTGCTGCCCTGAGTTGTATCTTCAAAATTGACAATCATGAAGATACAGACTTTCATTAAAACGATTATTACGCAGAATAAAAGGATGGAAATGGCAGGAGAAAACATAGAATTATGGAAATGTACCAGTCAAATACCAGTGGATAAAATGATACAGCGAAGACGATGGCGCTGGATAGGACACACACTGCGGAAGCCAACTGAGAGTATTACACAACAGGCCCTTTTTTGGATACCCCAGGGGAAAAGACAAGAGGAAGACCAAAGAATTCTTGGAGAAGACAGATAGAAGCAGAGATGAAGATGATGGGGAAGACATGGAATGATCTTAAAAGAATGGCAAGAAACAGAACGACTTGGAAAGTGTTTGTTGGGGACATGTGCTCCACAGGGAGGTAGTAGAAGAAGAAACTGTATATTATTAAACTTATGCCTAAATCTGGCAATTAAGGAAGCAGTCAACGTGACGATTTAGGTCGTGAAGGGAGGTAATACAATTATGAGCGTAAAGAGAATGTGAAGACAAAATCGGCAGTTGAAGACAGAAAGAGAATAGTGGCAACAAATAGGGAGAAGGGCAGAAAATTAATAAGAAGATTTGTAGGTTAAGAATTATGAGAATAGTATTAATTAAAAAATGATAGAAAGATAAATAGAGACATGAGAAGAATTAGAAGAATAGGCGTAGTTTTAAGATGTGTAAAAGAGTAAAAGAGGAAAGAGTAATAGAGGAAATGAAAGAATAAAAAACATTGCAGTGGTTAAAGAATAACACAAATATCAATAGATGAGAGAAGATTAAGAAGAATAGTAGTTGCAGAAAGAAGAATAGTATAACACAAGAAAATGAAAAAAGAAGAAGACTAAACAAGAAAATTAAATGGAAGAAGAAGGTGATGAAGAGGGAGAAACAAAGAAGAGCAACAACAAAAAAAGAAGCAGAAGTGTAAAAGAAGATGAAATGTAATAAAAGAAAATGAAGAAGAGGAAAGAGTAAAACGAGAAAATCAAGAGGAAGAAGGAGAAGTAGTAGTTGATGAATTAAAAAAAAAAAAATATTGGAAAAATACAAATTAGAAGAATAGTTGTAAAAGAGAATAACAGTAGTAACCTAAGAGTAAGTAGATCCGTAAAAAAAAAAAATTAAATAAAATAAAGGAGAATATGAAAAATATAAGTTAAAGAATTAGGAGACCAGTAAAAGTGGAATAACGGATGTGTGGTTAGTGAACTGGACTAAAAAGGACAAGAGGTAGGGTTTCGATCCCAATCGACGGTTTCCGGGTTCACCCAGCCTTAAACTGGTACCGGACTTTTTCTGTGAAAGTAAAGCGGCACGGGCGTAATACCGACCACATTACCCCAAAAATTATGTGCTGAAGATCTGTAACATTTATCATTATGGTCACTAACACCATTGACGTGACGGGGCTCTTTACTTTTTTTTTAGTAGTGTAGTAGTAGTAGTAATAGTAGTGTAGTAGTAGTAGTAGTAGTAGTAGTAGTAGTAGTATTAGTAGTAGTAGTAGTAGTAGTATTAGTAGTAGTAGTAGTAGTAGTAGTAGTAGTAGAAGTAGAAGCAGAAGAAGAAGTTAAGAAGATAAAGCAGAAAAAATAAGAAGAGCAGACAAAATGAAGAGGAATAATTTTAGAAGTAGAAGAAAAGTAAGAGTCGAAAAAGAAAGTGGAAGAACAAGAGGATTACAGAAGAAAATGAATTGGAAAAAAGAAGAGGAATAAGAGAAGAAAAGAAGAAGAAGAAAGGAAACAGAAAATGAGGAAGAATATAAGGAAACGAAAAGAAGAAAAGTAAAAAAAGAAAATCAAGAGGAAGAAGAAGAAGATGAGTAATAGAAGAATATAACGAAAGAAAAGAGTAATAGAAGATAATAAAGAAGCAGAATAATGTAAAAAAAATGGTGATGAAGAAGAAGAAGAAGAAGAAAATAATGATGAGGAAGAAGGAAAAGAAAAAAGTAATAGATGAAAACAAAGAAGAGAAAGAAGAAGAAGAAGAAGAAGAAGAAGAAGAAGAAGAAGAAGAAGAAGAAGAAGAAGATGAAGATGAAGATGAAGATGAAGATGAAGATGAAGAAAGGAATAATAGAAGAAAATAAGAAAATAAAGTAGAAGAAGAGTAAAGAAAACAGTGTAGAGAAGCAGAACAAACCATTAATAGAATAAGAACAAGAAATAGAAACTTACAGGTGTGTATATAAAGTTGTTCTTGTTGTTGGCAAGGAACAGGATGCTGTGAGCTCGCGCTTTGCTTCTTGGTAGCCTCTGTAGAAACTCATAACCTTTGACCTGGACCTCACCTTTGACCTCTTTAGTCTCAAACTCCGCGAGGTTATTCAAACTGTCCTGTGGTGCATGGTGGTTAGTTCTACACGAGCCTGGCGGTAGTGCTAAGGTGAGACATAAGTTATCACAAACAACAAACATACTGTGATAATATTGGAAGCGAATCGTGGACAGTAAACATCTTCATCATCAAGTACCGAGCCTGCTGGCGTAGGTGATCATGTCTCTCCACAACGTTCGATCTCGGCAGTTATTTATGATTTCTGTTGTTGACCTTCTGCCAAGCCATTCTCTTAAGCTATCTGGTATTTTTTCTCTTTGCATCCCTCTATCTCTTCGTCCCTCAATTTTTTAAGTTGTTACAATATATTCCAGCTGTTCCCTTTTCTGTTGGAACTATGCAATCAAAACAATTTATTTATCACCAACACATTCTTCAAACACAGAGAGTCGCAAGTATACACCTGGTACAAATGGAATGACACAACATGCAGAAGCCAGATAGATTTTATACTAACAAGAAAAGAGAACAAGAAAAGAGTAACCGACAGTAGAGCAATCCCAAATATTACAGACGACACGGATCACAAGATGGTTATGATCACACTAAGACAGTCAAAAATAAAGAGAATATACGAAAACAAACAAAAGAAGCGAAAAGAACAGACAATAAAAATAAAACAATTAAACGATCAAGAAACAAGGAAAACCCTAGAAGAAAAACTAAGAGAGGAATTCAAGAAACTCCCTAACGAAGTATGCACAGTAGAAGAAGAGTGGAAACAATTTAAGGAAACAGTAACTAACATCTCTAAAACAGTTTGTGGAACGAAGCTAAGAACAAGAGAAGGGAAAAAGAGCACCCCGTGGTGGAACGAAACAAATCAGAGAAGCAATTAAAGAAAAGAAGAAACTGTTTAAAAATTGGAGGGAGAACAAGAACCAAGAAAAATATGAAAGATATGCCTTAGTTCGAAAAAGAGTTAAAATGCTGATCAAAGAAGCTAAGCAAAGAAATTGGACAGAATTCGGACAAAACATGAGCAGGGACTTCAAGACAGCCACAAGAGATTTCTACAAAGCAGTAAAAGCCACAAGAGCGAGAAAAGAAAACCATGATCCTACTGAGCTGATAAATGACAAAGGCGGACAGCCAATATCAAACAACCAATGTATGCAACAGAGATGGAAAGAATATTTTGAAGACCTGTTAAGCATAACAACTACCAACAAGACAACAAAAACCACGCTAGAACTCACAAATACTGAACCCAACATCATGAAAGAGGAAATCGAAGAAGTAATCAAATATGCACCAAGAAACAAAGCACCAGGGATAGATAACATTCCAATAGAAATAATAGCAGCGGCGGGAGAAACAGGAATGCAATGGCTGCACAGAATATTTAATGCAGCATGGCACCAACAACAAGCCCCAGAAGACTGGCAACAGGCAATCATCATAACAATATGGAAAAAGAAAGGTAGCAAAAGAGACTGTAATCAATATAGAGGCATATCTCTGCTCAGCCATGTAGGAAAGCTATACGCCCTCAAATGGGGTTCCGAAAAAACAGAGGATGTACCGACGCACTATTCACACTAAAACAGCTTGCAGAAAAAACGACAGAACACAACCAAAACCTATACATATCCTTCATTGACCAGGAAAAAGCATTCGACAGAGTTAACAGAGAACAACTGTGGGAGATGCTAACAACAAACGAAGTAAGCCAACATCAAACCAACATTATTAAAAGTCTCTACGCCAACAGCAGCTGCAGGGTCAGAACAGCAACAGGCTACACAGACCACTTCGAAGTTATATCAGGTGTAAGACAGGGGTGCGTACTATCCCCCCCCCTTACTGTTTATTACATACATGGACCATATATGCAAGCTAGCCAACCCATCAGAGACAGAGGAGATCAACGAGCTTCTATTTGCAGACGACCAGGCACTAATACATGAAACAATAGAAGACCTACAAGAACACTTAAACAAACTCAACATCTTAGGAACAAAATACAACATGAAAATCAACATCAACAAAACAGAAGTCATGAATGTCGCCAAAAATAAACAGAACATCAACATAACTATAGAAGGCAGACAACTAAAACAAGTAGAGGAATTCAAATACCTAGGAAGTCTAATGACAAACGACAATTCCCAAACAGCAGAGATAGAATCAAGATGCAGCAAAGCTTGTCAAATCATCGGACAGTTATCACCACTATTGTCCAACAAGGAAATAACTCTGGAGGCAAAACGAGCACTATACAATACAATCTTCATTCCAACGTTGTGCTACCAATGCCAGACCTGGACTCTAGATGCAAGAACAATAAGAAAAAATAACCTCTACAGAGATGAAATGTGTTAGACGAATGACAGGAAACAGTCTGAGAGATAAGATCAGAAATGAAGAACTGAGAAAAAAGCTAGGAATAGCCCCAGCCATAGAATATATGAGGAAACAACAGATAAAATGGTTCGGCCACGTGACAAGGCAGAAAGAACAAAACACAACACAACGAGCCTTCAACAAACGTTGTGAGAACAACAGACCCAAGGGTCCACCACGAAAAAGATGGATCGATGGAATATTAGAAGTACTAGGAAACATAACAGCAGCAGAGGCGAACAGAAGAGCAAAAGACCGCAAATTATATCTCTCCTCGACGCTGAAAGGCAGATGAGGAAGGAAAGAAAAAAGAAGTTCCCTTTTCATTACATGGGGCCAAGAAAATGAAAATGATGATTGTTTCTTCCTAATATTGGAAATGAGCTCTCTTTTTGCTTTGACCTCTTTCAGATCATTTTCATTACTCTTCTAAGCTGTCCATGATTGTCTCAAACATTCTTCTGTAAAGCCACATTTCTACAGACTCCAGTGATTTTCTTATCTGTTGTCCTATTGTCCATGATTCACATTCATATGTTAAGACTGGCTCTACATAACATTTAAGAACTCTTTTTCTTGTTTCTATTGTCAAAAATTGATTGCATAGTATTTTCCTCATTTTTTGGAAAGCTGCTTTTGCCTGAGTCATTCTGCATCTCACCTCTTTTGTACATCTTCCATCTGAGGTTAACAAAGTTCCCAAATATTTAAATTCATTTACCTGTTTTAATATTGTTCCACTTGTCTTTATTTTGCACTGAGGTGATGTCTTTTTCTTTTTGTTACCATTACTTCTGTCTTTTTGCTATTAAGGCTGATTCCTTTATTTTTGCTTTCTTTCACTATAATGTTCAACATTTCTTGTAACTCATTTTCACTCTTAGCGATTAAGACCGTATCATCAGCATACCTTAGATTCAAGATACGGAAGGCAACATAAAACCACAGTGGTAACTTCTTTGTACAATCGTGAATCGGACAGTAAACAAACAAATGAAAAGACAATTAGATGCCACAGAGATGGGATTTCTCAGAAGAATGTTGAAAGTTCACCGAACAGCTGAAAAGACCATTGAGGAAGTTCTCAAAGAGGTCAACACAAAAAGGCAGCTCCTAAAAACATCTGAAAGAAAGATTTTTCGGGCACATCATGAGAAAAGAAAAGTTGTAATACTTGGTTACAACTGGAAAATTACAGGGAAAGAGAGATCGCGGACGACAAAAAGAGAAAATATTAGGTAGCCTGATGTCATGGCATGGTAAACAGTCAACAACAGAATTGATACCATGCACTGTGGATAGAAGATTGTGAAAGGACAAAATCGCCTACGCCAACCGGTATGGCACATGATGATGATGATGGCTGTGATAATTGTGGTTTTCTGTCTTCGGTGCCTGCTTGCGTTTGCCCGATGACTAAAGGAATATGCATCTTCATCATCCGCCCTTAAAAGAACGTTAAATAGGCGTGTCTGCGTTGTGTTATTTCATCATCATCATCATTGAGTGCCTTCTCCGCAACGAAGGTTGGCTACCATGGATCGCCATTCTACTCTGTTTCTTGCTTTGATGGTGCAGGCTGTCATAG
Organism: Megaustenia siamemsis; assembly: GCA_032433765.1. Classification (NCBI taxonomy): domain Eukaryota; kingdom Metazoa; phylum Mollusca; class Gastropoda; order Stylommatophora; family Ariophantidae; genus Megaustenia; species Megaustenia siamemsis. The sequence goes on from JAVIAB010000059.1 coordinate 67,369,302, forward strand.
ATTGACTTGTCCATCTTTTGATGTTACTCGTCCATGTTAGTCTTGGTCTGCCTCTGCCTCCTTTACCTTGTATTTTCCCTTCCAATATTACTTTTAGTAGGCTGTTGTGTCTTTTAACATGCCTCAAAAATTTCATTTTTCTTGTCTTAATTGTATTTAGTGGTTCTCTTTTTATTTTCAGTTGTTTTAAAACTTCATCGTTTGTTATCTTTTCTTTCCATCCAATTCTACCTATTCTTCTATAAATCCACATTTCAAAGGCTTCAATTTTATGTTCTGTTTTATTGTCTAATGTCCATGTTTCTGCACTATACAGGAATATGGACATTAGACAAGAAAACAGAACAGAAAATTGTTGTTCATAAACAGAAACGTTGTGTTGTGGTTTGCAGCAAAACTTATATTTGCGCCGTTCGACCCGCCACATCCGACTTCAGCACGACATTTTTAAGTACCGGGTTGTCGTCCCTTCTCAATCCTTACTCGCGTGGCCTGACTAGACAGGTTAGTTTGTTTCTCAAGCCTTTAATGGGTACCTGATTTTTTTCTGGGAAAGTGAAGCGGTACGGGCGTAATACCAACCACATTACCCCAAAAATCATGTGCCGAATGTCTGTAAAATATAGGGTCACTAACACCATATTCCCTATACGCCACTTGGCGTGACGGGGGTACTTTACTTTTTTTTTTTTTTACTGTGAATAGAAGATTGTGTAAGGACATGATCGCCTACACCAACCGGTATGCTTGCTGCTTGCTTGCGTTCGCCCGATGACTAAAGTATTCTAGAGTATTCGTAGACTGTAGAATTCCTCTTCGTCATCCGCCCTTAAAAGGACGTTAAGTGGACGTGTCTGCGTTGTGTTGTGGTTTGCAGTATAACTGTGATATTTGCGTCTTTCGGCCCAACACATCCGACATCAGTACGACCAACCGGTATGATGAGAATCATCATCATCATCATGTGGCATACCGGTTGATGTAGTCTGTTGTTTCTTTATGTACTCGATGTTGGGAATTATTCCTAGAATTTTTCTCAGTTCTTAATTTCTGATCTCGTCTCTCATGCTATCTCCTGCCATGTGTATGACTCATTTAATCCTGGCAGTGGTTACTTTTCTGATTGCTCTTGAGACTGGTGAACAAGTGGACCAATGGCATCACAACGATGTATGAAGATTGTGTTACAGTGCAAAGTAACAAACAACACAAGAAGAGATAGAATACAAAATGAAACCATAAGAAAAATGGTAGGAATAAAACCCTGCCAAGAATATATAGAACAACAACAACTTAAATGGTTTGGCTGCCTGGTCAGAATGAATCCTTACCAATCACCATCAAGGGCGTTCTTCTCGATAATGCATGGAAAAAGACCAAGAGGAAGACCACGAAGAAGATGGATAGATGCAGTGACAGAGACGCAATAACAAAGGAAAATCACTAATTCAGACAATTGGAGCAGCTCAAGAACGACAAATGATATAACCACGACACCTTTTAGGTATCAGTGAGGAAGATAAACGAAGAAGAAGATGGATAGATGCAGTGATAGAGACATGTAACAACAAAGGAAAATCACTAATTCAGACAGTTCGAGCAGCTCAAGAACGACAAATGATAAAAACCACGACACCTTTTCGGTACCAGTGAGAAAGAGAAAGAAAAAGTGTTACAGTGCACGCTTTGCCTCCAGTGTTATTTTTTTTATTGGACTGTAGTTGTGATATCTCTGTACGATGATTTAGCAAGCTTTGATCATCTTGAGTCTACCGATGAAGCTTCAGTGATATTCTGTGTTAAATCACCAGTTTCATACCAGGGGGGGGGGGGGGAACAGACATTCAAATACATCAGAAGACCACAAGTCCCAAATCAAGACGCCACTCATAATATGAATAGATGGGAACAAGTTATCAAAACACGCCTCGGAACAGGACACAATCGACTCCATAGTCACATGTATACAAAATTCAAGGGTTTAAGGTAAAGAAATAGAAATGAATGCATAAAAATGTGGAGCTGCAGTAAAGATAAATGTGAGGGAGAATTTAAAAAAAAAAGAAAAAATGGTATGGTAAAAGCTTTCCGCGATTAGTAGATGACACAGATTTGAACGACGTTTCGGCTCAATAGGCCTTCAGCAGGAACGTATAATTACAGTTAACCCGTTTGACTCTCTCTTTCTCATTCCGGCCACGGTCCATGAAACAGGGAAGTCATTTTTCTTTTCTTTAACCAATTTCGATTATTTTGTTTTGGATGTTTCATTACTAATTAGTTACTTAGGATTAGTTTTATTTACTTACATATCTGTGTGTGCGTTTTGTTTGTTTGTTCCTGCTGAAGGCCTATTGAGCTGAAACGTCGTTCAAATCTGTGTCGTCTACTAATCGCGTAAAGCTTTTATCATACCATTTTATTCTTTCTTTTTCATTTCTCCCATAAAAATTTCAAGATTGGCATCTCAGCCACATGTACATGTGGACAGGCGTCACAGACTTCTGAACACATACTTTAAGACTGTACTGAAGATAGTAGACTGAAGAAAACCGATTGGTCCAACGATACATCATTAAAGACAAACCTATATGGGCCACTGAAAAAAAGTCAAACTTATCCACGAAACGACATTGCAGATATAAGTAATAGGAAACTCTTTATGCAGAGCTTCGCATCAGGAGACAATCAGATCTTCAGAAAACGAGATTCCCGGCGAGCTAGTGTTTCGGCCCTATAGCTTCTTGAAACTTTATTGGAGGTGGGCACGCGGGGTTATGACTCCCAGGTGTCGACCTCCTGCTGCATTGACTTTAATGCTTACACTATATGGGGCACGAAATAACTACACTTACTCTACGCAACTCTTCTGTTCGGATAGTCTTTACTAGCGTGGTAGACTTACTTGTCTTAGCTTGAACCTAGCAGATTGCTGTCCTCTTCAGTCGCATATAAAGTAAAAAAAAGTAAAATACAAAAGTCACGCCAAGTGGCGTATAGGGAAATATGGTGTTAGTGACCCTATATTTTACAGACCTTCAGCACATGATTTTTTGGGGTAATATGGTCGGTATTACGCCCGTGCTGCTTTACTTTCCCAGAAAAAAAATCCGGTACCCATTTAAGGCTGGGTGAACCCGGAAGCCGTCGGTTGGGATCGAACCCTACCCTTTGTCCTTTGTAGTCCAGTTAACTAACCACTGATATATCGCGGCTCCCCATCAGTCGCATATAGTAACTATTAATTTAAACGTTCTTTTATAGGCTCGCGTATAAGTTGGAGTGGATCAGAAACTAATAATAAGTGATAAAGATAGGTCGGGCTGGGAACTTCATTGTTGAGATGTGGGTATTGCAAAACGCCTGGTGTAGGTCACCTGAGGTCAATGATGTAATTTCTTATCGCTTATCGTCCGTGCCTGTGATATTTCAGGATTAAACTGTTGCTAGTGTTAAACAAAGGTTATAAATATCCACGGAAGCAAAAAACGAAGGACATAACAACAACCAACCTGATGCATCTCTTGCTCCAGCTGTCGTAGCGTTATCATTCAACTCTGTCATCTCCGATTGAACAAATTCACAAGAAACTATCTGCTGTTTCTCGGAATTACCGCTGAAACTTTTCTCAGAATAGTTCCATGTATAAGGAGGAAAGATAACTTCGTTCGGAGGACTTGCGCCTTGTTGATGTACCTTGCGTTTTCCTATACGACGCTTTCTGATTTTACGCCTGTTCTCATGGCTGGACGTTGCCACAGACACTTCCGACTCACTGATAAGTTGATGAGGATCAATATAAAAATCAAGATGTGAGCACAGATGCGATCTACATTTTTTAGGCTTCTTATCCTCTTCGTCGTCAGTTTCTTTATCGGATTCAGGATCTGGGGTTTGAACCGGGAGCATTTCTTTCCACTTCTTTGATTTGAGAATAGTAGTCCATATATTTGTCCATTTTTCTGAAGGTCTCCGAGATAATTTCTTGGAGAAAAAAATTCAGTAGTATTTGTTAAAATAGTATGAGAAAATTCATGTCTGTCCTCATGTCTGTCTATCTGTGAGCCTGCCTGTTTCTCTATATATTATTGTCTGTCGTTGTGTGGAAGAGAGAGGTGTGAGAGAGTAGAGGAGGAAACAAAGACGAGAGAACAAGGTCAAAGAGAAAAAAGGAAAAAGACATTAAAACGAAGTCACAATAAAATAAAGAGGATGGGTCGTATTGCACGGGGAAAACATGAAGACCAGGTCCAGAAGTGAGTGGGCAGACAGACGCGTAGTGTAGAAGGGGAAGGAATGGAGAGAATAGAAGAATAAACAGACGAGAGAACAAGGTCAAGGAAAAAGACATTAAGACGAAGTCAGGAGAAAAAAGAGACTATGGGTCGAAATTCACGTGCAAAACGGGAAGGCCATCTCCAGAAGTGAGTGGGCAGACAGACGCGTGGGAAGTCAATTTTGATTGGCTGACAAGATCCAAATTTAAGAGGTAAACACAAAAGATTGACAAGCACTTGGATAGAGGATTGAGAAACCGAAGATTGGAAGAGACTGAGTTGGCAGGGAGTGACGATCTAGAGTCACAACACCAAGCAAGGATAATAGCATTTTAGCTAGCAAAGAACACGCGATAGTTAGGAGATGCAGAGACCAGCGAAGAACAGATAGGCGGACAGATTAGTAAGTAGAACTATTAAGAGACAGTTAGTAACGAGTACCAAGAAACAGCCGGGCCGGTAGAAGTAACTTTAGGGCGGGCCGTTAATGAGGACGTATACCACATATAGTTTAGATGCGAGTATGAATGCGTGTGGAGCCCAGAGACAAGTGTTAGGGCGATAGAATGAAGGACTTGTAGAGTGCACTCTAAGTGTGTAAACTGTCATATCCAGTGTGTAACGAGAGTCCGTTGTGACAAAATTAAAAGTCGGAACTAACTCTTATATTCAATGCGTTGTTATATATTACACAGTTATAATTATCTAGCCTAGCGTCAACCCTCGGGAAAGAATCATAACAACAAATCAAGTTGTCGCGGAACCACAACGTGAAACAGTCATCTTAACCACGAACCAGAAGTACGACAGTAAACAGACAAGGTCAGGGCTGAGACGATAGCCAGGGGGCCCGAAGGCATGTTGGCCCGATTGCAAACAGCTAGATCAGCACATTCCAGCTGAGGTCAAGTACGCACGAGACTGACCGGTCGGTGAAGGCCGCCAGTAAAGTAAACAAAGTAACGATCGATATATATCGACACAGAGTGCGAGTAGAACACCATCATCAGCTGTACATCAGCTGATAGTGACAGTCACGCTAACATATGACGTCTGCTGCCCACAAGTAAATAATAAGCCTACTCACGGGTACATGTATGTCTGCATGTTAAAAAAAAAAAAAGTAAAGTACCCCCGTCACGCCAAGTGGCGTATAGGGAATATGGTGTTAGTGACCATAAATTGTACAGACCTTCGGCACATGATTTTTGGGGTAATGTGGTCGGTATTACGCCAGTGCCGCTTTAGTTTCCTAGAAAAAAAATCCGGTACCCATTAAAGGCTGGGTGAACCGGAGCCGTCGGTTGGAATCGAACCCTACCTCTTGTCCTTTGTAGTCCAGTTCACTAACCACTGAGCTATTGCGGCTCCCTATGCCTGCATGTACTTATGTATATTTATACGTGCGTGTCAGCGTATGTATGTATGTATGTATGTATGTATGTATGTATGTATGTATGTATGTATGTATGTATGTATGTATGTATGTATGTATGTATGTATGTATGTATGTATGTATGTATGTATGTATGTATGTATGTATGTATGTATGTATGTATGTATGTATGTATGTATGTATGTATGTATGTATGTATGTATGTATGTATGTATGTATGTATGTATGTATGTATGTATGTATGTATGTATGCATGCATGCATGTATGCATGTATGTATGTATGTATGTATGTATGTATGTATGTATGTATGTATGTATGTATGTATGTATGTATGTATGTATGTATGTATGTATGTATGTATGTATGTATGTATGTATGTATGTATGTATGTATGTATGTATGTATGTATGTATGTATGTATGTAAGCATGCATTTGTACTGTATATACATACATATATATATATACTGTGTTGTAGCCAGAAGGCATGCATTAACTAATGGGGGGGGGGGGCTGCTTCTGATGATCAGAAACAGCATAATTTGTAGGGAAGACCTTTTATTCTTATTTTTATTTCTCGTTCTATCTCGAAATTATTATTTTTTTTATAACTTATTAAATATATACTGTGTGTGTGATATATGTTTGATCCTGCTGAAGGCCTACTGAGCCGAAACGTTGTTCTAATTTATGTCTTCCACTTATTACGGAAATCTTTAACTATACCGTTTTTTTTCTAATTTTGTAAATATATATTTTATTTCATTTCTCCTAACAATTAGCTTTACTGGAGCTTCGTATTTGTATGCATTTCTTTGCTCTGACTTTACTATCCATATCTGATCCCACATGACTGTCTTAGGATTTTTTTTTTTATTTAGTTAGGAGTTATATCATCACCATCATGCAGCATAAAAATAAACGAGACAAATCTGAAACAAGTGCAACGTTTCAAATACTTGGGCACAATAATAACATCAGATGGGAGATGCACCACAGAAATAAAAAGCAGAATAGCTCAGGCCAAAATAGCATTTCAGAAAATGAAAAATATATTATGCAACAAAGCTATGTCAATAAAAATGATAAAGAGAGTTCATCGGTGCTATATAGAACCAATTCTGACCTATGGAAGCGAATCATGGGCAGTAGACAAACAAATGAAAAGACGATTAGAGGCCACAGAGAAAGGATTTCTCAGAAAAATGTTGAAAGTTCCCTGGACAGTTAAAAAGGCCAATGAAGAAGTTCTCAAAGAGGCCAATACAAAAAGGTAGCTCTTTAAAAACATCAGAAAGAAGCAATCAACATTTTTCGGGCACATCATGAGAAGAGGAAAGTTGGAATACTTGGTTACAACTGGCAAAATACAGGGAAAGAGAGATCGCGGAAGACAAAGAGAGAAAATACTGGATAGCTTGGTGTCATGGCATGGAAAACAGTCAACAACAGAAATGATACGATGCACTGTAGATAGAAGATTGTGGAGGGACATGATCACCTACGCCAACCGGTATGGCACATGATGATGATGATGAAGGAGTTGTAATTGGTATAGCACTAGATGCACCGGTTACATACCATCATAAGAAACAGATAATGAAATCATTCAGAGGACCACAACCCCCAAATCAGGATGGCTTTCATAGTATGAATAGATGTGAACAAGTTATCATTACACGCCTCAGAACAGGACACAATCGACTCCATAGTCACATGTATACAAAATTCAAGATCGGCACTTCTACTTGCACATGTGGACAGGCGCCCCAGACTGCTGAACATATAATTCAAGACTGCACTGAATATAACAGACTGAGGAAAATCCATTGGCCCATAGATACAACACTACAGACAAAACTATATGGGCCACTGCAAGAATTACAAAATACAGTAAAATTTATACAGGAAACGACATTGCAGATATAGACAATACTCCAGGCGAACGAAAGATAGATAGATAGATAGATAGATAGACAGACAGACAGACAGACAGACAGACAGACAGACAGACAGACAGACAGACAGACAGACAGACAGACAGACAGACAGACAGACAGATAGATAGATAGATAGATAGATAGATAGATAGATAGATAGATAGATAGACAGACAGACAGACAGACAGACAGACAGACAGACAGACAGACAGACAGACAGACAGACAGACAGACAGACAGACAGACAGACAGACAGACAGACAGACAGACAGACAGACAGATAGATAGATAGATAGATAGATAGATAGATAGATAGATAGATAGATAGATAGATAGATAGATAGATAGATAGATAGATAGATAGATAGATAGATAGATAGATAGATAGATAGATAGATAGATAGATAGATAGATAGATAGATAGATAGATAGATAGATAGATAGATAGATAGATAGATAGATAGATAGATAGATAGATAGATAGATAGATAGATAGATAGATAGATAGATAGATAGATAGATAGATAGATAGATAGATAGATAGATAGATAGATAGATAGATAGATAGATAGATAGATAGATAGATTTGGTAGAGCGTGGAACGAATTCAAAACAAACGAATAAATTAGAGAAATCTCCAATCAACCACTAATATCTTCAGTAATCAAGAAAAGACGATGGTCATATGTTGGACATGTGATGAGAAGAGATAATAACCGAATAACAAAGCAAGCCTTCATGTGGGAAACAACAGGTAAGAGGAAAAGAGGCCGACCCAGAGAGACAATGAGGGAACATTGATGAGAGAGGCAAGAGCAGCAGGAATCTGTTCCCTTAATGAGATATAGTTGTTTGCACAGAACAGAGACAAATTGCGAGATTTCATAAAATATATTGAAAAGAATTGAAAACTGCTAGAATAAAAATTTAGATAAGAGAACGAGTATCTGGGTCTATGCCCTATGGGCCGGCTACGGCTACAAAAAGGTCAATAGATAGATAGTTATTACTGTGCTAGATTGAAGCACAGAAACAGAGGAAGACCTGGAGAGACACTAAAAAGAAAACTTATAAGAGGGGCAACGTTGGCAGGCATAGACTCATTAGATACGATCAAACATCACGTTCAGAATAGAGATGGGTGGCTGAAAGACTGAGATCATGATCAAGATTGAAGCAATGTTGCATTATGGTTGCGAATCATGGGCAGTAAACAAAAAAGGTACAACGTCGAATATAATTAGAATTAATTTAGATGTGTGTGTGTTTTTTTTAAGTATTATTGAGTTATTTGTGGGTCATCATCATTGCACTCCGAACATGTACATAGGTGCTCAGATCCCCTCCTCAGCAAGTCCCGTAGTGTCCAGCGACTGACGACTCCAGTTCCATGTTGGTTGATAAGTCTTCTTACATGGCCACTAAGTTTCTCATTTCTGGTTGTGCCCATCTTAACTCCACAAGGGGTAGGGTTCGATCCCCACCGACGGCTTCCGGGTTCACCCAGCCTTAAATGGGTACCGGATTTTTTTCTGGGAAAGTAAAGCAGCACGGGCGTAATACCGACCACATTACCCCAAAAATCATGTGCTGAAGGTCTGTAAAATATAGGGTCACTAACACCATATTTCCCTATACGCCATTTGGCGTGACGGGGGTACTTTACTTTACTTTACCATCTTAACTCCCAATTCCATCATCCGAAAAAGTGACGTGGATCTGTATCTGACGTGGATGTTATAAGGGAAAAAGGGGGGGGGGAGAGAGAGAGAGAGAGAGAACGCGATAGCTCAGTGGTTAGTGAACTGGGCTACAAAAAACGAGGGGTCGGGTTCGATCCTGATCGATGGCTTCTGGGTTCACCCAGCCTTATATGGGTACCGGATATTTTCAGGGAAAGGTAAAGCGTCACGGGCGTAATACCGACCACATCTGCCGAAGGTCTGTAAAAATGATGGTCACTAACACCATATCCCCCACACGTGACGTGACGTGACGGTGCTCTTCACTTGACTTTTACCTTGTTAAAGGTTCCGTTGATGGCCAATTTAAATAAAAATTAGGTTATAGTAATTTTTTTTTCGTTCGCCAGCTTTCACCTCTGACGAAGTCCCTAGAGACAAAGAACTGAATTTTGCGTGTTAATCCATTTTCCCTGGCAGCCGTGTGCACAGGGGTCCCTCGCCGCACAGGAAGATAACTCCGACTTCGGAGGTACTCATATTTTTTTTCTGTCGATGAGTAATTGACGTTTCAAGCCGGGCTTCGCTGCTGAGACCAGAGGTGGTTGCCGCAGAGAGAAATCATAAATGAAAATTCCAACCGGTGTAGCCGAGATTTGAACCCACAACCTCTCTGTCTCGAGATCGGCGTCTTGCCTCGAGACCAACCAATCCCCAGGTTATAGTAAATAAGGCAGACATGACAGGTAGATTACACAACAGCCACAGGCCGAAACGTCAGTATTGTGTTGTGTTCCTTCCTTGTAAAGCTGTCACCATACCTTGGAGTGCTTATCACCACACCACTTTATTCTTTTTTTTTTTTTTTTTAGAATTGCTATTATCATCAGCTTTACATCAGCTTCGCATCTCTGTGCATCTTGGTGTATCTTGATCTCTGTGCATCTTGGTGTATCTTGATCTCTGTGCATCTTGGTGTATCTTGATCTCTGTGCATCTTGGTGTATCTTGATCTCTGTGCATCTTGGTGTATCTTGATCTCTGTGCATCTTGGTGTATCTTGATCTCTGTGCATCTTGGTGTATCTTGATCTCTGTGCATCTTGGTGTATCTTGATCTCTGTGCATCTTGGTGTATCTTGATCACTGTGCATCTTGGTGTATCTTGATCACTGTGCATCTTGGTGTATCTTGATCACTGTGCATCTTGGTGTATCTTGATCACTGTGCATCTTGGTGTATCTTGATCACTGTGCATCTTGGTGTATCTTGATGCCTTTACATCGTATCACACCCGACTACTGGCTCCTTGCTACCAGCTGTTCCCTACGCTAATATGTGTGTGGCTGGCTAGTTTAGGGGCACAACATCGGCCTTTGAACAGAAAGGACCTGGGTTCAAAGCCCACCACGAGAGGTGGTGGTTTTTATTTTTTTCAAAAATAGGAAAATATAAACCGTGCTTTCTTTATGAGTTACCCTCCCCTGATCTCTTGGATAGTGAGATCCGATGTCTAACCCTCTCGAGTAACGGCTATGAAAAGAAGGTTCTGCGTGCACTCGCGCACGTTAAAGAATATCTAGCAGTTACAATCGAAATAATAATAATAGCAAAAAGACAGAGGTAATGGTAACAACAAAGAAAAAGACATCACCTCAGTGCAAAATAAAGACAAGTGGAACAATATTAAAACAGGTAAATGAATTTAAATATTTGGGAACTTTGTTAACCCCAGACGGAAGATGTATAAAAGAGGTGAGATGCAGAATGGCTCAGGCAAAAGCAGCTTTCCAAAACACGAGGAAGATACTGTGCAATCCATTTTTGACAATAGAAACAATAAAAAGAGTTCTTAAATGTTACGTGGAGCCAGTCTTAACATATGGATGCGAATCATGGGCAATAGGACAACAGACAAGAAAATCACTGGAGTTTGTAGAAATGTGGTTTTACAGAAGAATGTTGAGAGTGCCATGGACAGCTAAGAAGAGTAATGAAGATGTTCTGAAAGAGGTCAAAGAAAAACGAGAGCTAATTTCCAATATTAGGAAGAAACAATCAACATGTTTGGCCATGTAATGAAAAGAGAACAACTGGAATATATTGTAACAACTGGAAAAATTGAGGGACGAAGAGATAGAGGGAAGCAAAGAGAAAAATTAACAGACAGCTTAAGAGAATGGCTTGGCAGAAGGTTAACAACAGAAATGATAAATAGCTGCCGAGATCGAAAGTTGTGGAGAGACATGATCACCTACGCCAGCAGGCCCGGTACTTGATGATGATGACAATCGAAAAGAGTAGGCCACTAAAATGGCCGCTGCTTTGACAAAAACTGTCAGTAAAATCTGCCCACATTGTGGATCGCTGGCTAAGCTATTAAACTCGTGCGTGTCTGCTAAGATTCTACTCAGATTTTCAAGAGATTCTCGAGAGGAATATCGGAACACTTATATCTATCTAGCAGCTTTCATTCGCCTGAAGTATTGTCTATATCTGCAATGTTATTTCCTGTATAAATTGTACTGTCTTTTGTCCAGTAATAGTGGTTGGGCTCTTTCGAGGTTGAGGGCTCGGCGCTGCACCCGCCTGAGTGTCCATCACAGGGCGAGTGCCATATCGATTCGCAGTTATGGCGTGAGTACGTGGCATCCTGATTTTTGTAGTGCGCCTTTTGGCTAGTTGCCTCCGACTTCAGCACTTAAACTTGCTAGTGCAGACTGTGGTCTTGCTCGGGTGTAGGAAGGCCTAGCCAGTCTTGGTTTTCAATCCCTGGTGACTGTTAAGCCCCATCCCCACGACAAGGAGCTGGCCTTGATGGGGGAACACCTATAGATCCGTCCGGTGTGCATTGATGATGATCCTAACAAACGTCAAGAATTTAATAACAACAGGAAAAATAGAAAGCAGGAGATGTGGTGGTAGCCGCATGCCGGACAAGACGATGGATGGCGTTTTGAAGTTATGGTTATGGAAGGCCCCGGTTTCACTGCAAACGAATTTAAATCCATAATTGCTCAGCCATCCGTGCCATTGGAATCATCCGAATTACTATTTCATCTCCCAAACAAAGAAAGGTAGCTGTAGTCCCCGTCATAGCGGCCTCAGCACATGCTAAAAGACATAAGGCGAAACCGCACAGAAAGTGAACACAGCCATCTGCCCTCCATTATACGATATCATCATTCATCGTAAACAATCGGAATATCAGGTTTTGAAGTTCCTGGAGGAGGGGGGAAATCATTTGCGGTACGAGGCACGACCATAGGTTATGAAAGGTAAGCCTGTAAACTGCTTCTCGCCATAGATCGTCAATGAACGGATTATTTGCAGCATGACCTAAGAGGAGAAATCACGGAATAACTCTGTAGTGTCGTTTTGTTAGCAAAATGTTATATCTCCTTAAAATTCCTGTATGGTGCACAAACATGGACATTAGATAAGAAAACAGAACAGAAAATTTATGCGTTTGAAATGTAGATTTATAGAAGAATAGGTAGAATTAGATGGGAAGAAAAGAAAACAAACTATGACGTTTTAAAACAACTAAAAATGAAAAGAGAACTACTAAACACAATTCAAACAAGAAAACTTAGATTTTTGGGCCATGTTAAAAGACACAACAGCCTACTAAAAATAGGGAATAATAGAAGGAAATACATAATTTCCTTCTATTATTCCCTATTATTGCCTCGGAAGTTTCCCTATTTAATAATATTTATTTATTACTATTTGTCTTCTCTACTAAAAATAGACAGAGGAAGACCAAAACTAACATAGACGAGTTACATCAAAAGATGAATAAGTTAGCCTGACAACCTACACTATCAAAGCACGTGACAGAGCGAAGTGCCACTCCAAGGTAGCCAACCTTCGATGCGGAGACGGCACCTTGATGATGATCATCGTCTTGTTACATTATCCTGCTTCTCACTCTGGCCGAAGACGGCACTCGATGATGATAGTCTTTGTTACATAAGTCTGTTTTTACATTAGTCTATTGTTACATCACTCTGCGTCTCTCTCTCTCTCTCTTGCTGAAGACTTCACATTGGACGGAAGTTATATATCTCTACACAACTGCGATTTGTTACAAGCGTATTACTTAGTTGTATTTTAGCCCCAATAATTGATCCTTCCCTAGTAATGGTTTTACGTAATGTTCCTTTTGATCTTCCTTGTTTTTTGTTATAAGATGGTTTCCACATGAATGCCTGAAGGAAATATTTCCTTCATCCATTATTACATTAGCTTGTCGTTATCTCCCCTTTGGTGTAGAGGCATTTATTTCTCATAAAGTGTATATAAAGTTGATCGAGGTAAGGGAGAGAATCAGTTTAAATTTTGAGCAATCGATTGAAAACAAAACAAAACCTACTTTTTGATCACAGTTATTTTTCTTTCCTTCCTAATTTGCCTTTCATGGTCGAGGCTAGATATAGTTTGCAGTATTTCGTTCTTCTGTAGGCTTTTCCCCCGCTATTATACTTTCTAGTTTTTTTTTAAATATTCAATCAATCCATCTTTTGTTAATATTCCATCAATCCATCTTTTGTTAATATTCCATCAATCCATCTTTTGTTAATATTCCATCAATCCATCTTTTGCTCTTCTGTCGGCTTTCCACGCTGTTATACTTCCTAGTGTTTTTAAGATTCCATCAATCTATCTGTTGTTAATATTCCATCAATCTATCTGTTGTTAATATTCCATCAATCCATCTTTTATTAATATTCCATCAATCCATCTTTTGTTAATATTCCATCAATCCATCTTTTGTTAATATTCCATCAATCCATCTTTTGCTCTTCTGTAAGATTCCCCCCCCCCCTTGTTATACTTCCTAGTATTTTTAATATTCTGTGAATCCAACTTTTCCGTGGTCAGACCTTAGGTGTGGTTTTCTCGTTGATTAACGCTTACTATACGTTGCGACGCACCGTACGCAATGCGTGATTTCGGTCGCGTATGTTAAGCCGCTTAGTGCGTCACTCTCAGATTAATTAGTGTACACCGTCATCAAACCTTGTTCGTGTTACATCTCTTGTATCTTCTTGGTTTTGGTGAAATCTAATTCCTTGTTCAATTATCTAAAAATTCGTAAATATGTAAGGTATTAGATAAATATAAACATGTAGCATGATATTTGTTCATTCAGTGAAATTTTAATCTGGGACAAAATATTCTGACTTGTTCATTCTGTGGCCGTGTGTGTTTGTCAAACATTGGTAGTATTAGCCACGAGAGAAGTTGCTCGGCAAAAACAAATCCTCAAATAAAAACAAAAGTACACTATAACCTCCACTAGACCGTCTGACAAGACGAAAAAGGGCCATATAGATTGATATTTCAACCATGAAAAATGTTGTTTCTGAAATAACTTCCGTTGCATTGATAAAAACCTTCGGTACTGAAAGAGTTAAATGCTAATTCTTTTGTGTTTTGATCTTTCTGCCTTATCCCATGGCTAAACCATTTTGCTTGTTCTTTCTTTCTTTCTTTCTTTCTTTATCTAATGACGGAAATTACTCCTAGCTTTTTCCTCCTTTTTAAAAATTTATTTCAGGTTTGATCTCTCAGACTGTTTCCTGTCATGCGTCTAACACACTTCACCTCGGTAGTGGTTATTTTTATTTTTATTCTTGCATCTAGGGTCCAGGCTGACATTTCGTAGCACAACGTTGGGATGACGAGTCATCATCATCATCGTCATCACCATCATCATCATCATCACCATCATCATCATCATCACCATCGTCATCTGCCGTAACGGTTGTGCGTAGGCGATTATCTCTCTCTCTCTCTCTCTCTCTCTCTCTCTCTCTCTCTCTCAACATTACTCGGTCTTTCATGCGGGTCATAATTTCAGTCACTGATCTTTTTTACAAGGTAAAGAGGCAGAGGCATACCAAGACTAACATGGACGAGTAACATAAAAAAATTGACAGGTCCACCTATGACAATCTGCACCTTCAAGGCAATAGACATAGTGGAATGGCGCTCCATGGTAGCCAACCTTCGATGCGGAGACGGCACTCAAAGATGATGATGATGATGGTCTTCTATTATGTCTTTTGGATAAGCTTTTCAATATATATATATATATATATATATATATATATATATATATATATATATATATATCTAAATTGGTTTTCCTCTACTCTTCTTCCTTCCAATCATTCTGCTCATGAGTGGAAAAAATATGGAACTATCTCGAAGACGGAGTTGCCTGAGTCTGCCTGTGAGGTGGGGGACCCCTGTGCACACGGCTGCACTTCGTCAGAGCTGGCTAACGAAAAAAAAAAAAAAAAATCTGCCTGTTATAGTATTCCCAATGATCTGTTTAATGATGTCCCAATGATTGTTATAGTATTCCTCTTGATCTTTGCATCACATTCTCACTACATTTAGTTAAGGTTCTTTATTTCTTGGATTACTAGACTATATTGATTCTGTTACTAATCAATTATCTGTCTTTTTTCTTATTTTTTTTTAATTGAAAAAGAAACAATAATTTATTTATTTATTTTTTTTTAATGCGAAATATGTTTTTGTTTTTTATATCCCGGACCAGTCTTTTCTCGAAAAATAGGCACCATTGATTTTATGTGAAAAAGTAAGGCTGCCTGCGATGATACTGACCACATTGCTTATATTATGCCATGAAAAATATGGGCCCGAACGTTGTAAGACAAGATGCGAACGTTTACCTCCGTCCACCTTGCCCTTTGACCATTAACCCCTCAACTTTGACCTTAGAAAACAAAACGGAGAAACAATATCAGGTGTAGTAACTGAACGGTCTAGAACGGAGGCTGGGTCTGTTCTGTTGGGGGCCTCGGTAGCCTAATTCGGAAAACCACCCGAATAAGCTACCGACGTTCGGACAACCCACCCGACTAAGCTACCGACGTTCGGACAACCCACCCGACTAAGCTACCGACGTTCGGACAACCCGTTTTCGATTCCCGCTGGGATCAGTGAGGATTGCGATTTTTTTTTACTTAAGATCTCTTTTGTGTTGAGCACTGTGTAGAGCAGGGAGCCGCGATAGCTCAGTGGTTAGTGAACTGGGCTACAACGGACAAGAGGTAAGGTTCGATCCCAATCGACGGCTTCCGGGTTCACCCAGCCTTTAAGGGGTACCGGATTTTTTTCTGGGAAAGTAAAGCGGCACGGGCGCAATACCGACCACATTACCCCAAAAATCATGTGCCGAAGGTCTGTAAAATTTATGGTGATTAGCACCATATTCCCTATACGCCACTTGGCGTGACGGGGGTACTTTACTTTTATTTTTTTTACTGTGTAGAGCATTGCCACTACTCTAATGTTCTGTGTAGAGCATTGCCTCTGCTCTAATGTTCTGTGTAGAGCATTGCCACTACTCTAATGTTCTGTGTAGAGCATTGCCACTACTCTAATGTTCTGTGTAGAGCATTGCCTCTGCTCGAATATTTTGTGTTGAGCATTGCCTCTGCTCTAATGTTTTGTGTAGAGCATTGCCTCTGCTCGAATATTTTGTGTAGAGCATTGCCTCTGCTCTAATGTTCTGTGTAGAGCATTGCCTCTGCTCTAAAGTTTGGTGTAGAGCATTGCCTCTACTCTAATGTTTTGTGTTGAGCATTGCCTCTGCTCTAATGTTTTGTGTAGAGCATTGCCTCTGCTCTAGTGTTCTGTGTAGAGCATTGCCTCTACTCTAATGTTCTGTGTAGAGCATTGCCTCTACTCTAATGTGTTTGTGTTGAGCATTGCCTCTGCTCTAATGTTCTGTGTAGAGCATTGCCTCTGCTCTAATGTTCTGTGTAGAGCATTGCTTCTACTCTAATGTTCTGTGTAGAGCATTGCCTCTGCTCTAATGTTTTGTGTAGAGCATTGCTTCTACTCTAATGTTTTGTGTAGAGCATTGCCTCTGCTCTAATGTTTTGTGTAGAGCATTGCTTCTGCTCTAATGTTCTGTGTAGAGCATTGCCTCTGCTCTAATGTTTTGTGTAGAGCATTGCTTCTACTCTAATGTTCTGTGTAGAGCATTGCCTCTGCTCTAATGTTTTGTGTAGAGCATTGCTTCTACTCTAATGTTCTGTGTAGAGCATTGCCTCTGCTCGAATGTTTTGTGTAGAGCATTGCTTCTACTCTAATGTTTTGTGTAGAGCATTGCCTCTGCTCTAATGTTTTGTGTAGAGCATTGCTTCTACTCTAATGTTTTGTGTAGAGCATTGCCTCTGCTCGAATGTTTTTTGTAGAGCATTGCCTCTGCTCTAATGTTCTGTGTAGAGCATTGACTCTGCTCTAATGTTTTGTGTAGAGCATTGCCTCTGCTCTAATGTTTTGTGTAGAGCATTGCTTCTACTCTAATGTTTTGTGTAGAGCATTGCCTCTGCTCTAATGTTTTGTGTAGAGCATTGCTTCTACTCTAATGTTTTGTGTAGAGCATTGCCTCTGCTCGAATGTTTTGTGTAGAGCATTGCCTCTGCTCTAATGTTCTGTGTAGAGCATTGACTCTGCTCTAATGTTCTGTGTAGAGCATTGCCTCTGCTCTAATGTTCTGTGTAGAGCATTGCCTCTGCTCGAATGTTTTGTGTAGAGCATTGCTTCTACTCTAATGTTCTGTGTAGAGCATTGCCTCTGCTCGAATGTTTTGTGTAGAGCATTGCTTCTACTCTAATGTTTTGTGTAGAGCATTGCCTCTGCTCTAATGTTTTGTGTAGAGCATTGCTTCTACTCTAATGTTTTGTGTAGAGCATTGCCTCTGCTCGAATGTTTTGTGTAGAGCATTGCTTCTACTCTAATGTTTTGTGTAGAGCATTGCCTCTGCTCTAATGTTCTGTGTAGAGCATTGCTTCTACTCTAATGTTTTGTGTAGAGCATTGACTCTGCTCTAATGTTTTGTGTAGAGCATTGCTTCTACTCTAATGTTTTGTGTAGAGCATTGCTTCTACTCTAATGTTTTGTGTAGAGCATTGCCTCTGCTCTAATGTTTTGTGTAGAGCATTGCTTCTACTCTAATGTTTTGTGTAGAGCATTGCCTCTGCTCGAATGTTTTGTGTAGAGCATTGACTCT
Source organism: Megaustenia siamemsis (assembly GCA_032433765.1). Lineage (NCBI taxonomy): Eukaryota > Metazoa > Mollusca > Gastropoda > Stylommatophora > Ariophantidae > Megaustenia > Megaustenia siamemsis. The sequence continues at coordinate 67,387,660 of JAVIAB010000059.1, forward strand.
GCTCTAATGTTTTGTGTAGAGCATTGCCTCTGCTCTAATGTTTTGTGTAGAGCATTGCCTCTGCTCTAATGTTTGCGCACCTTGCTCCGGGTGGAAGAGAATATAGTTTTGTCTTTGCACTTGTGTAGGTTATATAGATGCTACTGCCTCCCTTCTTTGAGTCTTCATTTGCTGATCCATCTGTGGATACCCGTGTCCGTGTATCTCTGGGGTATTTTTTTTGTAGCGTGATGCGTGACATGGCCCTCCTTTCTGTCTCGGATTGTTCGTTTTTTGGAACAGCTGGGATTATTTTTGTTTTGTTTTCATGGTTGAACCATAGTTCGGGTGTGAGGGTTTCATACAAATCTATTTTTGGTTCTAATACATGCGTGTGTTGCAACGTCGTACAAATACTGAATCGAATTTTACTTTTAAAAAAAATGTACAAATTCTGAGTTGTACGAATAGAGATAATGGAATATACAGATAATGTAACAGGTAATGTAACAGGTACAGATAATGGAATTTAATTGTATTAATTATTATTTTAGAATTATAATTAGAATTGGCACCTAGAATGTACGTACACGATGGCGCTGGATAGGACACACAAAACGAAAGCCAACTCTGAAAATATTACACGACAGGCCCTTTTTTGGAATCCCCAAGAAAAAAGATAAAGAGGAAGATCAAAATATTCTTGGAGAAGACAGATAGAAGCAGAAATAAAAATGATGGGGAAGACATAGAATGATCCTAAAAGAATGGAAAGAAACAGGACGACATGGAAAGTATTTGCTGAAGACCTATGCTCCACATGGAGTTGAAAAGTAGAAGAATTATTATTATTATTTTAAACTCTTCTTTCTTGTTAATCTGATGCACTTAGTGTCTTTTGCTTGAATGCAATCTAGTTGTACATTATAATCATGAAGATACATACTTTCGTTAATGGATGCTTACGCAGAATAAAAGGATGGAAATGGCAGAACAAAATCACTAACATAGAATTATGGAAATGTACCAGTCAAATACCAGTGGATAAAGAGATACAGCGAAGATGATGGCGCTGGATAGGACACACACTACGGAAACCAACTGAGAATATTACACAACAGGGCCTTTTTGGAACCCCAAGGAAAAAGATAAAGAGGAAGACCAAGATATTCTCTGAGAAGACAGATGGAAGCAGAGACGAAGATGATGGGGAAGACCTGGAATTATTTTAAAGAATGGAAAGAAACATAACTTCTTGGAAAGTGTTTGTTGAAGACCTAAGCTCCACTGAGAGTTGAAAAGGTAAAAGCAGAAAAAGAATTTTTAGCGCTTCATACTTGTTAATCTGATTCGCGTAAGTGTCTTTTGCTCGTTTTTTTTTTTTTGCTTTTTTAATGCAATATAGTTGTACATTATAGTGATTGTTTATCATTTCATGTTTGAAGGGTATATAAACAGATTAATGGAGACAAGTAAGGTAATAAACAGACAGGTGCACGCAGACAGGTAAGGTAATAAACAGACAGGTGCACGCAGACAGGTAAGGTAATAAACAGATAACAAACATATTCAGTACCGGAAGATACATTCTTGCAGAACTGGCTGGTTTTCTGTACTTGCTCAACTCGCGAGCCCTGTTAAAATAATTGAGGTTGTTTAGCACAGGTAGCTCGCTTTCCTTATTAAGAAAATACTCCGACCAGGTGTGTCTCAGCTTCATCTGGTCCGATCTCAGATTCGCCGTCGCCGCTTCGGAACTGTTCAAGTCGAATCTTACTTTGTGATTATTTTCCTTAGATGTTGCAACATTAAGGACTGAAGGCTCCATCTCAATGTCGGAGTTATTGGCAATAAGATTCATGAAGAACATATTATAAAGTCCACTGTGTTTTGAGATGGGTTTAGTTTCGCCACATCCCGTTATTTTTGATGCGTAGCTGTTGTATTCATCCGCTGAATATGTTTTATTAATAACGTTTTTCCATTTTGAATTCCCAATGTTTATTTCAATAGAAACAGGCGGACTATATTTCATCGTTGCTTGTTTTATTTCCTTGTTTTTCGGTCTTTCTTTTCGCGACCAATTTCCGGGGCGAGGCTGTGGTTTTAATGTTAACTTGAGAGAGTTGACAGTTGTCGAAACTGGAGATGATGTTGCCGGGATTGAATATGAATTTGATTCATCTTGAGACTTTTCTGCATCATCAGTTTCATTTACGTTATTCGCGTTAGCATTAAACGGTAATTTTGATTTTGATTTCTTTATTTTTGATTTTAGAAATTTAGAGGGTAATTTAGAATCAGACATTCGGGATACAGAAATCGATCGTTCTTTCTGTAATTTCTTTGTTCCTTTTGATTCAGACTTTGGTGAAAGGCGTTTCCTGGGTGTTGTGGACTTTGCCCTCAAGAACGAATCCAAGCGAGCAGATAATGTGGTTCGAGGCTTTCGATCTCGCAATTTGGGAACTGATTTAGTCTTTTTTGAAATTACAGATAACTTTGATCCTTGTGATGTTGCTACTGAATTTGATCGCTTCATGGTTGATATTTTTGATGCAGGTGAGTTGGGAGACAGGTCGGGACTAGACGATGAGTTCGTTTGTTTTTGGTCATGAATCCTTGAGTCAGACATGAGTCGTGGTGTTCTTCTTAGTTTGGCAGTGTGTAGTCCTGGTGTGGAGACTGTTCCAGACACTTTGAGATACCGTTTTGACTTTGATTCTAAGTTTGATGACATCAACTTCATTCTAGAGTTAGAGACCTGTTTCCTGAAGCGTTTCCGAAGTTTTCCATCTGAAACTGATTGTTCCATGTCGCTATCTACATCAACATGTTGGTTTCTCTCAAGCTGCTCATTTTCGGAGGCTTCCATTTTCTTTTTTGCTTTCGATAACTTCTTCACGAAACGAAGTTTAATTTTACTCTTGTGTGTGTCATGTGCTGCCGCGGATAATGTTTCTATAGAGCTGACCGGAACGCGTGTATTAGCACTTCGTTTAATCGATATTTTAACAGCTTTTGTATCATTCCGCTCACCTTTTGTTAAGGCTGTCACGCCCTCATTTTCTTGGGGGAAATTTTTTCTGAACCTTGCGGCTGATAGCTTATAGACCTTTTTATCTGTGCGAATATTCTATTCGTCTTTTCGCTTCTTTTCTGTTCAAAATTTGGCAGAATTTTTTGGTTGGGAATAGCAACACTCTGTTTTCTTGTTGTAGTATTATCTGTTGACTTCTTCTGAGACAATCGCGACTGCAGACTTTGTGTGAGTGATTGCGCCTTATTAATAGGAGAAGCAAAGCTTTTTCTGGGTAACTTTTCAACATTTGGTTGTACAATGTTGTTCAGCAGGAAAGCTTTTTTCACATTTAAAATGGAGCTTTCCACTTCCTGTTTTAGACGAAAATCATCGACATCTACCTGAAGATTTGCTACTCTTGAAAACGAGACTTTCTCGAGCTGGTTTGAAGAGATTAAAGACGGATCAAGGTTTTCGAGACTATTTTTAGACTTGAGCACTTTGATACCGGACAACTCATTTGTTTGTTTATGCTCCTCACTAGACTTCTGAAACTGCAACAAGCTTGGAATTGTAGATTCGCTATCAATAAATCTACTTTCAGCGCCCCCATGATCGTCCATGGCGCCAAGTGAAGGCGAAGAGCTCGCGAAAACGCTTTGTGGACGGTCACTAGAGAGTTCAGTCACGGTGCGACGTGTCCTGATGCGCATGTAGACAGCTACTAGATCGGTGATACAAGAAAGTAGCTAAAAATAGAATTTCATCTTTACGGGTTTTGACAACGTCTAAACCATCTAAGGGCAGAATCCCCCTACAGAAAAGATCATCTGTTGCCTTGCAGGAAGATTGGGGACAATCAAAGGCTAATGAAAGCTAACCTGAATAAAATGCTGGCTGAAATCGGATGCACTGGGCCACTTGCGCAGAACACAGTGCAACGTTTTAACGGGTGTTCAATCGGAGTGGATCTGGCAGACTCTAATTGTGATGTTCTGTCTGTGGGGGCGATCAACACACTTAACCTGACAGCTGACTTCATGTGAGAGTCTGGAATCCTGCTCTGATTGAGCCCTGATCGCAGAGAGAGAGAGAGAGAGAGAGAGAGAGAGAGAGAGAGAGAGAGAGAGAACGTCTCAGGGGCAGCCCATTACCACCTAGACTGAAAGTCGAAGGGCTAATGGTATTTTCCCGAAAGCACCCCATACTTGTGAGGTCTTCAGTTATGTTAGATATAGACGTCTGACGTCATTTTACCCACAACCGCCCATGCTCGCAATGCTTGAAACGTCACAACCTTTGGGTGGTCCACCCTCAGCAGCAGGCATTCAATATATGTGGCAATGCTATAGGAGCTATAGACGACTGACGTCGTTATACTCACAGCCGTCGCTAGCTCCAAAAACTGAACATCTCATACTAGTTAAGGGTTTCCCTTTCAGCCCTCAGGTTTACTTCTATGGATGGCGATGGCTGTGGCCTTCCTGTAATCCGGCAAGAGGTCAGAATGTTCACGAACACTGCCAAAACACAACCGCCATTGGTTATTGGTTATGGAAGGCCTCGGTATCACAGCAAACGAATTAAAATCCATAATTGCTCAACCGCCCGTGCCAGTGGAATCATCCGAATTACCAACTCATCTCCCAAACAAAGAAAGGTAACTGTAGTCCCCATCGTAGCAGTCTCAGCACACGCCAAAAGACATAAGGCGAAACCGCGCAGAAAGTGAACACAGCCAACTGTTCCCTGTCATACAATATCATCATTCATCGTAAACAAGCGGGATATCGAAGCAGGATCAAAACGGATGAGACACACAGCTCACGGTGTGCACAGAGCACTTAACTCAGTAGCTCCTGCAACAAGCCGGACTTGGAATATGAGGAAACTGCAAGAAGGAACACTTTTCAGACATAGCCTTCAATGGTTCCTGCCGCCTATCCACCATATACCATGGGAGTTCACGTCCTCCCGAAAATGATGATCGTCATAGCACTTGATGATGTTAGGCCGTCATTGATGACTCCAATTCCAAACATATAGACACACAGTGGTGGTAAGTTATCATTTCCAATCCAACAGAAGCCACATGACCTGTAGTTAGTAAAACCACAGAGAGAATATGATTTTGTGACCTTCACTGATTCACTCTTAGATGTGAATGTGTAGTTTACACAAGAGGAGAAGTTTTCAACTACAGTGATCCCATTTAAGGCAATTCTGGGATAGCAAGGCAAGTCTCCTTTATAGCAGCAGAACTTGATGTTCTCCGCTCCCTTCTTGTAGCTGCCGCCACACGATTCTGATGTCTCATTAACTTGGACATCATTCAAGAACAATGTCAGATTAACATTCCATAGATATGGCTCTGCTGATGAAATGCTTGGTGCAACAGTTGTATCAATCATACTGGAGGCTCCTGGTCTGTGGTAATTAATATCACAGACGGCACACGATGTTGTTATATTCAGTATTTCTTTCTGGGGTGTAAATATGTGGCACACACATGGAGAGTGGTTTGTGGTCACAGTAATCCCATTAAAGGCAATTCTAGGGTAGCATGGCATAGCTGTTTCAGAACAGCACAATCCTAGGATGTTTTCTATGTTTGCTATAAAGCTGCTGCTGCTACACAATCCTGACTAATTATAGGTGTGGGCATTATTCACTTGCAATGACAAAACTGCTTTGTTTACATCATAAACCTCTGGAAGCGAATCATTTATGGGACTAATAGTACAATTTATTCTTCCATCGGGGATATCTTCCTTGAGTCCCCAAAAAAAGTCTTTGGTTAAAAAGCACATATGCTTTTGAGTTAAACACAAAATGCGCCCACTTCATAGATTCAAAATGATCCTTGCCAATGCCATCCGTTTGCACAAGTTAGGTCCTTAGCTACCAACGTCTAAAACGAAGCCATCAAATTAACGACTTTATCTACAGCGAAGGTTAACGAACTGTGAACAAACATTTATGTTCAAACCCTTGAAAACATTTTCAAAAATCTGCCAACTCGCAGCAATAACATATATCGTGTTGTTCAATGTAAACATTGCTTGGTCCATAGCTCGAATATAAATAAGCTGCCATTTTGGTGCGTCCCCGTTGTTCTATAGAACAATAAATAAAACAAGACCATACGTGGTAATGCTAGGATACGCTACCGGGCGGATTAACAGAGGTAATAAAGGATAATGGGAAGTCTTTTAAGTGTTTTCAAGTCTTAAGACAAAGTTAAGTTAATGTTAAGTCAGTCCTTTAGATTGGCTGTGAAACATGGAGAGCAACAAAAATAACAATCATGAAGATACAGACTTTCATTAATGGATGCTGGCGCAGAATAAAAGGATGGAAATGGCAGGACAAAATCACTAACATAGAATTATGGAAATGTATCAGTCAAATAACACTGGGTAAAAATATACAGCGAAGACGACGGCGCTGGATAGAACACACACTGAGGAAGCCAACTGAGAGTATTACAAAACAGGTCTTTTTTTGGAATCCCCGTGAAAAAATACAAAGAGGAAGACCAAAATATTCTTGAAGAAGACAGATGGAAGCAAAAATGAAGATGATGGGGAAGACATGGAATGATCTTTTTTGAAGGTCTATGCTCCACAGTGAGCTGAAAGTGTTTGTTGAAGACCTATGCTCCACAGGGAGTTTAAAGTGTTTGTTGAAGACCTATGCTCTACACGGAGCTGAAAGTGTTTGTTGAAGACCTATGCTCCACACGGAGTTGAAAGGTAGAAGAAGAAGAAGATAATGGACAAACGTGTCATGTCGAGTACCAGGGCCCGGTAATTGTAACAGAGGCGGACGTATATAACGTAATTTCCCCGTTGTGAATGTCAGCTTGTGCTTTAACCTAGTGTCGTCCACTTATCACGTAATGCTTCTAACATACAATTTTTTTGTATATTTTAATTTTTCCTCATATTCAGCTTTACTGCAGCTTCGCATTTTTATGCATTCATTTGCATTTCTTTGCCTTAACCCCTTACAAGTACTAGTAGTTGCTACTTAATGTTTGCATTTCGTCCTAAGTGTTTACTTTAGTATTTATATCTTAGGTTAGTCCTTTTATTTTCTTTAACATATTTCGAATATTTTTGTTTTAATGTTTCGTTATTAGTTTTGTGTGTGTGTTTTTCATGTTTGTCCCTGCTGAAGGCCTATTGGGCCGAAACGTCGTTTAGTCTGTGTCGTCCACTTATCACGTAAAGCTTCTAACATACCATTTTTTGGTATTTTTAAATTTTTCCTTGAAGCTAATCAGCGGTTAAACAAATCGTGCCTCGCCCAGAAGACAAAAGCATCGCCCCTGAAATAAGGGGGCGTGGCCAAGCTCTCCAACACATCGAATATCACCGTCGACACATGCCTCAGTTGCTTCCTGTTATCACAAACCTGTGGGACTATTTGTGGCTATAATCTTTATATTTTGCAAGATTTGTAAATAAAGATGTCCTTCCTCGTCATCACCATCAAGTACTAAGCCTGCTGGCGTAGGTGATTATGTCTCTCCACAACTTTCGATCTCGACAGTTATTTATCATTTCTGTTGTTGACCTTCTGCCAAGCCATTCTCTTAAGCTGTATTGTATCTTTTCTCTTTGCTTCTATCTATCTCTTCGTCCCTTAATTTTCTCAGTTGTTACAATATATTCCAGTTGTTCTCTTCTCATTCTATCTATCTATTGTCCTTTCGAGCCGAAGACGGCACGGCACATAGGGCAGAACCACAATCTCAAAAAACAGAAACCTTGCGTGTCAAAATGGCACATATTGCAGAGATCACTGCTTTTAAAATCTATGGCGCTGTTTCCATAACAATACTTTTACAATGACAGCTTGTCAAGCCATCGATCAACCTCCTTAGTCGCCTCTTACGACATGCCTGGAAGGTCACAATGTCACTAATCTTTGCCTTCCTCATAATGAGGCCCCGGTAACACACGGGATATGGCCAAAAATGATGATTTGGTTCTTTAGTTATGAAAGGTCCCAGTATCACTGCAAACGAATTAAAACCCATAATTGCTCAACCGCCCGTGCCAGTGGATTCATCCGAATTACTATCTCATCTCCCAAAGAAAGGTAGATGTAGTCCCCATCATAGTAGTCTCAGCACACGCCAAAAAACATAAGGCGAAACCGCACAGAAAGTGAACACAGCCAACTGTTCCCTGTCATACGATATCATCATCCATCGTAAACAACTGGAATATCGAAACATGATCAAAACGGATGAGACACACAGCTCACGGTGTGCACAGAGCACTTAACTCTGTAGCTCCTGCAACAAGCCGAACTTGGAATATGAGGAAACTGCAACAAAGAACACTGTCATACATAGCCTTCAGTGGTTCCTGCCGCCTATCAAATGATTATTGTTTCTTCCTAATATTGATTATTAGCTCTACTTATTATTAAATATCCTAAACCGAAATTTTTCGGGCACATCATGAGAAGAGGAAAGTTATAAAACTAGCAAAATACAGGGAACGAGAGATCGCGGACGACAAAGAGCGAAAATACGGGATAGCTTGGTGTCATGGCATGGAAAACAGTCAACAACAGAATTGATACGATGCATGATAGATTGTGGAAGGACATGATCTACTCTAACCGGCATTACACATAGTGATGATGCAATCAAGATTCAATCAGAGTAGGATACCAGACTCTCTCATGAAGACGCTGTCTGTTTAAGCGAATCAATTGCCCCATATAGTTTTTCTTCCAGGGAGGTGGGCGTGGACCACATTGTTCTTCTCAGGTCTGTGTACTGGGGGCAATCCTGTAGAACATGTTTTGTAGTCATATTGTCCAGTGTACAGTGGTATAGGCTGGTTGTACCTATTTTGAATTTGGTGAACATGTGATTTCTCATTCTATTGTGGCCAGTGCGTAGACGAAGTATGATGACTTGATCCCTCTTTGATAGTTGGTGGTATCCGTCACTCTCGTTATGCTTTGGGTGTTCTCGTTTCCATTTTTCATGGAACTGGCTCTTGAGGATGGATTTGGCTTCATCATAACTGAGCGGATGGTTCTCTTGTGGTAATCTCCCTCCCTCTTTAGCTAATTTGTCTGCGCGTTCGTTCCCGTGTATATTACAGTGTGATGGTATCCACTGAATGACTACTCTCTGGAAGTTGTCCAGGGTTGTTCTCAAGTCATCTAGTTAATTGCTCTTGGGGTTTTTTGAGCTGTTAAGACTGACAGTGCATCAGTCAGAATCATCAATTTATTGTGCATGTTATTTTTGTGTTTGATAGCCAGTGTTGCAGCATCTCTGATGGGCTCAGTTTCTGCTTTAAAGTTGTTTGAGAATTTTCCAGTAGCTATTGACTTAGTGATCTCGTCCTGATTATTCAGCGTCAAGAACACACCTTCCCCTCCATTTCTAGTGGCATTTGTAGCAGAGCCATCTGTGTATATGTGGGACCAAAAATCCTGTGGGTAGGTATTGTGTATGTGTTTTTCTGCTATGTGTTTTCTTTTTGTGCCTGATTGGGTGCCTTTTTTTCATGATTCCTGTTATATTTTCTTTAAGTTGGGTATTTTATGCTTTCCATGAGGAGACATATCAGATGGGCCCAAGGGTTTCGATATTGTTTGGGAAAGTACTGGGTCTCCAGTAGTTAGTTTATTGGCAATTGCAGCGAAGTTGTTCCTCTTTAGTCGTACAATTCCGGAACCAGTTATTCTTTGGTGCATGGGGTGGCTAATGAGCCTTCTATTGTTGCAATACTTTAGTGACCCGTCTGTCATCTAAGGGTTGTAAACCTGTTACTGTTTCTAGAGCCTTGATAGGTGTAGATTTCATAGCATCAGTGATGATACGGGCAGCCTGGTTCTGTCTTCTGTTAATTTTGCTAAGGTGTGATTTGGAAGCCATAGCCCAGGCTGTGACTCCATACTCTAGGACTGGTCTGACTCTTCCTACGTATAGTCTTTTCAAAATATTGCTGTCTGCCCCCAGTCCGTTCCTGCCAATTTCTTCATAATATTAGTTCGTTTTCTGGCTTTGTTCCTTGCTCTGTCTACTAATTTTCTAAGTCATTCTGTGATTCATGGTGACTCCAAGATATGTTGAGTTTTGGTCAATAGGAAGTGTATGGTCTTTTATATTCAAGTTTGCAGAGAGTGTGTTTCTTGATAGGCTGAAAATTGTATATGTAGTTTTTTTTCCGTTGATTGGTAAGAGCCAGGTGTTCGTCAATTTTTAAAGTTCACCTAGGGCATCTTGCATCCTGGGTCCAGCCACCGTCATACTTTCCTCGCGAACCCATAACGCCATATCATCTGCGTATATTGCTGAGTGTATTCTGGGTGGAATGTCAATTACGATGTCATTTATGACAATTAAAAAGAGTGTTGGGGACAAGACTCCGCCTTGCGGGACACCTTGTTCGATAGAGACCTTCTTACTTAGTTGACCTTGAACTTGTACTCTGGCCGTTCTATCCTGAAGGTATTGAGAGACCCAATTGAATAAACGACCCTGGATGCCAAGTCTGAAAAGCTTGGTCTTTAAACCCTCTCGCCATACCCTATCAAAAGCCTTCTCAATGTCGACCCACACTGCCAGTGTGTGTTTCTTTTCTTATATAGCATGCTCTATTTCCTGTGCAATGTAGGTGATCTTCAGTTGATCTGTGCTGACGGAAGCCACTTTGTTGTGGTACGCTTTGTTGTTTTGTCTCCAAATGCCACATAAGTCTTCTGTTAACCAGCCTTTCCATGAGTTTACTCAGGCAGCTCAGTAAGCTAATTGGGCTATATCTACTTGGGTCTAGTGGGTCTTTTCCACTCTTGAGGATGGGCGCCATAATAGCTTCTTTCAAGATTGCCGGCACATGACCTCTCTTCCAGCTAGCATTTATTATTCTTAGAAGCTGACTCTTGGCTTTCTGTCCCAGATTTAGGAGCATTTCGATGGAAATTCCATCTTTATCAGGGGAACATTTGAGCTTCAATCCTTTGAGGGCAACATCTAATTCAGTTGATATTATATGAGAGTTGTTCCTATTTGTACACCTATACATTTTCTAACTTAACTGATTTTTGCACTAATGATTTTCCTGTAAATTAATCTGTAAATTGAACAATCATTAATGGTAATGAGAATAATGGCACTTTCTGATATCAAATACACAGCTTCTAACCACAAATATTATTGAAAATTATATAAATGAAATTGACTGAAAAAATTGTAGCACCAAGTAAAAAGACTTCACCACAATGCACAATAAAGACGAATGGAACTATATTAAAACAGGTAAATGAATTTAAATATCTGGGAACAATGTGAACCTCAGATGGTAGATGTACAACAGAAGTGAGATGCAGAATGGCTCAGGCAAAAGCATCTTTCCAAAAAAATGAGGAAGATTCTGTACAATCCATTTTTGACAATAGAAACAAGAAAAAAAAGAGTTCTTAAATGTTATATAAAGCCAGTCTTAACATATAGATGTAAATCATGGACAATAGGCAATAAAATCAGTTGAGACTATAGAAATGTGGTTTTCAGAAGAATGTTGAGAATGCCATGGGCAGCTAAGAAGAGTAATGAAAACGTTCTGAAAGAGGTCAAAGCAAAAAGAGAGCTATATAATATTCAATGTGAGTGTCACGATAAGTGATTTTGCCCCCGGCGCTGAAATCCCAAGCTACCCCTCTGTCCTCATTATGGGAGATACCTAAATACGCCTCTGCCCTCACTACGGGAGGTACCTAATTACACCTTTGCCCTCAGTATGGGAGATACCTAATTACGGCTCTGCCCTCACTACGGGAGGTACCTAATTACGTCCCTGCCCTCACTACGGGAGATATCTAAATAAGCCTCTGCCCTCAGTATTGGAGATATCAAATACACTTCTGTCCTCAGTATTGGAGATATCAAATACACCTCTGCCCTCAGTATTGGAGATATCAAATACACCTCTGTCCTCAGTATTGGAGATATCAAATACACCTCTGCCCTCAGTATTGGAGATATCAAATACACCTCTGTCCTCAGTATTGGAGATATCTAAATACACATCTGCCCTCAGTTTTGGAGATATCTAAATACACATCTGCCCTCAGTATTGGAGATTTATAAATACACCTCTGCCCTCAGTATTGGAGATATCAAATACACCTCTGCCCTCAGTATTGGAGATATCTAAATACACCTCTGCCCTCAGTATTGGAGATTTATAAATACACCTCTGTCCTCAGTATTGGAGATATCTAAATACACCTCTGCCCTCAGTATTGGAGATTTATAAATACACCTCTGCCCTCAGTATTGGAGATATCAAATACACCTCTGTCCTCAGTATTGGAGATATCAAATACACCTCTGCCCTCAGTATTGGAGATATCTAAATACACATCTGCCCTCAGTATTGGAGATTTATAAATACACCTCTGCCCTCAGTATTGGAGATAGCAAATACACCTCTGCCCTCAGTATTGGAGATATCTAAATACACCTCTGCCCTCAGTATTGGCGATATCTAAATACACCTCTGCCCTCAGTATTGGAGATTTATAAATACACCTCTGTCCTCAGTATTGGAGATATCTAAATACACCTCTGCCCTCAGTATTGGAGATAGCAAATACACCTCTGCCCTCAGTATTGGAGATTTATAAATACACCTCTGCCCTCAGTATTGGAGATAGCAAATACACCTCTGCCCTCAGTATTGGAGATAGCAAATACACCTCTGCCCTCAGTATTGGAGATATCTAAATACACCTCTGCCCTCAGTATTGGCGATATCTAAATACACCTCTGCCCTCAGTATTGGAGATTTATAAATACACCTCTGCCCTCAGTATTGGAGATATCTAAATACACCTCTGTCCTCAGTATTGGAGATATCTAAATACACCTCTGCCCTCAGAATGGGAGATACCTAAATACCTTCATCATAGTTAAGTTGTATTTAGAGGAAAATGGGGCGGGGGGGGGTGCTATTTATACAGTGCAGTACTTAAGCACAATGAAACAAAAATATATAAATAAAATTAACATGAGTTAATTACATAACAAAACACAACATAAAGCTGGTAAAATAACAGCAAAATTATAAGCAAGCAACAAGTGAGCAGAGTAGTCTGGTAGAAATGGGCCGCTGCCAAAATTTGACGGACATTTTGAACCAGGGGACAGACACCTGTTTATGGAATGCTGTAATCTATCACGTGACCTGGTGCTTTGACAATGTGCATAATAAATGTAGTATATTCTTATAGAAAATACAATAAACAAATTGCATTTAATATTAATTTTAGGATTTATTTTCTTTATAATATATCTTTTATGGTAAATAATAAAGAAAACGCATTGTTTGTACCTTTTATGTGAGTTCTAAAGTCTTACCGACAAGTAAAAAACTCAATGGAAGAGCCAGGAAGTGGGTTCGTTCTTCAACTTCAAAAAGGCACTGGCAGGATTCGGTCCTCTGGGTGGTTGACTTCGATAATTTCGATTTACAGATTGTACACTCTACAGACATTAATTCACTTTTTGCATATACGATTTACAAAATATTCCTTGTTCTCATTCGCAAAGAATCATATACAGTTAAATCGCCTTGCTGTTTTTGAAGAATAAAACCGGTTTTTTTTTGGACGGACCCCGGAAGCAAGGGCTAAAGTTCGGCCATTACCAGCAGACACTGTCGTCTAGGACAGGTTGATGCCGGCTCTTGTCAGCAGTCAGTAAGTATTAAATAGAATTTTCTGTATAATATCTTGTTGCAGAATGTTGTAGATAAACGGTGATAAAAAAAATAAGTGATTGCAGTTTGCATTGTCTATATAATATTGTCAATAAAATATTTTGATAGGAGACCTCACGACTCACTGGTGATGGATATTGTTGGGACGGTACCCGGGTGGTGAGGTGATTCATTTATTACAATTTAAAATTATTATATAAATATTATAATTTGATTATTAAATACTTAAACCATAACAATAACAACATAAATTACTTATATTTATAAATGATAGGACATTTACGAGAAGCCTAGACTGAGTAGTGAGACTTTACTTACTTTGATTGATTTGTCACTGACTTAATAATTGACTAGAATTTAAAAAAAAAGTCAAAGTCAACCCAGGACCCACCTCAGTTTTGGATCAATCTAGTGATAAATGATGATATTGATAATAAGATAATATCACTGAATACCAGATGATTATAAAAAACTATAAGATGCTTATCGGATTGCCCTGGCATATATGATTGATATGCATATGATATGCTTCTTAATCCTAATCTTACTTTCTATGTTTCTTGTAACTAAATCTACTCTACTCTACTCATTGAGTATTGAGTGACTCATCATAAATAATTAATAATATTGACGATTTTGAACATAGTTAGATAACCCGTCATAAGCAAGGATTATAACCTGGAGAAAAAAGTTTATTCTATAGTAAAATCAATCTGCTGATCTATACTATAGTCTATGTATTGTCAGAAATGTTAGTTAAGCAAAGAATGTTGTTATCAATTATTTCAAATAATCAATTTTAATTGGATATGGATTGGAAGTTGACAACTAGGCTACAAATCCAACTAACATCAACATGATGATGATATCATGTCATTGGAATGCTAGTAATGCGGCATATCTTTTATAAAATAAATTATATTTGTATTTTCAATATTTTGTAAACTGTGATGAGTGATGTGGTTTTGTTGTAAATCAAATTATAATTAAAATTATCATTATTAGTAATTATATGTTATAATTACAATTATCATTATCAGTAATTATATATATATTATTATTGATTCTTTCTTAACTGTCTAATATTGGGTACTTTATATTTCTCTTTTTGCTTTGGACTCTTTCGTTTTTATTACTACTCGTCTTAGGTGCCCATGGTATTCTCAACATTCTTCTGTAAAGCCACATTTCTACAGACTCCAGTGATTTTATTGTCTGTTGTCCTAGTGTCCATGATTCACATCCATATAATAAGACTGGTTCTACATAACATTTAAGAACTCATTTTTCTTGTTTCTGTTGTCAAAAATGGATTGCACAGTATCTTCCTAATAATTTTGGAAAGCTGCTATTGCCTTAGCTATTTTGCATCTCACCTCTGTTGTCCTTCCATATATATATATATATATATATATATAAATGTTTATTATATCTGGTATGCAGACATTTTTGTTTTGATGATATGATATTATGCCGTTTTAAACTTCATCTAAGAGTAGAATGTGATAATATCATACCGTTATAAGCATTCATTCATGTCACTCATGATGATTCAGATTGAACTAAAGTCAAGAACATGAAATGATAATGAATAAAAAATGAGTGATTATCTAATAGGTAACCATTTTTAACGTTTTTTTTGTCTGTAAGCCATTCAATTGTTATATTGTTATTATGACTATTCTCCATGAATAATCATGGATTTAAATAAAATTGACACACAACAAAAGGACTCTCACACTCAGCTGCCATGTGTCTGGATGTCTCTGCTTTCATTTGATTTAGACTCCTTAGTCAATATCTTCATTAGGTAAAGTACTAGTTAGCGTCATTACATAATTTCTGCTAAGCAAGTGATATCCCCCTGATTGACCACACATATTTGAATGTATCAACTGCTTCTAGTTTTTGCCCATTTAATTTAATTTTTCATCAGGGTTTAGGGTTAGGTTTAGTAGTTTTAGGGTATTTCTAACCCAGGATTAGGGTTTAGGGTTAGGTTTAGTAGTTTTAGGGTATTTCTAACCCAGGGTTAGGGTTTAGGGTTAGGTTTAGAAGTTTTAGGGTATTTCTAACCAAGGGTTAGGGTTTAGGTTTAGTAGTTTTAGGATATTTCAAACCCAGGGTTAGGGTTAGGTTTAGAAGTTTTAGGGTATTTCTAACCCAGGGTTAGGGTTTAGGGATAGGTTTAGTAGTTTTAGGGTATTCCTAACCCAGGGGTCTTCTAATTACAGATTATAGAACAACCGAATACAGTACAAGGGAACATTACTCTGAACAGACATGACATAACACTTCTAAACTAGAACTTCACCCATCATTATTTTTGATAATCAACAGATGCAGGATAAAATGAGCATACTTGATGAAAGATCACAACAACTAGGACTGAAAATTAATAGAGATAAGACCAACATTATGAGAATTAATGCAGTTGGCAATAACCAAATAAAATTAGGAGAAATACCTCTACTAGACGTACAATCTTACATATATCTCGGAAGTAATATAGATAAAGAGGGAGGAACAGAAAATTATACCAAAATAAGGATATCAAAAGCAAGAGGAGCTTTTGTTGCACTGGGAAACATATGAAAGTCCAAAGAAATTAGGTTAAATACAAAAATAAAAATTTTCAACTCCAGTGTTAAGTCAGTCCTATTATATGGCTGTGAAACATGGAGAACAACAAAATTGACAATCACGAAGATACAGACTTTCATTAATGGATGCTTACGCAGAATAAAAGGATGGAAATGGCAGGACAAAATCACTAACATAGAATTATGGAAATGTACCAGTCAAATACCAGTAGATAAAGAGATACAGTGAAGACGACGCTGGATAGGACACACACTACGGAAGCCAACTGAGAGTATTACACAACAGGCCCTTTTTTGGAATCCCCAGGGGAAAAGACAAAGAGGAAGACCAAAGAATTCTTGGAGAAGACAGATAGAGGCAGAGATGAAGATGATGGAGAAGACATGGAATGATCTTAAAAGAATGGCAAAAAAACAGAACGACCTGGAAAGTGTTTGTTGAAGACCTATACTCCACAGGAAGCTGAAAGGTAGAAGAAGGAATTTCTGGTAATCTATATAATATTATATATTGTCAGCATAACCATGTTATATGATTATTATCAAGTCTCATGCTGATGTTGATTATCATGTCCCTGCACACCTTTTCATCTCTACAGTTGGTTATCAATTCCGTTATTCACTTCCTACCAAAACAACCTGCCTCTTTCAAGCTGACATCTATCTTTTCTCTCTTTTACCAACAGTTGATTCTGCCCCCAATTTTTTCCTGTTGTCACAATATAATAAAATGTTCCACATGTTCCCTTCTTATGCATTGATAGATCCAGCAGTTCTTGTAGACACTTCTTATACGTCTTAATTGTTTCTGGCCTCATAATACCATGATGTTTCCAGCACACTTTACAATTTCTAGTTCCTTAAAATATTTTATTTTCATTCAAATTGTAATCAAAGAGTAACATCATGTCTATATTGGCATGTCGTTTACTCTTCTGTATGTTACAACACAGATTACGTCACACCCATTTCAAGTAAAGGTAAAGTACACGCGAGTTTCCACCCATATGTGCTCGGCCGCCTATCCAGAAATATTTGGAGATTTCTGTATAGTGTCGCCTCAAGCATTGAAACTCAGATGCGAAGCAACATTCCTCACCTTCCCAGGGTAATACCCTGGTACCCATTTCTGCCAACGGCTGGGTCGACCGTGGGGGTATTTTTTTTGTTTCCAACCACGAGTACAATTCACACTGCTCCCAGCGGGAATCAAACACGGGTTGCCCGAACGTTGGTAGTCCAGTCGGGTGGTTTTCCCAACTAGGCTACCGAGGCCCCCAACCCATTTCAGGTAATTGTGTTTAACTGCTGTTTGGGCACCCAGCGCCTGTCTCAATTTATTTAGTTTATACCGTACCGTATCAGAGGTTTAAAATTATCTATTATATTATTCACTAGAGAGTTACTTCCATCTACATGTGGAGTTTACAAAGAAATCGTGTGATTTCCTATCTGAATTAGCAGTGTTTGTCATCAACAAAAATTCAGCTGATAGAAATGGTATTAATTAGATTTGATCTTAATGTTAGAATTCAATTGATGACGGCTGTAAAGGCCTGTAAATTAACTTTATTTTTATAAATGTTCAAATAATGATAAAATCCCAGCATCTATACCAACATCGGTAGCAGGTATTTGATTGATTTAGAAAAAAAAAAAATAAAGTCTCATGTTTCGATACTTGTAATCAATAAATTAATAAGATTACAGTTAATAATTGTCATCATAATAAATGATCGTGACTGTGGATGATAAAAGATAGTTATTTTTATGCCACGTCAACAAAACCTTCAAGGCAGCTTGGAGACATTGCTAATTTTTTTTAGCAAAATCTTTTTGGATTACTTTGACCTGATTTTTATGATGGTAAGTTGGCATTTATAGTCTCAATTTTACGTTTTCATTTTATTTATCTTGGTCATTTATCCCCCTTTTTTTCTTTCTGTACATGTCTTGCATAGAAAGAAAGTTGAACGCATTCGAAAATAAATGTCTAAGGAAAATACTTGGTATAGCGTGGAACGAATTCAAAACAAATGAGGAAATTAGAGAAATCGTCAATCAACCACTAATATCTTCAGTAATAAAGAAAAGACGATGGTCATATGTTGGACATGTGATGAGAAGAGATAATAACCGAATAGCAAAGCAAGCCCTCATGTGGGAAACAACAGGTAAGAGAAAAAGAGGAAGACCCAGAGTGACACTGAGAAGAACATTGCTGAGAGAGGCAAAAGCAGCAGAAATCGGCTCCCTCAATGAGATAGAGTGCTTGCACAGAACAGAGACAAATGGCGAGATTTGATAAAATATTTTTAAAAGAATTGAAAACTGCTAGAACAAAAATTTAGATAAGAGAAGGAGTATCTTGGTGTACGCCCAATGGGCCGGCTACGGCTCGAAAGGTCAACAGACAAAGATAGACATGTCTTGCAGCATTTTTTTAATTCATGAAATCTAATTCCCTGTTCCGTTATCTAAAAATTCATATATAGTATATTAAGTGTTAGATAAGGATAGAACGTGTAGAATGATATTAAAACCATAAGGTCCATGAACAGTTTTGTCTCTGAAATCTCGTCATTACATTGATAAAAACCTCACATGCTGAAATAGTTATTTATATATTTTCACCATTTTTATAGTTGCTTTTGTAACTTCTTTCCTTCCTCATTAGCCTTTCAGTGTCAAGGGGAGATATAATTTGTGGTCTTTTGCTCTTCTATTGACCTCTGCTGCTATGTTTCCTAGTGTTTCTAATATTCCATTAATCTGTCTTATTCCTGGTCGACCTTTGAGTCTGGTATTCTTGCAATGTTTATAAAAGGTTCATTGTGTTGCATTTTGATCTTTTTTGTCTTATCACATGGCTTTTATAACTGATCCTTGCAATTGTAGTAGTTCCTTTTAAAACTGATCCTTGCAATTGTAGTAGTTCCTTTTAAAACTGATTCTTGCAATTGTAGTAGTTCCTTTTAAAACTGATTCTTGCTGTTTTTGTTGCCTTTGAAGCTTGTTCATGCAATTATGGTTGCTTTTACTCTCTTTCTGTGTTTGCCTGACGACTACTTTTCATTGTCCACCCTTAAGAGAATGTTAAATGAGCATTGATACATTGTTTTATGGACGCAGATATCACCGCTTTGCTGCATATTACAACACAATGCATCTACACCAAAGCAACATCTTCTTGTGGGTGTTATGGGTGGATGATGAAGAGGAGTAGTCGAGTGCCCAAAAAATAATTTTTGTGTGTGGTTCCCCTGCCAATCAGGCTGACGTTTTTCATCATCAGAAGAAGGAGTTAAGGAAATCTTCCTATCCATGCCCTTGATGGGGAAGAGATAAATAATTGCAGTTCTTGGTGGAGAAGAGACAAATAATTGCAGTTCTTGTTGGAGAAGAGACAAATAATTGCAGTTCTTGTTGGAGAAGAGACAAATAATTGCAGTTCTTGTTGGAGAAGAGACAAATAATTGCAGTTCTTGTTGGAGAAGAGACAAATAATTGCAGTTCTTGTTGGAGAAGAGACAAATAATTGCAGTTCTTGTTGGAGAAAAGACAAATAATTGCAGTTCTTGTTGGAGAAAAGACAAATAATTGCAGTTCTTGTTGGAGAAGAGACAAATAATTGCAGTTCTTGTTGGAGAAAAGACAAATAATTGCAGTTCTTGTTGGAGAAAAGACAAATAATTGCAGTTCTTGTTGGAGAAAAGACAAATAATTGCAGTTCTTGTTGGAGAAAAGACAAATAATTGCAGTTCTTGTTGGAGAAAAGACAAATAATTGCAGTTCTTGTTGGAGAAAAGACAAATAATTGCAGTTCTTGTTGGAGAAGAGACAAATAATTGCAGTTCTTGTTGGAGAAAAGACAAATAATTGCAGTTCTTGTTGGAGAAAAGACAAATAATTGCAGTTCTTGTTGGAGAAGAGACAAATAATTGCAGTTCTTGTTGGAGAAAAGACAAATAATTGCAGTTCTTGGTGGAGAAGAGACAATTGCAGTTCTTGGTGGAGAAGAGACAAATAATTGCAGTTCTTGTTGGAGAAAAGACAAATAATTGCAGTTCTTGGTGGAGAAGAGACAATTGCAGTTCTTGTTGGAGAAGAGACAAATAATTGCAGTTCTTGTTGGAGAAGAGACAAATAATTGCAGTTCTTGTTGGAGAAAAGACAAATAATTGCAGTTCTTGGTGGAGAAGAGACAATTGCAGTTCTTGGTGGAGAAGAGACAAATAATTGCAGTTCTTGGTGCAGAAGAGACAAATAATTGCAGGTCTTGGTGGAGAAGAGACAAATAATTGCAGGTCTTGGTGGAGAAGAGACAAATAATTGCAGTTTTTGGTGGAGAAGAGACAAATAATTGCAGTTCTTGATGGAGAATAGACAAATAATTGCAGTTCTTGATGGAGAAGAGACAAATAATTGCAGTTCTTGATGGAGAAGAGACAAATAATTGCAGTTCTTGATGGAGAAGAGACAAATAATTGCAGTTCTTGATGGAGAAGAGACAAATAATTGCAGTTCTTGATGAAAAAGAGACAAATAATTGCAGTTCTTGATGAAAAAGAGACCAATAATTGCAGTTCTTGATGAAGAAGAGACAAGTAATTGCAGGTCTTGATGGAGAAGAGGCAAATAATTGCAGTTCTTGATGGAGAATAGACAAATAATTGCAGTTCTTGGTGCAGAAGAGGCAAATAATTGCAGTTCTTGGTGCAGAAGAGACAAATAATTGCAGTTCTTGGTGGAGAAGAGACAAATAATTGCAGTTCTTGTTGGAGAAGAGACAAATAATTGCAGTTCTTGTTGGAGAAAAGACAAAAAATTGCAGTTCTTGGTGGAGAAGAGACAATTGCAGTTCTTGGTGGAGAAGAGACAAATAATTGCAGTTCTTGGTGCAGAAGAGACAAATAATTGCAGGTCTTGGTGGAGAAGAGACAAATAATTGCAGGTCTTGGTGGAGAAGAGACAAATAATTGCAGTTTTTGGTGGAGAAAAGACAAATAATTGCAGTTCTTGATGGAGAATAGACAAATAATTGCAGTTCTTGATGGAGAAGAGACAAATAATTGCAGTTCTTGATGGAGAAAAGACAAATAATTGCAGTTCTTGATGGAGAATAGACAAATAATTGCAGTTCTTGATGGAGAAGAGACAAATAATTGCAGTTCTTGATGAAAAAGAGACAAATAATTGCAGTTCTTGATGAAAAAGAGACCAATAATTGCAGTTCTTGATGAAGAAGAGACAAGTAATTGCAGGTCTTGATGGAGAATAGACAAATAATTGCAGTTCTTGGTGCAGAAGAGGCAAATAATTGCAGTTCTTGGTGCAGAAGAGACAAATAATTGCAGTTCTTGGTGGAGAAGAGAAAAATAATTGCAGTTCTTGGAGTCTTATCTGCAAGACAACTGAAGTTTTGGAATGTCATTCTCTGCTTTGATTAGTCAAGGTGTACTTCCCCATGTAAGGTCTCAGGAGGGGTTGGTGTGTGTTAATTTGAAACTGTTGTCAGCACAGTCACCCACCATCTTACCAGACATCCAATTGCAGCATATTTTTTCCCGCTGATATAGCCTTTTGGTTCATCCCATCTTTTGAAAGTAGTAGCTAGAGATTTTCTTTGTAAATGTTGGGCATTATGATGATAGCTACATCATGATCAATGTGCTTATCTGTCTGTCAGTCCATCCTCCCACTTGGTCTCCTTTATAGACAAAGACACCACATAGGTCAGAAATTCTAAACTCTCCCATGCCCAACGATCTTTACTTTCAAGTGTCAGACTCTGCACATGATCCACCCATGCCACACGTCCCGGTTCTGGGCAGGCAAGTCTCTTAATCTCAGCAAAAGAGCTGATGCCTGCAGCTACTGCTGTTGCTTCTCGTCTCAGTGTTTGTCCTAGTGTACTCTAATGTGCTTGTGGTCATGAGAAATTAAGATCATAGAAGTATACATGTAAGTAAGAAATGCAATTTAATATAAGAATGGAAAGAGTTTGTTAGATGAAATTAATGTTTAAGTTTTGCAAGTAGAAGTAGAAAGTAGTAGATTGAAAACTCAAAGATGGAAATTGGGAATTTCAAAGAATAAATAGTGTTCTCCATGGCCGTTGAAATGCAGATAATCTAAAATTAGCTAAAGTCCTTGTATGAACCAAATGCAGACACTGCAGTCAGATGTAGAAACCATGGATCACCTCTTGTTTGGTTGAAAACACATTCTGTCAGATCTCCCAATAAACTCATCCATTGACAACACATTCTGTCAGATCTCCCAATATACTCACCCATTGACAACACATTCTGTCAGATCTCCCAATATACTCATCCATTGACAACACATTCTGTCAGATCTCCCAATATACTCACCCATTGACAACACATTCTGTCAGATCTCCCAATATACTCACCCATTGACAACACATTCTGTCAGATCTCCCAATAAACTCACCCATTGACAACACATTCTGTCAGATCTCCCAATAAACTCACCCATTGACAACACATTCTGTCAGATCTCCCAATATACCCACCCATTGACAACACATTCTGTCAGATCTCCCAATATACTCACCCATTGACAACACATTCTGTCAGATCTCCCAATAAACTCACCCATTGACAACACATTCTGTCAGATCTCCCAATAAACTCACCCATTGACAACACATTCTGTCAGATCTCCCAATAAATTCACCAATTGACAACACATTCTGTCAGATCTCCCAATATACTCACCCATTGACAACACATTCTGTCAGATCTCCCAATAAATTCACCCATTGACAACACATTCTGTCAGATCTCCCAATATACTCATCCATTGACAACACATTCTGTCAGATCTCCCAATAAACTCACCCATTGACAACACATTCTGTCAGATCTCCCAATATACTCACCCATTGACAACACATTCTGTCAGATCTCCCAATAAACCCACCCATTGACAACACATTCTGTCTGATCTCCCAATAAACCCACCGATTGACAACGCATTCAGTCAGCATAGCCGAGGGCATGCACCTTTGTCAGAGGGGCGTAACCTGTAAAAAGCAAATCAGCTCACTGCTATACGGGATTAGGTCACACCGATACAGAGAAAGTGCAATGTCATTTTCTGTAAGAGGCTTGAATGTCACATATTGTAGGTGCAATAGAACCACCTTTAATATGGTGTTCAGTATCACTGAGTGTGGATAGGTCAGCATAACATTTGCTGTGTCTGAGTAGCTATTTATTTTGTTGTCATGTAATGAGAAGGAACAGCTGAAGTGTTTTCTGTCCACTTGAGGGTAGTAAAGAGAAAATATATATATTCAACAGCTGGAGAGAATGTCAGGGAAAGGAACCAAATGAAGAATATGAACAAATGAAGAGAAAAAAGTCGGGAAGAGACCTTATCACCTATCATCATCATCATCAAGTACCGGGCCTACTGGCGTAGGTGATCATGTCTCTCCACAACTTTCGATCTCGGCAGCTATTTATCATTTCTGTTGTTGACCTTCTGCCAAGCCATTCTCTTAAGCTGTCTGTTATTTTTTCTCTTTGCTTCCCTCTATCTCTTCGTCCCTCAATTTTTCCAGTTGTTACAACATATTCCAGTTGTTCTTTTCTCATTACATGGCCAAAAAATGATGCTTGTTTCTTCCTAATATTGGAAATTAGCTCTCTTTTTGCTTTGACCTCTCTCAGAACCTCTTCATTACTCTTCTTAGCTGTCCATGGTATTCTCAACATTCTTCTGTAAAACCAAATTTTTACAGACTCCAGTGATTTTATCGATAAGTCTGTTGTCCTATTGTCCATGACTCGCATCCATATGTTAAGACTGGCTCTACGTAACATTTAAGAACTCTTTTTCTTGTTTCGATTGTCAAAAATGGATTGTGTAGTATTTTCCTCATTTTTTTGGAAAGCTACTTTTGCCTGAGCCATTCTGCATCTCACCTCTTTTGTACATCTTCTGTCTGAGGTTAACAAAGTTCCCAAATATTTAAATTCATTTACCTGTTTTAATATTGTTCCACTTGTCTTTATTTTGCACTGAGGTGATGTCTTTTTCTTTGCTGTTACCATTACCTCTGTCTTTTTGCTATTAAGGCTGAGTCCTTTATTTTTGCTTTCTTTCACTATAATGTTATCACCTATATCAGCTAGCATAATAATTGGTGATGATGATGATATCTAGAATGGTACATTTATTTGTTGTAATTTTTGTGTATTTTGTTTAAGAAGCCTTATATGTTAATTAAAAAACAATATGAATTACAAAACATGGAAGCTAAAATAATTCCCACTTTAGTCTAACATTTTGTGAATTATATATAGAATAAGGGAGGTAAATGATTGGATAATGGTTTTGACCTTTTTTCTGGTTAAAACTGGCCAATTCTCACAGTTGGTAAATTGTTCTTTCAAGTGGCATAAGTTTCTGTACTATGTGGCAACGCCCACTGGCATTGCCAGGATGTGAAATGTCAAAGAGTTCTTTGTGTCAGCATAATTCACTTTTATTATTTGGATTACTGGAGCTGCAGTTCTTGACTAGCTAGATGAAGCCAAATATTCTGAGAGATTTGGATTACTGGAGCTGCAGTTCTTGACTAGCTAGATGAAGCCACATATTCTGAGAGATTTGGATTACTGGAGCTGCAGTTCTTGACTAGCTAGATGAAGCCACATATTCTGAGAGATTTGGATTACTGGAGCTGCAGTTCTTGACTAGCTAGATGAAACCAAATATTCTGAGAGATTTGGATTACTGGAGCTGCAGTTCTTGACTAGCTAGATGAAGCCAAATATTCTGAGAGATTTGGATTACTGGAGCTGCAGTTCTTGACTAGCTAGATGAAGCCACATATTCTGAGAGATTTGGATTACTGGAGCTGCAGTTCTTGACTAGCTAGATGAAGCCAAATATTCTGAGAGATTTGGATTACTGGAGCTGCAGTTCTTGACTAGCTAGATGAAGCCAAATATTCTGAGAGATTTGGATTACTGGAGCTGCAGTTCTTGACTAGCTAGATGAAGCCACATATTCTGAGAGATTTGGATTACTGGAGCTGCAGTTCTTGACTAGCTAGATGAAGCCACATATTCTGAGAGATTTGGATTACTGGAGCTGCAGTTCTTGACTAGCTAGATGAAGCCAAATATTCAGAGATGGAAAAATGGGAAGAAAAAATAGTAAAAATATATGGTTACAGCTTAACGTGAGTAATGGACAACACAAAATTGAACAATGTGGCAGCTCATTGAGCCTTCAAAAGGAACAATAAACAACACATGCACAGATATGTCAGTAAAATGAACACTACATCTTCTTCTTCTTCTACCTTTTTTAGCTCCCAGTGGAGCATAGGTCTTTAACAAACACTTTCCAAGTTCTGTTTTTTGCCATTCTTTTAAGATCATTCCATGTCTTCCCCATCATCTTCATCTCTGCTTCTATCTGTCTTCTCCAAGAATTCTTTGGTCTTCCTCTTTGTCTTTTCCCCTGGGGATTCCAAAAAAGGGCCTGTTGTGTAATACTCTCAGTTGGCTTCCGTAGTGTGTGTCCTATCCAGCGCCATCGTCTTCGCTGTATCTCTTTATCCACTGGTTTTGACTGGTACATTTCCATAATTCTATGTTAGTGATCTTGTCCTGCCATTTCCATCCTTTTATTCTGCTTAAGCATCCATTAATGAAAGTCTGTATCTTCGTGATTGTCAATTTTGTTGTTCTCCATGTTTCACAGCCATATAATAGGACCGCCTTAACATTTGAGTTGAAAATTTGTGAACACTACATAGCTAAGTCATAATTAGATATCGAAACAAAATAAAATATGACATTAGAATGAAAGAACTTCAATTCTAGCTGCTGTGAACATGTCCTAAGTTGAATGGCCGCACTCTGAGACAACCAGATTGGAGGAGAGCTTTCTCCTTTGTAGTCAGCTTTACTGCAGCTTCACATTTTGATGCCTTTAAATGCATTTCTATGCCTTGACCCAGATTTTGACATATTCTGTATTCATATTTTATTTTCATGTGTTCTTGTATTTTTTATTTATTATTTTAAAAACTAAAAATAGAAAATATCATTCTGTTACTTTCCTGCTTTCCATTTTTGGATCTACAAACTCATCTTTAGAGTACACATTTTTAGGGCAGAAGCAAAGTTTCTCCACTTTGCATAGTCTTCTCCTCCTCCTCCTCCTCCCATGAATCTCTATTTCCCCTATTCTCTGCTTGGTTGTTTTTGGTCCTACTCTCATTTGTGCCTCTGGAGTCCTGAGCATGGCAGTACTTGTGGTTGTTTTTGGAACTTCTCTGGGCACATGACATACCCAATTCTAGCAATCTGATTGTTATTTCTGAACCTACACTGGGCACATGACATACCCAATTCTAGCAATCTGCTTGTTATTTCTGAACCTACTCTGGGCACATGACTTACCCAATTCTAGTAATCTGCTTGTTATTTCTGAACCTACTCTGGGCACATGACTTACCCAATTCTAGCAATCTGCTTGTTATTTCTGAACCTACTCTGGGCACATGACTTACCCAATTCTAGTAGTCTGCTCGTTGTTTCTGGAGCAAGTGGTGGGGTGTGACGTACAATCCTACATGTTATAGTGGCACCGTTACAAAAATGGAACACAAGAAACAGTATTTTATTGCATTATTTTATTGTAAAGCTGTCACCATATCTTGTAAGACTGTACGTTACACCCCACCACTTGCTCCTGCCACCAGCTTTACAGCAGCACTGAAATTTTTTGCCTCTTCCTTTGTTGTTTCTGGAGCTGCTCTGAGCACATGACTTACCAGACTCTAGCAATCTGCTTGTTGTTTCTGGACCTACCCGCAGCACATGACTTTACTGACTCCAGTAATCTGCTTGTTATTTGCTGTCTATCCTATCTTATCTTGTCTGTCTCTGTCTATCTATCTATCTATCTATCTATCTATCTATCTATCTATCTATCTATCTATCTATCTATCTATCTATCTATCTATCTATCTATCTATCTATCTATCTATCTATCTATCTATCTATCTATCTATCTATCTATCTATCTATCTATCTGCCCCTTTGAGCTGAAGTCAGAACATAGGCAGAACCACAATCTAAAAAACAGAAACCTTGCATGGCCAAAATGGCACATATTGCAGAGATCACTGCTTCCAAAATCTATGATGTTTCCATAACAATACTTTTTTTTACAATGACTGCTTGTCAAGCCATCAATCAACCTCCTTAGTCACCTCTTATGACATGCCTGGAAGGTCAGTGTCACTATTCTTTACTTCCCTCATAATGAGGCCCTGGTAACACACAATAAGACCCTGGTAACACACAGGTAGATGCACGTGCATCTCTAGTAGTTCATTATTTTGTGGGTGTAGGATGATAAGAATAAAATATATACCAGTACTTATAATTGATAGAACTAAACAACTTATATTTTCTTTTCCACATCTCTTATAAACTGAGAAATATTGTTCTTTATTTGACTCTATAATTCTTGGGCTCATGGTGCATGCTATCCAGTTAACTTAGAGCCTACAAATGATAAGAGGAATGTCAGAGTTGGCTGAGGTGTTTGATCATGCATATTTTTGGGTTGTGAGAGGTTGTTGCCATGACAACGATAAATCAATAACAGGGTTCTGCAGACTGGTGATCTTCCCTGCTTTGAATAATGAATTGCTGGGTGCCATTTTGGACCTAGAGCCTGTGTTACTTGTTTAGCTGGATTGATATGTGTAATACTGAGGACTCTTGTTCAGAGTAGTGATATTATTGGGTTTGTGTAATCTTGTTCTCTTCTTGTTTTCAAAATCCTTGATTGAAGATTGAATACATTTTTGTAATATAAGGAAAAATATATATGTCAAATATATGGCACTTTTAGTTCATAAGGAAAATGTTGTAACCCACATTTAACAGTAGTTCATATATTTGTCTTTGGTATTGTAGTGTCAAAAAAAATGTTGAAACCCACATTTAACAGTAGTTCATATATTTGTCTTTGGTATTGTAGTGTCAAAAAAAAATGTTGAAACCCACATTTAACAGTAGTTCATATATTTGTCTTTGGTATTGTAGTGTCAAAAAAAAATGTTGAAACCCACATTTAACAGTAGTTCATATATTTGTCTTTGGTATTGTAGTGTCAAAAAAAAATGTTGAAACCCACATTTAACAGTAGTTCATATATTTGTCTTTGGTATTGTAGTGTCAAAAAAAAATGTTGAAACCCACATTTAACAGTAGTTCATATATTTGTCTTTGGTATTGTAGTGTCAAAAAAAAATGTTGAAACCCACATTTAACAGTAGTTCATATATTTGTCTTTGGTATTGTAGTATCAAGGACAATGTAGAATGAATATTAAGTGGGCAAGATTAGAAAGGAGTAATTAATTATTTGTAGCCATATCATGTAGAATGATGCCTTGGCTTTAGATCTTGCATTGAGCTTCATAATGTATTATTGATTCACTTCTCCTGTGTTTGGTTATTGATTATTGTTGGTGGAGCCTTGCAAACTGCATAGAAAAGTGGCTTTTGTTGTAGCATTTTTATTGTTTAGATATCTTGTGTTTGGAGGTCATAATATAACAATTGGAGGTCATAATATAAATAACCTAAAGTATGCTGATGTCTTAATTGCTAAGAGTGAAAATGAGTTACAAGAAATGTTGGACATTATAGTGAATTCGTCATTTATCGAGTGCCTTCTACGCAACAAAGGTTGGCTACCATGGATCGCCATTCTACTCTGTTTCTTGCTTTGATGGTGCAGGCTGTCATAGATTGAATTGTCCATCTTTTGATGTTACTCGTCCATGTTATTATAGTGAAAGAAAGCAAAAATAAAGGACTCAGCCTTAATAGCAAAAAGACAGAGGTAATGGTAACAACAAAGAAAAAGACATTACCTCAGTGCAAAATAAAGATAAGTGGAACAATATTAAAACAGGTAAATGAATTTAAATATTTGGGAACTTTGTTAACCTCAGACGGAAGATGTACAAAAGAGGTGAGATGCAGAATGTCTCAGGCAAAAGCAGCTTTCCAAAAAATTAGGAAGATACTATGCAATCCATTTTTGACAATAGAAACAAGAAAAATAGTTCTTAAATGTTATGTAGAGCCAGTCTTAACATATGAATGCGAATCATGGACAATAGGACAACAGACGAGAAAATCACTGGAGTCTGTAGAAATGTGGTTTTACAGAAGAATGTTGAGAGTATCATGGACAGCTAAGAAGAGTAATGATGTTATGAGAGAGGTCAAAGCAAAGAGAGAGCTAATTTCCAATATTAGGAAGAAACAATCATCATTTTTTGGCCATGCAATGAGAAGAGAACAACTGGAATATATTGTAACAACTGAAACAATTGAGGGACGAAGAGATAGAGGGAAGCAAAGAGAAAAAATACCAGACAGTTTAAGAGAATGGCTTGGCAAAAGGTCAACAACAGAAATGATAAATAGCTGCCAAGATCGAAAGTTGTGGAGAGACATGCTCACCTACGCCAGAAGGCCCGGTACTTGATGATGATGATCTTGTGTTTATTTTATTTTTGTTTTTAAGCAATGACTTGCGACCAGTTATTAGCAATAAATTGTATTGATGTATTGAAATATTTTAAATGGGTTAATAACAAATTGTGAATGAAGTCAAAGCTAGAAGATGAAAGATGCAGAAGAAAATAGCAAGATCTTCCAACAATAGTATAATTATAACTGAAGTCAAAGTTAGGGGATACAAGATGCAGAAGAAACGAGCAAGATCTTCCAACAATAGTATAATTATAACTGAAGTCAAAGTTAGAAGATGAAAGATGCAGAAGAAACGAGCAAGATCTTCCAACAATAGTATAATTATAACTGAAGTCAAAGCTAGAAGATGAAAGATGCAGAAGAAACGAGCAAGATCTTCCAACAATAGTATAATTATAACTGAAGTCAAAGTTAGAAGATAAAAGATGCAGAAGAAAAGAGCAAGATCTTCCAACAATAGTATAATTATAACTGAAGTCAAAGTTAGGGGATACAAGATGCAGAAGAAACGAGCAAGATCTTCCAACAATAGTATAATTATAACTGAAGTCAAAGTTAGAAGATGAAAGATGCAGAAGAAACGAGCAAGATCTTCCAACAATAGTATAATTATAACTGAAGTCAAAGCTAGAAGATGAAAGATGCAGAAGAAACGAGCAAGATCTTCCAACAATAGTATAATTATAACTGAAGTCAAAGTTAGAAGATAAAAGATGCAGAAGAAAAGAGCAAGATCTTCCAACAATAGTATAATTATAACTGAAGTCAAAGTTAGGGGATACAAGATGCAGAAGAAACGAGCAAGATCTTCCAACAATAGTATAATTATAACTGAAGTCAAAGTTAGAAGATGAAAGATGCAGAAGAAACGAGCAAGATCTTCCAACAATAGTATAATTATAACTGAAGTCAAAGTTAGAAGATAAAAGATGCAGAAGAAAAGAGCAAGATCTTCCAACAATAGTATAATTATAACTGAAGTCAAAGTTAGGGGATAAAATGCAGAAGAAAAGAGCAAGATCTTCCAACAATAGTATAATTATAACTGAAGTCAAAGCTAGAAGATAAAAGATGCAGAAGAAAAGAGCAAGATCTTCCAACAATAGTATAATTATAACTGAAGTCAAAGTTAGAAGATAAAAGATGCAGAAGAAACGAGCAAGATCTTCCAACAATAGTATAATTATAACTGAAGTCAAAGTTAGAAGATAAAAGATGCAGAAGAAACGAGCAAGATCTTCCAACAATAGTATAATTATAACTGAAGTCAAAGCTAGAAGATAAAAGATGCAGAAGAAAAGAGCAAGATCTTCCAACAATAGTATAATTATAACTGAAGTCAAAGTTAGAAGATAAAAGATGCAGAAGAAACGAGCAAGATCTTCCAACAATAGTATAATTATAACTGAAGTCAAAGTTAGGGGATAAAAGATGCAGAAGAAAAGAGCAAGATCTTCCAACAATAGTATAATTATAACTGAAGTCAAAGCTAGAAGATAAAAGATGCAGAAGAAAAGAGCAAGATCTTCCAACAATAGTATAATTATAACTGAAGTCAAAGCTAGAAGATAAAAGATAACAGGTAAAATGAACAAAACCATCCAATATAAAATTGCTTTATTCATTCTAGAACTATCATTCCAATATTGGCAAGATCAGCCATGAGAGAAACTGTTCTACAAAACAGCAACTGACAGTTATTATTTTAGACCAACATCTGCATGTTTTCCCTATACGCCACTTGGCGTGACGGGGGTACTTTACTTTAATTTTACTATCTGCATGTTTTCCCTATACGCCACTTGGCGTGACGGGGGTACTTTACTTTAATTTTACTATCTGCATGTTTTCCCTATACGCCACTTGGCGTGACTGGGGTACTTTACTTTAATTTTACTATCTGCATGTTTTCCCTATACGCCACTTGGCGTGACTGGGGTACTTTACTTTAATTTTACTATCTGCATGTTTTCCCTATACGCCACTTGGCGTGACGGGGGTACTTTAATTTTACTATCTGCATGTTTTCCCTATATGCCACTTGGCGTGACTGGGGTACTTTACTTTAATTTTACTATCTGCATGTTTTCCCTATACGCCACTTGGCGTGACGGGGGTACTTTACTTTAATTTTACTATCTGCATGTTTCCAAATGAAAACACCCTGTCATTTGTCTGTATTGGTAAAAATATCTATCAACCTTGTGAGCCATAGTCGACCTTTAGGACATAGGCACATATACTCTTTCCCTGTTTTGAAATGTTCTTTCTAGCAGCCTTTAGGACATAGGCACATATACTCTTTCCCTGTTTTGAAATTTTCTTTCTAGCAGTCTTGATCCATGCAAAGCTCTTTTATCAAATCTCGCCATTTGTCTCTGTTCTGTGCTGGCAATTTTATCGCATTGAGGGTGGCGATTCCTGCTGCCTTTGCCTAGAGAATCAATGTGTTTCCCAGTGTTTATTGGCCTCTTTCCTTTCTACCTGTTGTTTCCCTGTTGAGGGCTTGAAAAAAGCGGTGCATCTTCCATGGATACAACTACAGCTGAGAAAATGAAGTTTTTTAAAAATAATTTTAACAAACACTAACCAAAAATTCAGAAGGAAGGGTTCAGAATAAAATCAATACTGAATTAGATTAGCAGCAATTTGGATTTAGGAAAAATAGCGGGACAAAAGAAGCCATATTCTGCATGAGAACATTAATCGAAAAGTACACAGAAGTAAACAAACCAATATATGGATGCTTCATAGACTACACCAAAGCTTTTGATAGAGTACACCACAAACAACTTATAGAATGCGTAAAAGAGATGCATCTAGATGATATGGACATACGACTAATATGTAATCTATACTGGGAGCAAACAGCAATAATAAAATATAACAAAGAGAACTCTACACCCATTGATATAAAAAGAGGAGTAAGACAGGGATGCATCCTATCACAAAGCTTGTTCAATCTATGCACTGAGCAAATCTTAAAAACATCATAGAGATGCCAGGCCTAAACATTAATGGAAAGATAATAAATAATCTAAGATATGCTGATGATACTGTACTACTAGGAGAAAATACTAAAGATCTACAACAATTACTTAATGAAATAAACGATAAGCCAAAAATATGGACTAGATATGAATATCAAAAAGACTAAAACTATGATCATAAACAAAGGAAATACTCAAAACCCACAAATGGATATCAAAATTGAAGGAATAGACCAGGAGACAGTTCAGAACTACAACTACCTTGGACATACTATAACCAGTGATGGAAAATGTACAACTGAAATAAACAAAAGAATAGGAATGGCAAAAAGTAATTTTAATGCCATGAAGAACATACTAACATCAAAACAATAACACCAGGTCTAAAACTAAGAATAGCAAAATGTTACATCTTCTCAATATTCCTGTATGGTGCAGAAACATGGACATTAGACAAGAAAACAGAACAGAGAATTGAAGCCTTTGAAATGTGGATATATAGAAGAATAGGTAGAATTGGATGGAAGGTAAAGAAAACAACTAAAAATGAAAAGATAACTACTAAACACAATTCGAACAAGACAAATGCGATTTTTGGGCCATGTTAAAAGACACAACAGCCTACTAAAAGTAATCCTGGAGTGGAAAATACAAGGTAAAAGAGGCAGAGGCAGACCAAGACTATAACATGGACGAGTAACATTAAAAGATGGACAAATCAGCCTATGACAACCTGCACTATCAAAGCAAGAGACAGAGCAGAATGGCGCTCGATGGTAGCCAACCTTCGTTGCGGAGATGGCACTTGATAATGATGATGAACCAAAAATAGATGCCAGTAGCAACTAGAAATTTTCAATTACATTCTGATGGCTTGCAAATTGTAACTACATTCATAACTGGTGAGGAATTCTAGAACTTTATTTGTTTACTTTTCCTTCCATTAACACTTTCCGTACGTTTCACCGCACTGTGGCCATGCCTATTACGGCAGCGTACGTTTCACCGCAATGTACACCACATTCAATTTGATTAGTGTGAACGCCATCAGACCATATTCTTTTTGCATGTCTTGTATCATCTTGATATTGGTGTAATCTAATACCTTGTTCACTTATCTAAACATTCATATATAATATGTTATATGTTAAATAAATATAAATATGTAGATTGATTCTTAAAACCATGAACAATTTTGTCTCTGGAATCTCTTCCGTTGCATCAATTAAAAGATTCTGTATGGAAAGAGTTAATTTATAAATATATGATCATCATAATGTGCCATACTGGTAGGCGTAGGCAATCATGTCCTTCCACAATCTTCTATCCATCGTGCATCGTATCAATTCTGTTGTTGACTGTTTTCCATGACATGACACCAAGCTATCTAGTATTTTCCGCGATCCTCTCTTTCCCTGTATTTTTCTAGTTGTAACGAAGTATTTCATCTCAAAGCAAGCTCTCAAATGAAAACCAGAGGGTTTAAGAAAATGAGGCTGACATAGAGAACACTAAAGGAACACTGACGCGAGAGGCAACAACAGCAGGCACCGTCTAGAACACACATGTGGCAATATACAATGTGGGTCTTGTGCAAGGTCTGATGTTTGATAACAAATATCATTGGACACAGAAATTAGCTCTCAAACCACGTTGGGCTGCGACAGAATTGGATTAGGTACAATAAAATACAGGAGGATGTTTTAGCTTTTCAGACAAGACTTAACAAAGAACCAATGTTCTGACTGAAAAGTCTTAAACTGGAACAAAACAAACAAAACTGAATACAAATCTGTGAAAATCAGCAGGAGTCTAAACAGCGTTTGTATTATACATAGCAAAGAAAAGATCTAGATAGCTTTCATAGCACAGCAAGCTGTGCGACAGTAAAACTGATAGGTGAATATTTAGATATGGGTGTAAAGTTTTATGGTGTTGCTGTAAAATACATATGTGTATCAAATTATATGTAGTTTGCGGTAACAAATGTATGGACGCTAAATTTTATGGGGTATGTGTTTAAATTAAAGGATAATGCTTTTGACCTGTTGAAATGTAATTTCTTGAGCATGCATGTTCTGGGTATTCTTCCGCTGCTGTTTCTCTTTATACCACTTTGGGTGTCAAGGGAGGTAAAATATTATGTTCTTCCGGCTGCCTCAGTCATCATGGATGTGCAAAGAATAACATTTGAGAATGTTTTATTAATTTATTAATGTTTTATTTGAAGAAATAGTTTGTTTGCAATTGTAACGATTCAGAAACAGTTATTGTTGATTTAAGTAGCATGATATTATATGTAAGTAAAGTAAAGGTTTCCGGCATGCCTTGATTGGTATTTGAGAACAGTGGTATTAGTGGGAATGTTTGAATATTACTTATTCTTCTACTTTCCTTCCTCATTTGCCTTTCAACATTGTGGTAAGATATAGTTTGTAATCTTTTGCTTTTCTGTTGACCAGCTGCACTATTTTATATCCTAGTGTTTTGCAGTGTTCCATTGATCCTTCTTTTTTATGGTCAGCCCTTGGGTCTGGTGTTCGTAATGTTTGAATATTACCTAAGATATGTATTCTTCTCAATTTCTTGCATTGTTGTAAGTATTATGGGTTCCCTCTACATCTTAAGGTATATAGACAATAGGTGTTTTTGCCCACATTATTTTAGATTTTGGAACGGATTGGGAAGTTTTTGTTGAAGACTTACGTTGCACAGGGAGTTGAAAGGAAGAAGAAGAATGAGGATGTTCTGAAAGAGGCCAAAGTGAAAAGAATGTTCTTTTCTAGCAGCAGGAGGAATCACTCTAAAAAATTTGAATTTGAAAAATTGATAAATTGAAGAAAGAAATAATTAAAAGAAACAAAGAAAAGATAACCAGTTACAGATAATTTACACCGTCCAACTTATAAGAGTTTTCCTTAATTTGTATGGGATTTTCTTAAAAAAATTGACTTGTAAGCCTTACAAATTAATTTATAAGATGGATCAATTTGGAGGCGAAGGCGCCCTCCCCCCAGCACCAGAGCTGGAAGTTGTCAGCGAATCATAGCTGATGGCTTGCGCCAGGATCGGTGAACCAAAACCATCCAGACCCTGCTACACCTCTCCGCGGTGCCTCCAGAAACAGACTAACCTGTCTAGTCTGGCCAAGCGAGCAGGGATCGAAGAGGGAAGACAAACCCGGTACTCAAAAATGTCGGCTGAAGTCGGATGTGTTGGGCCAAAAGGCGCAGATATCACAGTGTTACACTGCAAACTTCAACACTACGTAACTACGTCCACTTAGCGTCCTTTTAAGGGCGGATGACGAGGAGGAAGTCTATGGTTCGTATCCGCTAGAATACCTCAAATCATCGGGCGACCGCATCCATCCATCCATCCAGATGGATCAATTGTGCAACTTTTACTTCTATTAAAATAACTACACATACCATTCTGCACAAACAGAATTTATTTGCAGAATTTAAAAAAAAATTACTTTATTTCTGTGTGTACTAGCCAATCAAATTGTACCAAACATGTTTGAGGCAGACTATTATAAATACTGTACTGAGACAAACCTATTCATACTACATGGATACACGAAAATGTAGTTTTTATCTTTAATGACAATTGCACTCGAATATAACCTAGAAGACTGAGGTAGGAATACCTAGAAGTATGAGGGTGAATGGGTCACATCTTGCTTAGATGAGGCAAAAGGAATTGACATTAAGGAATTTTTCCTATAACTTAGCCTTTTTCCCCATTAGTAAGACTTTTTTCTCCTCAGTAGTAAGACACACACACACAATTAGTAAGCCTTTTTCCCCATTAGTAAGACTTTCCCCCATTAGTAAGACTTTTTTCTCCTCAGTAGTAAGACACACACACAATTAGTAAGCCTTTTTCCCCATTAGTAAGACTTTTTTCTCCTCAGTAGTAAGACACTCACACACACACACATTTAGTAAGCCTTTTCCCCCATTAGTAAGACTTTCCCCCATTAGTAAGACTTTCCCCCATTAGTAAGACTTTCCCCCATTAGTAAGACCTTTTTCCCCATTAGCAAGACTTCTTTCCCTCATTAGTAAGACATTTTTCCTTCATTAGTAAGACTTTTTTCCCTCATTAGTAAGACTTTTTTCCCTCATTAGTAAGACTATTTTCCCTTATTAGTAAGATTTTGTTTCCTCCCATTAGTAAGATTTTTTTATTTTTCCCCATTAGTAAGACTTGTTAGTCCGTTGAACAGGTTTATCTCTAAAAAGATGTGGAAGGTATGAACGTGTTTTGGCAGGAGGTAGTCAACTAGAGTAATGGTAACCAACTGTAGAGGTAGAAAATGTTTTTGGACAGATGTTACCCTCACCAGCAGACATATTTCTTGAAGATGAAAATTCTCATTAGGGCTGTATTCATGGGGTGGAAAATCTCTTGAAATTGCAAGCACTTTTGTGGGTTACTAATCAGCATCATCAAGTACCAGGCCTGCTAACGTAGGTGATCATGTCTCCCCATAGTTTTCGATCTTGACAGTTATTTATCATTTCTGTTGTTGACCTTCTGCCAAGCCATTCTCTTAAGCTGTCTGATATTTTTTCTCTTTGCTTTCCTCTGTCTCTTCGTCCCTCAATTTTCCCAGTTGTTACAATATATTCCAGTTGTTCTCTTCTCATTACATGGCGGAAAAATGATGTTTCTTCCTAATATTGGAAATTAGCTCTCTTTTTGCTTTGACTTCTTTCAGAACATTTTCATTACTCTTCTTAGCTGTCCATGGTATTCTCAACATTCTTCTGTAAAACCACATTTCTACAGACTCCAGTGATTTTCTTGTCTGTTGTCCTATTGTCCATGATTTACATCCATATGTTAAGACTGGCTCTACATAACATGTAAGAACTCTTTTTGGGTTACTAATAAGTGTGTTTATTATTATGGCTGCTCTTGCTAGAAAATATAATTGGATTGTGCTTTCAATAGTAGGTTAGTAAAGTGCACTTAACTCACAGCATGAGGTGCCTCTATGTTTGGAGAATATTTGACTACGTTCTTTCCTTATTTTCCCTGAGTCATACAGTTAAGCATCTCTTTATAGCAACATTAACTTGGTTAAGTATTTACACTGTAAACTTGGATTGAACATCAGCGCTTCACAGCCAGTTGGCTTTGTTAAAGCAGCCAGCAAGATGAGAGCCAAGATTAAGTGGCCTTTTCTTGAAAGCACTCAAAGCTGATGTTCATTGCTGCGCGAGTTCCACATTCCTTACGTTGGTTTATTCACATCGTTTGTTTTATTTTTTTTTTTGGAGAAGTGGTAAGTGGGCAAAGATTTAGCAGACTATTTTATGATAATTGTAGGGGGAGCAGTACTCAGTGCTGCTGAAGTGTATGACACGGGAACTACTTTTTTTTATATTTAGAATAAATTATCATTTGTGTATGCATGTTTTTGATTTTTTTTTTTTTTTTTTTTAAATCTTGGGAACATCCGGTGTGAAATCTCAAAAGGGTTTTCATAATTTAGGCCAGTGGTTCCGAAGAGTTTTCTGTGAGGTCGCGGCAATGGTGAGCTATGAAAAATTTAAAAAGGAAGAAATAGAAAATCACGTCATCATGTCCTGCACAGAGATTTGTTTGCGTAAATGTGTAACGATCTTTCCTTCGTCTGGTTTCAATCACATGCTGCTGGAAAATCTATTTTTGATGTTTTAATTTACCCTTTTAAAAAGCCTGTTTTTAATGTATCAGGTCGCACGAGTCACTTTGCCTCTATAAAATTGGGTTGCGACTCGAAAAGGGTTGGGAACCTCTGAGTTAGGTGATGATTAAAAAAAATTGTAGATGTATTATTGTTTGATTAAAAAAAATTGTAGACGTATTATTGTCTGATTAAAAAAAATTGTAGACGTATTATTGTTTGATTAAAAAAAATTGTAGACGTATTATTGTTTGATTAAAAAAAATTATTGTTAAAATTGTTGCTTTTCTTGGCATGTACTATATTGGCTTCCTTCTAGTGGCAGTTTTATCTATTTGTTCTTTTGCTATCAGTTTTTATTAGCTCTAGTGTTTTGTTTGGCTTTTGTCTTTGTAAAGGCGTATTGGTCAAATACAAATATGTTTGTTTATTTGATGACCTCCAGAAACTAATATGTTTGTTTATTTGATGAGCGGGGGCAATGATGACCTCCAGAAACTAATATGTTTGTTTATTTGATGTGCGGGGACAATGATGCCCTCCAGAAACTAATATGTTTGTTTATTTGATGAGCGGGGGCAATGATGACCTCCAGAAACTAATATGTTTGTTTATTTGATGAGCGGGGGCAATGATGACCTCCAGAAACTAATATGTTTGTTTATTTGATGAGCGGGGGCAATGATGACCTCCAGAAACTAATATGCTTGTTTATTTGATGAGCGGGGGCAATGATGACCTCCAGAAACTAATATGTTTGTTTATTTGATGAGCGGGGGCAATGATGACCTCCAGAAACTAATATGTTTGTTTATTTGATGAGCGGGGGCAATGATGCCCTCCAGAAACTAATATGTTTGTTTATTTGATGAGCGGGGGCAATGATGACCTCCAGAAACTAATATGCTTGCTTATTTGATGTCAGGGGGTTATTTGATGTGTGGGGGTGATGATGCCCCCCAGAAACTGAACTAAACTCAGTCAGCGACCCACAGGTGGCTGTGTGCATCAGGATTGACGAACAGCTGAGATGATCAAGACCCATCTTCCAGTGATGCTCCTAAAAACTGATAATTCAACCAAATAGGGATCGAAAGGGGAAGGCAAGCATGTACCTAAAAATGCTGTGCTGAAGTTGGATGTATTGGGTTCAAAGGTGTAAATAAACCACAACACACCTATGCCCACTTAACGTCCTTTTAACGATGAATAATGAAGAGGATTATCCATTCCTTTAGTTGCCATTGGGTGAAGGCCAGAAAGACAGAAGAAAGAATTTAATGTGCTAATGTAGTTTAGTTTAGTCAACAAATCATCCTCATTGAATATCGAAGAAGTCCATAAGTGGCACAAATCTCATCCAAAGAGACTAAAATAAAACTGCTGAACAGTGAAAGTGGAGTAAGTTCTTGTTCAACTATGTGTTTCTGACTTCAGCTATATACATATTAGCAGCCTCTTGATTTATAGTGGCACCTGCGACTGAATATTGTATGAAATCTTGTCACCTACATGAGTCACCTGACATTCCTGAGATAGTGAAACAATCTTGTACATAATCTATGACGGATCACATGGTCTTTATATAAATAATTAATAGATGGTCGGATGGTGTTAAGCTAAAAGGGGATACAGTGGTATTATATATAATTGATAAGAGATCTGATGTTCTTATTTAACTAATTAAAAGGGATCCCTCTATGCTTTACACCATTTGGGGAATATGGTGTTTTTCTTCTTTCTTTTGACTCCCTGTTTGAGCATAGGTCTTCAGCTAACACTTTTCAAGCAGTTCTGTTTCTTCTATCTATTGACCTTTCGAGCCGTTAACCGGCCCATAGGGCGTAGACCAAGATACACCTCCTATATGAATTTTTTGTTCTAGCAGTTTTCTTTTAAAGATATTTTATCAAATCTCGCCATCTGTCTCTGTTCTGTGCAAGCAGTTCTATCTCATTGAGGGAACCGATTCCTGCTGCTCTTGTTTCTCTCATCAATGTTCTTCTCAGTGTCTCCCTTGTGTCTTCCTCTTTTTCTTTTACCTGTTGTATCCCATATGAGGGCTTGCTTTGCTATTCGGTTATTATCTCTTCTCATCACATGTCCAACATATGACCATCGTCTTTTCTTTATTACTGAAGATATTAGTGGTTGATTGGCGATTTCTCTAATTTCCTAGTTTGTTTTGAATTCGTTCCACGCTCTACCAAGTATTTTCCTTAGACATTTATTTTTGAATGCGTTCAACTTTGTTTCTATGTCTCTTGTTGTTTTCCAGCTTTCACACGCATACATAAGGGTTGATAGTACATTTTCTTACCATTCTTTTAAGAACGTTCCATGCCTTCCCCTCCTCTTCAGCTCTGCTTCCGTCTGTCTTCCCCAAGAATATTTTGGTTTGGTCTTCCTCTTTGTTTCCTCTCCTGGGGATTCCAAAAAGAAAAAAAGAGCTTGTCCGTGTATTAACTATCATTTGGCTTCCATATGCGTGTCCTATCCAGCACCGGCACCATTGTCTTCGTCGTATCTCTTTTGTCTATTTCCACCCTTTTCTTCTGCACAAGCATCCTTTAATCAAGGTCTGTATTTTTGTGATTGTCATTTTTGTTTTTCCTTCATGTTTTGTTTCAACTCTGATGTCGTAGAATATTCTGCCGGTATTGTAACGGACACCAGAGCACATGGCTGTTAGTGTCAAATAAGGAAAAAAAGTGATGTTCGCGCAAAATTCAAGACTTCACAAATAAACATTTCCAATTCCATGCTACAGCCAATCATCATCAAGTACCGGGCCTGCTAGCGTAGGTGATCATGTCTCTCCACAACTTTCAATCTCGACAATTGTTTAGCGATTCATGATTGTACAAAGAAGTTACGGCGGTGGTTTTCTGTTGCCTTCTGTCGGTTTGTTTACGGTTGGCTCCGCTAGCCTTTGACTAAAAAGTCTCACCCACAAGGCAGTGGGGTTGTTTTACTTTGGAGTACCCTCCCTTAGCCTTTTACTCTCCCGAGCTTACTTGCAGGGTAGCCACAGGTTGTACTGTATACTGCATACGGTAGCAGGTGAAATTACCCGAATACAGCCAATATTGTATTAACTATAATGAAGAGTGTCAGGCATTTAGCCTAATATTAACTACAATGAAGAGTGTCAGGCATTGAGCCTAATATTAACTACAATGAAGAGTGTCAGGCATTGAGCCTAATATTAACTACAACGAAGAGTGTCAGGCATTTAGCCTAATATTAACTACAATGAAGAGTGTCAGGCGTTTAGCCTAATATTACCTACAACGAAGAGTGTCAGGCATTGAGCCTAATATTAACTACAACGAAGAGTGTCAGGCATTGAGCCTAATATTAACTACAACGAAGAGTGTCAGGCATTTAGCCTAATATTAACTGCAATGAAGAGTGTCAGGTGTTTAGCCTAATATTAACTGCAATGAAGAGTGTCAGACGTTTAGCCTAATATTAACTACAACGAAGAGTGTCAGGCGTTTAGCCTAATATTAACTACAATGAAGAGTGTCAGGCGTTTAGCCTGATATTAACTAAGCTGGCACATTTCGAGGTGAGGAGGTCAGTGCTTTTACTTATCATCATTATTATTCCTTTTCCTGCTGCTGCTAGCTAGAGAAGCCATTTATGTAGCAAGACTGGCATGAACGTGCCTAGTCACATAGCAAGTATCATGTTTCGTGTGTTTGCTTTTATATTTAACTTCACCTGTAGCACATGTGGTGTAACAGCAATATTAAATGTCTGGGTAAACGTGTCAATGGAAAGAACTCAACAGCCCACGCCCTTATGCAGACGATAAATGTGGCCTTCTTTGTTAGATGAGGTATCAAGCAAGACTGCTTCTGTGCCTTTTGAGTAATTCTATCTATCTATTGACCTTTCTAGCCGTAGCCGGCCCATAGGGCGTAGACCAAGATACTCTTTCTCCTATCTGAATTTTTGTTCTAGCAGTTTAGAGCCTCATAAACTCATAAATTAGAGAAATCACTAATCAACCACCAGTATCATCAGTGATCAAGAAAAGATGATGGACCTAAGTTGAACATGTGATGAGAAGAGATAATAACCGAATAGCAAAGCAAGCCTTCAAGTGGGAAACAAGAGGTAGGAGGAAAAGAAGCCAGCTCAG
This sequence comes from Megaustenia siamemsis, assembly GCA_032433765.1. Lineage (NCBI taxonomy): Eukaryota > Metazoa > Mollusca > Gastropoda > Stylommatophora > Ariophantidae > Megaustenia > Megaustenia siamemsis. Next base: position 67,430,435 of record JAVIAB010000059.1, read on the forward strand.
AGAAACACTGAGAAGAAACATTGATCAGAGAGACAAAGGCAGCAGGAATCTGCTCCATCAATGAGACTGAGACTGCTAGAAAGAAAATTTAGAAAAACAGAAATAGTATGTGGGTCTATGCCCTATGGGCCAGCCAAGGCTCGAAAGGTCAATAGATAGATAGAAACTCGTAAATAGCAACACAGATGCAAAGACAAGACACAAAAGTAATGGGCAGGGCTTATGTCCGTGCAGCCTTTAATCTAGGGATGGAGACTGAGTGAGAAGAGATCATCACATTTAATGATAAAAGTGTATGCTGTGATTTACATACACACTTTCTTTTTGTATTCTGTTCAAAAAGGATTATGGGGAAATAACAATTGTTTTAACAAAAATGTTTTTGTGGAAAGGATTTTTACAAATTTCTTGTGCGTTCTGAAATAAAAAGAATTTTCTTACATCTTAAAGTGAAGATTATGGTGAGTGCCCATTTTTTTATGTTTAAAACGGCCAACAGCATAATTTTAATGCAAGTCATTATTGGTGTTTTTGCAGAAAAAAAATCTCTAGCACCCATTTTCAGAGTGTGGTGATCCCTGAAGCAGTGTCAGTCATAAAAAAGAAAAAAAATCAGGACTCTGTCATGCACCGGACATTAATTTTTTTTACCTGTTTTGTTATTGAGTTATTTGCAGGCTATCAATATTGCACTCCGAACATGTCCATAATTGCTCAGATCTCCTCAGCAAGTCCCTCAATTTCCAAAGACTGACGACTTCAGTTCTGTGTTGGTTGATAAGTCTTCTTATACGCCTACTAAAGTTTCTGGGACATTCTAAAAAATGAGTTACAAGAAATGTTAGACATTATAGTGAAAGAAAGCAAAAATAAAGGACTCAGCCTTAATAGCAAAAAGACAGAGGTAATGGTAACAACAAAGAAAAAGACATCACCTCAGTGCAAAATAAAAACAAGTGGAACAATATTAAAACAGGTAGATCAATTTAAATATTTGGGAACTTTGTTAACCTCAGATGGGAGATGTACAAAAGAGATGAGATGCAGAATGACTCAGGCAAAAGTAGCTTTCCAAAAAATGAGGAAGATACTATGCAATCCATTTTTGACAATAGAAACAAGAAAAAGAGTTCTTAAATGTTACGTAGAGCCAGTCTTAACATATGGATGCGAATCATGGACAATAGGACAACAGACAAGAAAATCACTGGAGTCTGTAGAAATGTGGTTTTACAGAAGAATGATGAGAGTACCATGGACAGCTAAGAAGAGTAATGAAGATGTTCTGAGACTGGTCAAAGCAAAAAGAGAGCTAATTTCCAATATTAGGAAAAAGCAATCATCATTTTTTGGCCATGTAATGAGAAGAGAACAACTGGAATATGTTGTAACAACTGGAAAAATTGAGGGACGAAGAGATAGAGGGAAGCAAAGAGAAAAAATAACAGACAGCTTAAGAGAATGGCTTGGCAGAAGGTCAACCACAGAAATGGCTGCCAAGATCGAAAGTTGTGGAGAGACATGATCACCTATGCCAGCAGGTCCGGTACTTGATGATGATGATGAAAGTTTCTGGCTGTGCCCATCTTAACTCCCATCTCCTTTATCCGAAGGAGTGATGAGGACTCATTGTTGTTGAAGTCTTGTGCCCCTCCTACATCTCGGAGGGCATTGATGATGTCTGCCCAATCCGTTGGTTGACCATCTTCAATGACAGCACAGTTCACTTATGGGGAAATAGCATTTGTTAATAAATTTGTGTGCATCACTTACAACTCAGCGTATGATTTAAATTATGATTTCTTTCTTTCATCTTTTTCTGTTTCTTCTCATTCTAGTATGATTAAATAGTGAACATCCAGCACGATGACAAACCCAGCAGACACGGCAACTAGGGAAATAAAAGTCCTGGAAACAGCTGAGGATATCCAGGCAAGAAGAGATGAAGTCTTGGGACGCTACGCAGCATTTAAAGCTGCCTGTCGGGACCGCAAGCATAACCTTGAGGACTCCCGCAGATACCAGTACTTTAAGCGTGATGCAGATGAATTAGAGTCATGGATACTGGAGAAATTGCAGACTGCATCAGACGAGAGCTACAAGGATCCTACTAACCTGCAGGTAGGTCAGGGAATTATCATTGTCATCACAATCTTGGGGAAATTATCATTGCCATCACAATCTTGGGGAAATTATCATTGCTATCACAATCTTGGGAAATTGCCATTGCTATCACAATCTTGGGGAAATTATCATTGCTATCACAATCTTGGGGAAATTATCATTGCTATCACAATCTTGGGGAAATTATCATTGCTATCACAATCTTGGGGAAATTATCATTGCTATCACAATCTTGGGGAAATTATCATTGCTATCACAATCTTGGGGAAATTATCATTGCTATCACAATCTTGACAAATTATCATTGCTATCACAATCTTGGGGAAATTATCATTGCTATCACAATCTTGGGGAAATTATCATTGCTATCACAATCTTGGGGAAATTATCATTGCTATCACAATCTTGGGGAAATTATCATTGCTATCACAATCTTGGGGAAATTATCATTGCTATCACAATCTTGGGAAAATTATCATTGCCATCACCATCTTGGGAAATTGTTATTGTTATCACCATCTTGGGAAATTGTTATTGTTATCACCATCTTGGGAAATTGTTATTGTTATCACCATCTTGGGAAATTGTTATTGTTATCACCATCTTGGGAAATTGTTATTGTTATCACCATCTTGGGAAATTGTTATTGTTATCACCATCTTGGGAAATTATTACTGCCATTGCCATCATCACCATCACTGTCTAATTAATTAGTTCCCATTCTTAGTCTGTGGGCATCCAAGATACATTGTATCTATTTTACTAATCTGTCAGTAAATAAATTAGATCGCATGTAATTTAAAAGTTGAACTTCATACGTCACATAAAAAAGTTATTGTTATGTGGTCTAAAGGTAACACATTGATCTTTGGACAAGAAGGACCTGGGTTTCGATTAACTACAAATGGTGGACATTTTTCAAATGGAATCTGTGGCTTTACACTCCCCTGGTCTTTTGGTAGTGAGATCCAGTGTCTGGCCATCCTGGATAACGGAAACAAAACATGAGGTCCAATGTGCATGCTACATATGTTAAAGAACGGAGACAAATAATAATAAATGAATATTATTATAGAGGGAAACTTCCGAGGAGAATATCAGCGAATAAGTTCAGAGGAAGGTTTTCTTTTGAGTGCTGTGAACATACCTCTTCCTCTGAATTGATTATATATTAAAGAACCCTTGGCAGTTAGAAATTATAAAGATTGGGCCAATAATGGCTGCTGCCAAGGAAAAATTAATAAGAAAAAATCAACCCAAAATGTAGAACTCTCAATGAAAATAATGAGAGTACCTCTGAAGTAGAAGAATATCTGCCTGTATGACAAGGGACACCTTAGCACATACATGACTGCCGGTAAGAAAAATATGAAAAAATTGATATTCACTCAAAATTGAATCCCCCAGGAGTTCGCTAGAGATATAGCGCTGATGATCGCAAACAAAAATATTAATGTTGAAAAAGGCAACCTGAATGTGACTGTCTTGAACTAACGCTAACTCAAGCGTATGCCTGTTTATGTTTATTATGTTTGTTCAGGTCTTACATAAACTGTTATTCATTGAATGGTGATTGAGCAAAGGAAACATAAAAGACCAACAAAGTAATTGGAAGACAGGAGACAAATAATAATAAATGAATATTATTATAGAGGGAAGCTTCTGAGGTGATAATTCAGGGAATCATAGGAGGAAGAGGTTTGTATTACAGCACTCAGAAAAAATGACAAATAAATAACAACAGGAAAAAAACAAAACAATATATGGTCCAAAGCAGGATCGAACCCGTACTTCATGGCACTGCGCCTTGCCACGAGAAGCCGAACACTAGGGAATTATTATTATTTTTTTGGAAGACAACAGATTCATGAAGAAACCTTAATGTAGTTGACAATGAGCAGCTAAAAATTCTAGGGGTGAGTAATGCTGGTTTTCATTCTGTGTTGCCCCAAAGAAGAAAATTAAAAGATAGGAAAGCCGGAACCTCAGGGAAGCTTTAAAAGGAGAACTGTTGCTGTTGTCATATACATTTAAATAGCTTGTGTTGGAACATTATAGCTGTTGCTTAACTTACAATAGTATTATGTTCCGTAAAACTAATTGCAAATATCGTAAGTCAAAAGTAGGATTATATGGCTGTGAAATATGGAGAACAACAAAAATGACAATCTTGAAGATGCAGAACTTCTTTAATGGATGCTTGCACAGAATAAAAGGATGGAAATGGCAGGACAAAATCACTAACATAGAATTATTGAAAAGTACCAGTCAGATACAAGTGGATAAAGAGATAACAGTGAAGATGATGGTGCTGGATAGGACACACTACGAAAGCCAACTGAAAGTATTACACAACATGCCCTTTTCTGGAATCCCCAAGAAAAGAGACAAAGAGGAAGACCTTAATATTCTTGGAGGAGACAGATAAAGCAGAGATGAATGATGGTGAAGACATGAAATGAACTTAAAAGAATGGCAAAAGAGAGAATGGCTTGGAAAGTGTTTGTTGAAGACCTATGCTCCACAAGGAACTGAAAGGTAGAAGAAGAAAAGTAGGATATGATATCTTCAATATAATCAAGGACACCATTTTCTAATCTGCTTCCGTTTCTACTATCCTGGCCAGTTTTGGGTTGGACTTCTGGAATACCTTACAGTTTATAATAACCCATTCATGGTTTGTTTCGTTTCCAGGCTAAATGAAGAAAATGACCCCATTGTATCTCTGAAAAAGTGTAACTTGAACTATTGGATATATCTGTATTTTAATTTACTTATTAATTTTTTATGGACTATATATGCAAGCTAGCCAACCCATCAGAGACAGAGGAGATCAACAAGCTTTTATTTGCAGACGATCAGGCACTAATACATGAAACAATAGAAGACCTACAAGAACACTTAAACTCAACAGCTCAGGCACAAAATACAACATGAAAATCAACATCAACAAAACAGAAGTCGTGAATGTCGCCAAAAGTAAACAGAAAATCAACATAACTATAGAAGGAAGGCAACTAAAACAAGTAGAGGAATTAAAATACCTAGGAAGTCTAATGACAAATGATAATTCTCAAACAGCAGAGATAGAATCAAGATGCAACAAAGCTTGTCAAATCATTGGACAGTTATCACCACTATTGTCCAACAAGGAAATAACTCTGGGGGCAAAATGAGCACTATACAATACAATCTTCATTCCAACGTTGTGCTACCATACCAATGCCAGACCTGGACCCTAGATGCAAGAACAATAAGAAAAATAACCTCTACAGAGATGAAATGTGTTAGACGAATGTCAGGAACACTCTGAGAGACATGATCAGAAATGAAGAACTGAGAAAAAAAGCTAGGAATAGCCCCCGCCATAGAATTTAGAAGGAAACAACAGATAAAATGGTTTGGCCACGTGACAAGGCAGAAAGATCAAAACACAACGAGCCTTCAACAAACGTTGTGAGAACACCAGACTCAAGGGTCGATCACGAAAAAGATGGATTGATGGAATATTAGAAGCACTAGGAAACATAACAGCAGTAGAGGCGAACAGAAGAGCAAAATATCACAATTTATATCTCTCCTCGATGCTGAAAGGCAGATGAGGAAAGAAAAAAGAAGATTAATTTTTAAAATAGTAAAATAAAGTAAACACTTTTAAATATCAAGCTCAAATTTTCATTGAGTTAATGTGTGTGTCTCTATTGTATTTTTGTCTCCTCTCTGCTTTCCCCCTTTTTCACTCTCCCCATTGCAAGGTCCCATTCTGTTACAAACACCCACACACAAAGTTAACTGACCTATAAGAAAGTGTTACTAGCAAACTTACACTATGTACTTGTTTTTCTTGTCATGCTACAGGCCAAAATTCAGAAGCACCAAGCTTTCGAAGCTGAAGTTGCAGCCCATGCCAACGCCATAGATGTCTTGGATGAGGTTGGCAATGAGATGATCAGCCAGGAACACTTTGCTTCTGAGATAATCAGAGTGAGTATTTATTGTGTTTCAGCTGACGACAAGTAATTGCTGTTTATCCAGTTACAACAAGGATGTGATGATGGTATCCAGTTACAACAAAGATGTGATGGTGGTATCCAGTTACAACAAAGATGTGATGGTGGTATCCAGTTACAACAAAGATGTGATGGTGGTATCCAGTTACAACAAAGATGTGATGTTGGTATCCAGTTACAACAACGATGTGATGATGGCATCCAGTTACAACAACGATGTGATGTTGGTATCCAGTTACAACAACGATGTGATGATGGCATCCAGTTACAACAACGATGTAATGATGGCATCCAGTTACAACAAAGATGTGATGGTGGTATCCAGTTACAACAAAGATGTGATGGTGGTATCCAGTTACAACAAAGATGTGATGTTGGTATCCAGTTACAACAACGATGTGATGATGGCATCCAGTTACAACAACGATGTGATGATGGCATCCAGTTACAAGGATGTGATGTTGGTATCCAGTTACAACAAGGATGTGATGATGGCATCCAGTCACAACAAAGATGTGATGATGGCATCCAGTCACAACAAAGATGTGATGATGACATCCAGTTACAACAAAGATGTGATGATGGCATCCAGTTACAACAAAGATGTGATGATGGCATGGCATCCAGTTACAACAAAGATGTGATGATGGCATCCAGTTACAACAAAGATATGATGATGGCCCTGGATTGAAAACACACAACTGAAATGGAGTATATTGTTCAATATATATTAAGGCCCCAGGGAAGGTGACCATAGTGTACATTTAAAAGGTGGATTAGAATATATATACAGCTATTTTTAAATAAATAAACTTCATGATAAACTACTTATCGTAATGATCAACTATGCAAAATATTTTGTAAACCATACGTATCTATGCCCATTGAGGCCCCTAGATTGAGAACAAACAACTGAAATGAACTGAGAATATAATGCAATATAATTTTAAGACCCCAGGGGAATAAGCTTAACTGGTCACCTGACCATAGTGTACATTCAAAATGGATTAGAATACATACAAATATATTGACATCAAAACAAATATCACTAGGGCTAATACTAAGAATAGCAAAATGTTACATCTTCTCAATATTCCTGTATGATGCAGAAACATGGACATTAGACCTGAAAACAGAAGTGAAAATTGAAGCCTTTGAAATGTGGATTTATAGAAGAATAGTTAGAATTGGGTAGAAAGAAAAGAAAACAAATGATGAAGTTTTAAAATAGCTAAAAATGAAATGAGAACTACTAAACACAATTAGAACAAGACAAATGAAACTTTTGGGGTATGTTAAAAGACACAACAGCCTAATAAAAGTAATATTGGAAGGGAAAATGCAAGGTAAAAGAGGCAGACCAAGACTAACATGGATGAGTAACATCAAAAGATGGACAAGTCAACCTATGACAATCTGCACCATGAAGGCAAGAGACACAGTAGAATTGCGCTCCATGGTAGCCAACCTTCGATGCGGAGACGGCACTCATGATGATGATATATATACGACTATTTTAAAATAAATAAACTTTATGGTAAGCTGCTTATCGTAATGATCAATTATGCAAAATATTTCGTATGCCACACGTATCTGTGCCCACTATGGCTTAAGATATGTGTGTATTCTTGATGTTAATATATTTGATTTGTATATTGTTTTTTATTTTATTTCTAGGATCGGCTAGAAGAGCTACACCGTCTATGGGCACTGCTGCTTGCGAGACTGGCGGAGAAAGGTACCAAGCTGCAGCAAGCTCTCAAGCTTGTTCAGTTCATGAGAGAATGCCGAGAGGTTATGTTCTGGATTAATGACAAGGTAAATGTCATGATCTTGTCATACTAAAAGTGTGCAGTGAAGGCGTCATCATCATCAGGTGCCATGCCAGTTAGTGTAAGCTATCATCTCTCTCCACATCACTCGGTCCTTCATTCAAAAAAAATATATCTTTATGACACGTATTACCATTGCTGGTGTGTGTGTGGGGGTTCCAGAGGGATAAAGACCACTTTGTCAATGAGATGTGGGAATATAAAAAATCCTGTCTATCTACTGCGGGTTTTGGACGCCGGCTTTTCAGCCAGCATAACATTGTATTTCTCTGCGCGGCCAGTTGCTCAGTCCTTCATGCATTTCGTAATTTCTGTTGGTGATCTTTTGTTATGCCATAAGGGGAAAAAAAATAAAAAAGTAAAGAGGCCCCGTCACACCAAATGGCATATAGAAAATATGGTGTCAGTGACCATAAATTTTACAGACCCTCAGCACATGATTTTTGGGGTAATGCCATAAGGATAAGCTGTACAATAATTTTTTGTTTGTTTTCCTCTGCTCTTCTTTCCATTCATTCTACCTGTCGTTGTAGTATTCTCAGTGCCTTCTTTACTCATCTAATGCCCAATAAATAAGAATGTCTCTTCAGAAGAGTGAAGTCTTAGATAAGGTCACATGTTGAATGATGCGTACTTCATCTTAATTTTCCGATTACTTTATATTTGTTCACATTGGTATTGATACTTGGTATGCTCTATTTATTTAAATTTTAACTAGGACTATAATTTCCTTCAAAACAGAAGGGAAGATGTTTTAAAAAGTAAAAGAGACACTAACAAGAGAAGGACAACAAAATTAATCGATACATACATGGCTCCATCCATTTTATTTTGTCATTTATCCATCCTCTCGAGCTGGAGATGACACATAGAACAGAAATCCCAGACTCTGCATGTACGACGATCTTTGCTGTTTTAAGTGTCAGACTTTGCACATTGTATCTTGCTACATGTTCCTATTTCAAGAAAGCTTCTCAATAATGGAAACGGAACTGTTTCCTGCTGTTGTTGTTTCTCATTTCTGTGTTATTTTAGTATTTTCTAATTGTTTAAAGGGGGGGACTGGTTGGTCTCGTGAGGCAAGACGCAGACCTCGAGACAGAGAGGTTGTGGGTTCATATCCTGGCTGCACTGGTTTAGGATTTTAATTTACAAATTCTCTCTGTGGCAACCACCCCTGGTCTCAGCAGCGAGGCCTGGCTTGAAATGTCGATTAGTCATCGACGGAAAATGTATGAGTACATCCAAAGTCGAAGTTATCTGCCTGTGCGGCAAGGGACACCTGTGCATACGGCTGCCAAAGGGAAAAATGGATTAACACACAAAATTCTGTTCCTAGTTCTCTAGGGACTTCGTCAGAGGTAAAAGCTGGCGAATGAATAAAAAAAAAAATTGTTTAAGGGATAATTTTGGTCATCAGATAGTATGAGCCTAAGAACAACATAGAAGGGAACATCAAGACTCATTATTTCATGCAATATATCTGAAAATTTATGAATTTAAAAGGGAGGTGGATTAACACACAAAATATAGAATCATAATGTAAGCAGAGCAAGATAGTTACTTTCATGGAACCCACAGGGGAAGAAAAGTGATGGAAATCCTGGTCTAGACTGGAGAGAATTAGAGAAAGTGTTTAGAAATAGTGATGGATGGAGAGACCTTAGGGTGTGATAGCTCAGTGGTTAGTAAACTGGACTGCAAAGGACAAGATGTCGGGTTCGATCCTGATCAACGGCTTCCGGGTGTACCCAGCTTTAAATGGGTCCTGGATATTTTCTGGGAAAGTAAAGCGGCATGGGCATAATACCGACCACATTACCCCAAAAGTCATGTGATGGTTGGTTGGTTGGTTGTGTTCGCCAGATGACTAAAGTATTCTAGAGTATCATGGTAGACTAGAATATTCCTCTTCATCATCCGCCCTTACAAGGACGTAGTGGAATGTCTGCGTTGTGTTGTGGTTTACAGTATAACTTTTATATTTGCACCTATCGGTCCAACACATCCGACTTCAGCACAACATTTTTGAGTACCGGGTTGTCTTCCCTCTTCGATCCCTGCACGCTTGGCCAGACTAGACAGGTTAGTCTGTTACTGGAGGCACAGCGGAGAGGTGGAGCAGGGTCTGGACGGTTTTGGTTCACCGATCCTGGCGCAAGCCATCAACTGTGGGTCGCTGATAACTTCCAGCTCCGGTGCTGGTAGGCGCACCTTCGCCTCCAGTCATGTGATGAAGGTCTATAACAATTATGGTCACTAACACCATTTTCCCTATACGCCACTTGGCGTGACTGGGCTTTTGTAGGTGAGGGGAGGGAACCTTGTTTGTGGCCTGTGTTCCAAAAAGGGGCCTAAAATGCTTTGATTGATTGAAGTTAGATGAAATTGCTATCCAGAATGATCTTATGCTGTCCTGATGTTTTTAACACAAGCACTTTCCATTATAGGTTACTTAGTAGTTATGTGATATGTAAGTACTTTTGGGGGCTACATCTTCTATATGCTTAAGTGAGTACCAAGATGTCCACCAGGAACTGAGCTGAGAGTAGTCAGCGACTCAGAGTAGTAGTCATTGAGTGAACGCTGAAGAAAAATGGACATTATTTTATAGTTAGTTTTATGATTTCAATGATATCTTTACTTTATTCAACTCGTTTTATGATTTCAATGATATCTTTACTTTATTCAACTCGTTTTATGATTTCAATGATATCTTTACTTTATTCAACTCGTTTTATGATTTCAGTGATATCTTTACTTTATTCAACTCACTTTTCTTTTTCAGGATGCTTTTGTAACATCAGAGGAGTTTGGGACTGACTTGGAGCATGTAGAAGTGCTCCAGAAAAAGTTTGATGAGTTTCAGAAGGTATGAATTTATAGACAAAATGTTTCTACAGTTGTTTTTTTTAAAATATGTTTATTATCCAAGTCTCAGTCTGAATAGTGAGAGAACAGAAGTAATAGTCATATTGAAGAAATAATCATCACCATCATGCAGCTTAAAAATAAACAGGACAAATCTGATGGAAGTGCAACGCGTCAAATACTTGGGCACAATAATAACATCAGATGGAAGATGCGCCACAGAAATAAAAGCAAAATAGCTCAGGCCAAAATAGCTTTTCAGAATATGAAAAATGTCTTATGCAACAAATCTATGTCAATAGAAGTGAGAAAGAGAGTTCGTCGGTGCTATATAGAGCCAATTCTGACTTATGGAAGCGAATCGTGGACAGTAAACAAAGAAATGAAAAGACGATTAGAGGCCACTGAGATGGGATTTCTCAGATGAATGTCGAAAGTTCCCTGGACAGCTAAAAAGACCAACAAGGACATTCTCAAAGAGGCCAACACAAAAAAGGTAGCTGCTATAAAACAGAAAGAAACAATCAATATTTTTCGGGCACATCATGAGAAAGAGGAGAGTTTGAATACTTGGTTACAACTGGCAAAATACAGGGAAAGAGATATCGCGGACAACAAAGAGAGAAAATACTGGATAGCTTGGTGTCATGGCATGGAAAGCAGTCAACAATAGAACTGATATGATGCGCTGTCGACAGAAGATTGTGGAATGACAGGATCGCCTATGCCAACCGGTATGGCACATGATGATGATTATGTTTGTATACACACTGTGGATTTATGCTTTACAAGTATGAATGCCCAAATGAAGGAATAAAAAAAAAATCTGTTTAAAAAATAGTGCCCTATCAAGACTCCAATATTTTTGATAAGCAGTTGCCTCCAACAGCTTCTTAACACTCTTCGTACGTTTCGCCGCATCATGCGCCATTCCAATTTCAGCAGCGTACGTTTTGCCGCATAATGCGCCACGCTCAGTTTGAATAGTGTGAATGCCATCATACCATATTCTTCTTACATATCTTGTATCATCTTGATATTAGTGAAATCTAATACCTTGTCTAATACAATTATCTAAACATTCATATACAATATGTTATATGTTAGATAAATTTGTAGATCGATTCTTAAAACGATGAAAAATGTTGTCTCTGAAATCTCTTCCGTTGCGTCGATAAAAAGCTTCCGCATGGAACAAGTTAATGGTGGATAACCAAATAATTTTTTTTTTTAAATTCTTTTTTAAGACAGGAAATGATCTTAAAAGAATGGCAAGAAACAGAACAACTTGGAAAGTGTTTGTTGAAGACCTATGCTCCACAGGGAGCTGAAAGGTAGAAGAAGAAGAACCAAATAAAATTACAAATGAGAACCTTACGGAAAGAACTGCTCAGATACCATAAGAACCGAAATCAAGAAAAGGAAATGGGGTTGGAATGACCACACAGTGGAAAGAGCACCAAACATTATAGCAAAACAGTTAGTGTACTGCGTTATAAGGAACTAGGAAAACTAAGTATAAGTAAACCTGGTAAAGAACTTTCGAGATAGAAGCAAAAGCTGAAGCATGGGTGTGGGCTCTGTTGGAAAAGATAGCACATAACCAGATCCTTCGATAGAGTGTGGCTGCACCCCTTTTCTTAGTGAGAAGCTGCAAGGATATTATAAAGTGACATAAATTCTATTTTTTAAATGTAAAAATGTTACCAAAAAGAAAAAGGTCATAAATGAACTTGAGCCAGGAATTTCGAGTCCCTGTTGATTTGCCTGGTGTGAACACAAGGAGTGTGTCAAACGTTCAGAGAAATTACTATTTTTAGAGCACCTAATGTTACATTTCTATCTATCTATTGACCTATCAAGCTGTAGCCGGCACATAGGGCGTAGACCAAGATACTCGTTCTCTTATCTAAATTTTTATTCTAGCAGTTTTAAACTCTTTTAAAGATATTTTATCAAATCTCGCCATTTGTCTCTGTTCTGTGGAAGCAACTCTATCTCATTGAGGGAGCCGATTTTTGCTGCTCGTGCCTCTCTTATCAATGTTCTTCTCAGTGTCTCTCTCTGGGTCTTCCTCTTTTCCTCTTACCTGTTGTTTCCCACATGAGGGCTTGCTTTGCTATTTGGTTATTATCTCTTCTCATCATGTTACATTTAAGTGGTAGTAATTTTTTTGTACCCCGTGTATTACTGGGCCTCATTATGAGGGAGGTAAAAAATAGTGACACTGTGACCTTCCATGCATGTCGTAAGAGGCGACTAAGGAGGTTGATCGATGGCTTGACAAGCTGTCATTCTAAAAAGTATTGTTATGGAAACAGAACCATAGATTTTAGAAGCAGTGATCTCTGCAATATGTGCCATTTTGGCACGCAAGGTTTCTGTTTTTGAGATTGTGGTTCTGCCCTATGTGCCGTCTTCGGCTCAAAAGGACAATAGATAGAGAATTTTTTGGTAACATAATCTAGGGTTAAAATTGCTCAGTGTATTTCATCCCCATCTTCTTCAAATATATCGTGGCATTCCCCTTTGACCCTCTCCAAGGGATTTAGAAAAAGAGCCTGTTGTATAAAACTCTTATCTGGCTTCTGTTATGCACATTTGAGACATCGTGATCCTTGTGTTAGATGTCGCTTAAGGCTTGTAGTCATTTTAGCCACCCATCTCTATTCTTGGCGAGATGTTCGATCTTATCTAATGATGCCTGCCAGCTGCTTCTCTTATAAGTGTTCTTCTTTTCAGTGTCTTTCTAGGTCTTCCTCTTTTTCTGTATCCTGATGTTTCCCATAGAAGAGCCTGTTTTGGAATTCTCTTATTGTCTCTTCTCAACCCATGTCCATCATCTCTTCGTAATTGTAGATGAGATTGTTGGTTGCATGACCATTTCTCTTATCTCTATATTCATCATCATTGAGTGCCTTCTCCGCTACGAAGGTTGGCTACCATGGATCGCCATTCTACTCTGTTTCTTGCTTTCATGGTGCAGGCTGTCATAGATTGACTTGTCCATCTTCTGATGTTACTCGTCCATGTTAGTCTTGGTCTGCCTCTGCCTCTTTTACCTTGTATTTTCGCTTCCAATATTACTTTTAGTAGGCTGTTGTGTCTTTTAACATGCCCCAAAAATTTCATTTGTCTTGTCTTAATTGTATTTAGTAGTTCTATTTTTATTTTCAGTTGTTTTAAAACTTCATCATTTGTTTTCTTTTCTTTCCATCCAATTCTACCTATCTATCTATATATCTATCTATCTATCTATCTATCTATCTATCTATCTATCTATCTATCTATCTATCTATCTATCTATCTATCTATCTATCTATCTATCTATCTATCTATCTATCTATCTATCTATCTATCTATCTATCTATCTAATCTATCTATCTATTGACCTTTTGAGCCGTAACCAGCCCATAGGGCGTAGACCAAGATACACCTTCTCCTATCTGAATTTTTTGTTCTAGCAGTTTTTCTACCTATTCTTCTATAAATCCACATTTCGAAGGCTTCAATTTTATGTTCTGTTCTCTTGTCTAATGTCCATGTTTCTGCATCATACAGGAATATTGAGAAGATGTAATATTTTGCCCACCTTAGTTTCAGCCCTGCTGATATTTGTTTTGTTGATTGTTATCTCTATATTAGTCTTGAAATAATTCCATTGTACACAGAGTATTCTTCTTAGGCATTTGTCTTCTAAAGCGTTTAGTTTTCTCTCAATCTCTTTTGTTGTTTTCCAGCTTTCACATGCGTAGGTAAGGGTTGATAATACGTTTAATTTGAAAATTGTAAGTAATCGAGCCCAACAGGCAATATTTTTGGGTCATATCACAAAAAGAGGTACGTTGCAATACTTGGTTACAGCTGGCAAAATACAGGGAAAGAGAGAGGTCATGGATGACAAAGAGAGAAAATACTGGATAGCTTGGTACTTATAATATAATAATTGTGCTCACTTTGCAGGATCTCCAAAACCATGAGGATAAAGTTGCTGAAGTGAATAATTTAGCTGAACAGCTCATTGAAGATGGTCATCCAGAGGAAGAGACTATCAAGCAGAAGCAACAGGTAAGCTCATCTTTTGTAATGGTCTTTTTAAAATATGAATTTTTGGGCTCTTTCTATATAATCTTCCTGAGGACAGTCCAGCAGATTTGTAGAGGGTTTCATCATCATCGAGTACCTTCTCTGCATCGAAGGTTGGCTACCATGGAGCGCCATTCTGCTCTGTCTCTTGCTTTGGTGCAGGCTATATTAGATTTTCCAATTTCCCATCTTGATATAGAGTCCTAACATTCCATGTACTTATTTTAAGATCCTTCCTCCCACAAAAGTTTGAATTCCTCTCCATGGCTTCCTCTGGACTAGTACGTGATGAGGCTCCAATCCACACACCTTGCTGTTTTCGCTTTCTGGGCCGTTGGTTATTACTGACTCTTTCGCTCCATCGACCGTCACAGACTTTGTACAAATTGGAAGGGACATTTCCGTGGGCCTGGCGTGACAGTGACAAACAATGATCTATCAGTGATAGGTCTATTTCGAATGAAAAGAAGATAAATACCCACTTAACAATCTTCACTGTCTACAATTAAAAATTAAAGTCCCCCATGTCTTCACTGTCTACAATTAAAAATTAAAGTCCCCCATGTCTTCACTGTCTACAATTAAAAATTAAAGTCCCCCATGTCTTCACTGTCTACAATTAAAAATTAAAGTCCCCCATGTCTTCACTGTCTACAATTAAAAATTAAAGTCCCCCATGTCTTCACTGTCTACAATTAAAAATTAAAGTCCCCCATGTCTTCACTGTCTACAATTAAAGTCCCCCATGTCTTCACTGTCTACAATTAAAGTTCCCCCGTGTCTTCACTGTCTACAATTAAAGTCCCCCATGTCTTCACTGTCTACAATTAAAGTTCCCCAAGTCTCTACTGCCTATAATAGTTGAATACCAGGTCTCTGCTATCTATAATCAATATCCCCAAGTCCACACTGTCACTGTAATCAATGTCTTGTGTGTCTCCATTGTCTGTAAACTATAAGGATAAGGCAACAATTTTAGTTGTTATTTAGACCAAGATGTTGTTCTCAAGGAGGACACCATATAACATATAGATCATCTTTAATTAATTTTTGTGCCTGGTTTTTTATTTTTTATTTTAAACTGTAAAAACTTTTCATCATTTACATTTTCCCTCCAACTCTCTTTGTGTTTTAGGAGGTAAATGAGGCGTGGCATCGTCTTCGTCAGCTTTCTCTTTTGAGACAGGAGAGGCTTTTTGGTGCTCATGAGATTCAGAGATTCAACAGGTAGGTAGTTATTTTTATCATGTAAAAGATAAAGTCATGTAGCAGTTACTGTCTGTGGTAATTGAGTACTTGTGACTGACGTTCATTTTCCTTTTGGCCACAGGGCAGTATATAGGGGTCCCGTTTTATTTTTATTTCTCATAATTATTATATTATTAAAAAAAATTTTAAATACATACTAAGGAGAAAGGTAACAAAAGCAGGCATCGGCTCTCTTGCCGATGTTAAGAGGCTTGCCCAGAAGAAGGGCATGTGGTGACTTATAATGTGAGTCCTGTACAAGGTCTGACATTTAATAGCAAAGATCGTCGGACATTGAGAGTTGAATTTCTGCCCTTTGTGCTGTTTTTGACTTAAAGGGACTAGATAGATAATATTGAGTGTGTCTATGAGAATGTTTCATTTGTGTCTCTTCATTAACTCTTTCCGTACGTTTCGCCGCACTGTGCCATTCTGATTTCGGCAATGTATGTTTCGCAGCATAGTGTGCCACGCTCAATTTGATTAGTACGAACGCCATCAAACCATATTCTTTTTACACGTCTTGTATGATCTTGATATTGGTGAAATCTAATAGCTTGTTCTAAACATTGAGATATAATATGTTATATGTTAGATAAATATAAATATGTAGATTGATTCTTAAAACCATGAACAATTTTGTCTCTGAAATCTCTTCCGTTGCGTCGATAAAAAGCTTCCGTATGGAAAGAGTTAATGACCAGCACTCAAAACAGACCCATAAGATAATAAGTTCTCCCACATGGTAATGCAGAGTATGCTCGTTGGCAGTTCCAATAGCTTGATGCTCACTCCTCTATGTTCACAATTGCCGTGTACCCATATATACCTATCTTCATTTCTGATTTTAGTCTCATGACTGGACTTTCAGCAGTAATTTTGCTACTCTAGGAAATAATATTAAAGAAGTTTGAGAATATATTTTTCACTATCACTATCCATTATATATTCTATCGCTGGTTCTGTTATCACTTTACAGCGAACATATTATGAGATCAATAGTAGACAAAAAAGGAATTGAAGTCAACGGTCACAACATAAATAATTTGCGATATGCGGATGACACAGTCTTAATAGCAGAGACAGAGAAAGAACTACAAGAAATGATAGACATAATAATAAAAGAAAGCAACAAGAAAGGTCTCAGTCTGAATAGTAAGAAAACATAAATAATGGTCATATCGAAGAAACAATCATCACCATCATGCAGCATAAAAATAAACAGGACAAATTTGAAACAAGTGCAACGCGTCAAATACTTGGGCACAATAATAACATCAGATGGAAGATGCACCATGGAAATAAAAAGCAGAATTACTAAAGGCCAAAATAGCATTTCAGAAAATGAAAAATATCTTATGCAACAAATCTATGTCAATAGAAATGAGAAAGAGAGTTCATCTGTGCTATATAGAATCAATTCTGACCTATGGAAGTGAATCATGGACAATAGACAAACAAATGAAAAGATGATTAGAGGCCACAGAGATGGGATTTCTTAGAAGAATGTTTAAAGTTCCCTGGACAGCTAAAAAGACCAACAAGGAAGTTCTCAAAGAGGCCAACACAAAAAGGCAGCTCCTAAAAAACAGAAAGAAACAATCAATATTTTTCGGGCACATCATGAGAAGAGGAAAGTTGGAATACTTGGTTACAACTGGCAAAATAAAAGGAAAGAGAGATCGCGACCGACAAAGAGAGAAAATACTGGATAGCTTGGTGTCATGGCATGGAAAGCAGTCAACAACAGAACTGATACGATGCACTGTGGATAGAAGATTGTGAAAGGACATGATCGCCTACGTCAGCCGGTATGGTACATGGATCGCCTACGCCAGCCGGTATGGTACATGATATATTATGCCATTCATTATATGTACAGCATCCTATTGATCTCGAGAAAAGAAACAACGGATTTTGTGACTGAGTGAAGACCAGGTTGTCTTCCCTTATAAATGCCTACTTGCTGATCAAACAAGTTAGGCTATTTCCAGGCAACTGCAGGGATGTGAGCCTTCTGGTACACTGATCTGGACACTATTGGTCAGCTGTGAGTTGCTGACTACTTTCAGTTAATGTACCTGCATATTTTTACAATGCTTGGTACAGTATTCGGTGGCTGAATAGCTTGCTTCCTGATCAAACATTCCAGGTTCAATTCTAAGAAGTGACCATTTAAAAAAAAATTTTTTTTTTGATTGACAAGACCCAGGAGTTCACCCAGCCTCTAAAAATTGGTACCTGATAATTTTCTTGTTGGTAAAGGTGACGTGGCATGATACCGACCACATCACCCAAAAATGTGCTGTGGTTATGAAAATAATATTTTCACTAACATGATATTCCCATACGTCTATCAAGGCGTGGACATTTTAGTACCCTTTAGTTGCTGTTTGTTTTTGCAGAGATGCAGATGAAACTATTTCATGGATTCTGGAGAAGGATGCTGTGCTGTCCACTGATGACTTTGGCCGTGATCTTGCTAGTGTCCAAGCACTACAGAGAAAGCATGAAGGCGTAGAGAGAGACTTGGCAGCATTGGAAGAAAAGGTAGAATGTCACTGGTTGATTGTCGCTGTTTGATTGTCACTGATTGATTGTTGCTGGTTGATTGTCGCTGTTTGATTGTCACTGTTTGATTGTCGCTGGTTTATTGTTGCTGTTTGATTGTCGCTGGTTGATTGTCGCTGGTTGATTGTCGCTGGTTGATTGTCATTGGTTGATTGTCACTGATTGACTTCCCATTGGCGTGAGTGTGTGGCGTCCTGATTGTTGTAGTGCGCCTTTTGGCTGGTTGCCTCTGACTTCAGCACTTCTAGAGCAGACTGTGGGGTCGCTTGGTTGTAGGAAGGCCTGGCCAGTCTTTGTTTTCAGTCCCTGGTGACTGTGAAGACCCATCCCCATCACAAGGAGCTGGCCTTGATGAGGCAACAGGGAAATATTGTCACAATTATGATGCAGAAATCCAAGCAATAAAGTTGGCAATAGAAAAACTGCTGAACAGTAATCTTAGCCCACAGCCTGTAGTTTTTTTGACAGATGCAAGATCAGTACTCCAGTCACTACAATCCAGAAAATTACCACATCTGCAGACCTTATTGGAATTATCAATGCACACGCTTTGCACTAGCTTTTTAGAAAGAGTAGCAGAATGGATATGGGAAAAGTCCTGACTGCAGGGCCTCATTCTTGAAACCGAACCAAAAAAAAAATGTATCTTGTTTGTTTAAATTAATTTTGTTTTCTTTGGAAAAAAGAAATCATGTTAATTAAATAAAAGTAATAATTATAATTATTTACTACCAAAAAAAATGTCAAAATGCCACATTGTGTCATAATTCAGTCATAGGAAAGCTATTTCCCCTTCTTTAAATGGACACAATGTTGAGAATACCATAGAATAGCTAAGAAGAGTAATGGAAACGTTCTGAAAGAGGCCAATGCAAAAAAGAGAGCTAACATCTAATGTAACAACTGGGGAAATTGAGGGACGAAGAGATAGAGGGAAGGAAAGAAAAAAGATACCAGACAGCTTAAGAGAAAGGCTTGGCAGAAGGTCAACAACAGAAATGATAAATAACTGTCAAGATCGAAAGCTGTGGAGAAACATACCATGGTCATGCCATTTTTCAGAATAAAAAAAAATTGAAATACAGCGAGAAAATAAATGAAAATTGATCTGAAACACATGGTTTGATAGGACAATTTGTTCAGGAATGCTGAAAATAAGTCAAATATGAAAATTACAAGGATCTTAGTGGAAATAATTATGGAAATGTTAATAAATTAAAAGCCACAAAACACGACTTCTGGGTTTCTGGCATCAGTTACTAGAGCCATGTTTTGTGGCTCATAGTATGGAATGTGTTAATTAGCAGACAATTTTTTTGTGGTTTCTGGCACACATTGTAAGATATTATTTCTGACATGCAATGTAAGATATTATTTCTGACACGCAATGTAAGATATTATTTCTGACATGCAATGTAAGATATTATTTCTGACACACAATGTAAGATATTATTTCTGACACACAATGTGAGATATTATTTCTGACACACAATGTAAGATATTATTTCTGACACACAATGTAAGATATTATTTCTGACATGCAATGTAAGATATTATTTCTGACATGCAATATAAGATATTATTTCTGACATGCAATGTAAGATATTATCTCTGGCACACAATGTAAGATATTATTTCTGACACACAATGTAAGATATTATTTCTGACACACAATATAAGATATTATTTCTGACACACAATGTAAGATATTATTTCTGACACGCAATATAAGATATTACTTCTGACACACAATGTAAGATATTATCTCTGGCACACAATGTAAGATATTATTTCTGACACACAATGTAAGATATTATCTCTGGCACACAATGTAAAATATTATCTCTGGCACACAATGTAAGATATTATCTCTGACACACAATGTAAGATATTATTTCTGACACGCAATGTAAGATATTATCTCTGACACACAATGTAAGATATTATTTCTGACACACAATGTAAGATATTATCTCTGACACACAATGTAAGATATTATCTCTGGCACACAATGTAAGATATTATTTCTGACACGCAATGTAAGATATTATCTCTGGCACACAATGTAATATATTATTTCTGACACACACTGTAAGATATTATTTCTGACACGCAATGTAAGATGTTTTTTCTGACACGCAATGTAAGATGTTTTTTCTGACACGCAATGTAAGATATTTATACCTTGTTTAATTGTACTCAACATAACTCAACATTGTAATAACTCAATAACTCAACATAATTGTAAATGATACACATCATCCTTATTAGATTTTTGTTCAGAAAACTGTCTAAATATACTTTTACTAGGTGGTTGCTCTAACTACTGAGGCTGATCGCCTCAAGGAAATCCATAGAGACCAGGCCCCACAGATTCAAGACAAAAAACTGGAAATTGGAGAAAACTGGAAAAAGTTAAAGACTAAAGTATGTTTTTTTTGTTTTTTTTATCGCTTGATTTGTTTTTTTCCAGATGTTTATTATACATTTAGTGTCTGATGATGACCACATTGTCACAGAGTAAGTTTAGACGTTTGTGATGCCGAACTGTGAAGTTTAAAGGTTTGCTTTAATTTTATTATTGAAATCATTTATTGTTTGATTTGCCGTAGATAATGCTTTTGTGGATTGTCTTTTCCTTAATACCATCAAAATCATGTAGAAGAGACAATCTACATTTATTGGACAACTCATGTGAAAAGAAGGCATTGAGAATACTATAGCAACAGTCAGAATGGTGAGAAAGAGAAGAGCAGAGAAAAATCACAAGAAAAAAAATATTGAACAACTTATCAAAATCACATTACAAGAAATCTCCTGCTGAAATTAAGACGTGTATGAAGGATTGAGAGATGTGGAGAGAAATGATTGCCTACACCAATTGGAATGGCATCTGTTGAGGATGAATGTTTTAGTTGCATATTTGTCATTTATAATTTTTAGCTCTTGTGCCATATTTTTATCTGTTTTTGTTCTTGGTTAAGGTCCAGTAGTTCATTTATTGATTAGTGCTTATGTATAAGTTCTAAACATTGTTTTTAGTTAATTTGTTACATTTTTGATTGTTCTATTCTTAAGTAAGGTCTAATGGTTGAGTGTTGCTTGTGTGTATAACTATAGAAGGTAAAGTCCTAGTTTGAGCACATAAATTATTTAAGTTGAGCACATTGTACTTTATTCGATGGTTCTCTAATCTGTCATTAGAGCACCCCTAATTGGAGAGAATAGAGAATCAATGCAAGGGTACAGTCCTAACCCTAAACCTTAATATAATTTTTTAGTATTTGAGAGTCACTGTTGTTTTGTTGTGATGTCAACTGAAGATCGCCTGTTTTGCTAAAATAATTTATGTGCTTAGACTAGGACTTTGCTTTACTGAACATTGTTCTTTTATTCCTTTTCTGTGTCAATTTTATCATTTTAGCTCTCACCAATTGCTGCTAAAATATATTGGTGCATATACTTTGTCATTGTATTATTTTGCACATATTTTAAAGTTTGCATATCATTTCATTTTTTTCTTTTTTCTTTTTTTAAAAAAAAAATCTGAAAAAGAAATTGAATGTTGTTTAAATTCAACATTTTTTCTAATCCTTAAAAAAAAAAAATGGGAAAAAAAAATTCAATGTTTAAATTCAACATTTTTTCTAATCCCTCAAGGCAACTGAGCGCAAGACAAGGCTAGACAACTCTTACTACCTTCAGAGATTTTTGGCAGACTTCCGAGACCTGATCTCCTGGGTCACTGACATGAAAGCCATTATCTCAGCTGATGAGTTGGCAAAGGATGTTGCAGGGGCAGAGGCTTTGTTGGACAGGCACAATGAGCATAAGGTGGGTGAGGCTGGTAATGTGTACAGGGTACAACGTGGGCAGCGGTGAGGCTGGTAATGTGTACAGGATACAACGTAATTATTTCTTCCTAATATTGGAAATTAGCTCTCTTTTTGCTTTGGCCTCTATCAGAACGTTTTCATTACTTTTCTTAGCTGTCCATGGTATTCTCAACATTCTTCTGTAAAACCAAATTTTTACAGATTCCAATGATTTTCTTGTCTTTTGTCATATTGTCCATGATTCACATCCATATGTTAACTACATAACATTTAAGAACTCTTTTTCTTGTTTCTATTGTCAAAAATGGATTGCATAGTATCTTCCTCATTTTTTGAAAAGTTTCTTTTGCCTGAGCCATTCTGCATCTCACCTCTTTTGTACATCTTCCGTCTGAGGTTAACAAAGTTCCCAAATATTTAAATTCATTTACCTGTTTTAATATTGTTCCACTTGTCTTTATTTTGCACTGAGGTGATGTCTTTTTCTTTGTTGTTACCATTACTTCTGTCTTTCTGCTATTCAGGCTGAGTCCATAGTAAGTAGGAAAACTAAATTTAAAATATTCAACTCAAATGTATTTATCAACCCTTACCATGGCGCGTGAAAGCTGAAGAACAACAAAAGAGATTGAGAGAAAACGCTTTAAAAGGGAAATGCTAAAGAAGGGAAATGTAACCAACAGTCTCATCTACAATTAGGAAGAGAAGGTGGACATGTGCTGATGAAAGGCAACAAAAGAATTTTAAAATAGGCTATATTATGGGAAACATCAGGATACAAGAAAGGAGGAAGACCTAGAGAGGAACTAAAGAGAACGCTTATAAGAGTAGCAAGGTTGGCAGGCATAGAGCCTTTAGATTAGATCAAACATCTTGCCAAGGTTTAAGCTGGATGGTGAGAAAAAAATCTTCGAGCCTTATGCTACATCTTGCGGTGCTGGAAGGGTCAAGGTCAAGAACAATGTCATCTTTCTGAACTCTGACATGACTGCCAAAGGTGTCTCGAACTAAAGTGTTCTGTAAATGTCCAGAGCTTGTGTAGTCAGTATTCTATCTATCTATCTATTGTCCTTTCGAGCCGAAGATGGCACATAGGGCAGAACTACAATCTCAAAAACAGAAACCTTGCGTGCCAAAGTGGCACATATTGCAGAGATCACTGCTTCTAAAATCTATGGTTCTGTTTCCATAACAATGCTTTTTACAATGACAGCTTGTCAAACCATCGATCAACCTCCTTAGTCGCCTCTTACGACATGCATGGAAGGTCACAGTGTCACTATTCTTTACTTCCCACATAATGAGGCCCCCGTAACACACGGGAGAGTCAGTATTATGAGTTAGAAATTACTGCTGTTTTTAGCTTCAAGAGAGCTTAGAAGTTTATTATAATTTCACAGAATCTGCCTGAGGAAAATTT
Source organism: Megaustenia siamemsis (assembly GCA_032433765.1). Taxonomy (NCBI): domain Eukaryota; kingdom Metazoa; phylum Mollusca; class Gastropoda; order Stylommatophora; family Ariophantidae; genus Megaustenia; species Megaustenia siamemsis. The sequence goes on from JAVIAB010000059.1 coordinate 67,454,433, forward strand.
CTAATATATTTTGCTCATAGAAAATAAGTAATCAAGAAATGTTGACAAGGTGTAACCTTTCTTTCTTTCTATTGTCTATATCTGCAATGTAATTTCTTGTATAAATTTTAGGGTTTTTTTTTTTTTAATTCTTGCAGAAGCCCAGAAAGTAGTGTTGTATCTGTGGTCCAAAGAGTTTACCTCTATGTACTATATTCAGTACAGTCTTGAAGTATGTGTTCAGCAGTATGGTGTGCCTGTGCACATGTACATGTGGCTAAGATGCTTGCTTGCGTACGCCCGATGACTAAAGTACACCTCTTCGTCATCCGTCCTTAAAAGGATGTTAACTGGACGTGTCTGCGTTGCTTTGTGGTTTGCAGTATAACTGTGATATTTGCGCATTTCGGCCCAACACATCCAACTTCAGCACGATGTGGCTGAGATGCCATCTTGCATTTTGAATATACGTGACTATGAAGTCAATTGTGTCTTGTTCTGAGGCATATAGTCACGAATTGCCAAAGTATCCATTGGAAACACAAAGTGGATTTTGATATTTATCCACTTTGTTCTGTTTCTGGTCTATTCTATTCTGTCCTTGGAATCAGTTTAACAGCAGTCAGGAACTCGCCACATCCCATCCACCTCGTGTCACAGAATATCCCTAAGCTTGGTAAATTCTGTTGACAAGGTTGTCCTCTGTGTGTGACCCTATTTGACTGCACAGGTGATGATTTTTATCTCTGTTTGCATACCACAAATTAGGCATTATTGAATCTCTGCCAGTTTGTTTTGATGTGCCTCTCTCAACCCACCCCACCAGTGATCATTTTGTGGAAGAGCTTGTGATGGTTTTTGGGTATCATTTTATTTAGTAGCCCATCCAACAAGTAGCCCTTCTGCCTGTTATTACTATGTGGGGGCCTCGGAAGCCCAGTTGGGAAAACCACCTAACTGGGCTACCGACGTTTGGACAACCCGTGTTTGATTCCTGCTGGAAGCAGTGTGAATTGTACTTGTGGTTAGAAAAAGAATACCCACGCGGTTGATCCAGCCGTTGGCAGAAATGGGTACCATGGTAGTACTCTGGGAAGGTGAGGTATGCCGCCTCGCATCGTGAGTTTTGATGCCTGAAGCGACACTATCCAGAAGTCTCCTAACACTTCTGGATAGGCAGCCGAGCACATGTAGGTGAAAACTTGCATGCTAATATGCTAATTCAAGTCTCGTAATTTACCTTACCTTTATCACTATGTGCATTTTCCTTTAGTTAGTCTAGTTGAACAGTTCTTAGTTTGTGCTGTTTTTTTTGGCCAAAATATTTGGAAAATTTTCTGTTGTTAGGTTAAATGAAACAATAATCTTCTTGTACCTCAACAGCACTGTATTTTATGGTACTGCTTTTTACAATTTTTTTGTAATGAGGAATTGTTTGTCCTAGATGTTGATGAAATTATCCACTGTGTATTTGATGTTGACCAATGAGCCCACCTCTCCTGGGGTTTTAATATATATTGAACTTCTTCTTCTTCTTTTTCTCTTGTCACTGATACCTAAAAGGTGTCGTGGTTATATCATTTGTCGTCCTTGCGCTGCACGAACTGTCTGAATTAGTGATTTTCCTTTGTTATATGTCTCTATCACTGCATCTATCCATCTTCTTCTTGGTCTTCCTTTTGGTCTTTTTCCATGCATTCTCGAGAAGAACGCCCTTGATGGTGATTGGTGAGGATTCATTCTGACCAGGTGGCCAAACCATTTAAGTTGTTGTTGTTCTATATAAATATATAATGAGCCCACTACAGAACAAGAAAAGGTGGTCAGCTATAGTTTGACTTGAGAAGTAATCACTTCTGGACAAAAAAGCATTTCAGATAAGGATTTCCGCTTTACCTCACAACATTAATAGCATATTGCATGACTGTGGTTGCTGCTGTGTTTTATAATATGAAGTTGTAACATTATGCTTGATAACATTTATATGCATTACAACAAATATATTCTTGCCAGGGTGAGATTGATGCCCGAGAAGACAGCTTTCAGAGCACTACTGAAGCTGGAACTAAGCTGGTTCAGTCCAATCACTTTGCTACAGAGGAAGTCAGAGAGAAGGTAGGTAATCTTGTTTTCATAACTGATTGCAAGCTTTTCATTACAATTGATTGATTTTAATTTAAAGTGAACATTATTTAACCCTAAATTATGAGACCATAGTAAAATTTACGGCATCAAAACACAAATTCTTCAAAATTTGACGTTTTACCATGTTCAAACTGCAAGATGAAGTCAAGTTACATTCGCTTCTAATTTACCACAGCCGAAGGATGTTGTTAATAGCAGTTGCATTCTCTGTTATCCTTGTAGCCAATATCATCATAAAAAATTAACACCAGGAGGTTTCAATTGAAAAAAAGTGTAGCCCCAAAAACAAATTCTGAACATATTTTTGAGGCCCCTCGGATTGTGATGCCCTAAGTTGTAGCTTATTTAGCTTATGTCTAAATCTGGCCCTGTTTGTAATAGATCAAAACTAGCAAAGATGGAGCAAGTTTTCTCTAATTCCACATAGTTTTTGTTGTGCAGGCTTGCTTCTGTAGGCCAGGCTTCCATTCTCTAACTGGTGAGGATGGTGCAGTCAAGAACTTTGATAACCATCCGTGTCATACTAAAATAAATAACCACCTTCTTTCCTTGCAGCTGTCAGTACTCAGCAGTGAGAAACACACCCTGCTTGAGCTTTGGGAGGAGAGGCGTGTGTTGTACGAGCAGTGTATGGACTTGCAGCTCTTCCTGCGTGACACAGAACAGGCCGACACCTGGATGACTAAGCAGGAAGCTTTCCTTGTCAATGATGACCTTGGAGATTCACTGGACAGTGTTGAGGCGCTCCTCAAGAAGCATGGGGATTTTGAAAAATCTCTTGCTGCTCAGGAGGAGAAAATTAAGGTAGGATATGTAATGATGGATGTATATCTCTAGGTGAAATACAGAAATTACAATTTTTGACTCCAATGTTAAATCAATTCTATTATATGGTTGTCACCGGCCTTGAAACAGAGAGGTTGTGGGTTCAAATCCTGGCTGCACCAGTTGGGATTTTAATTTATGATTTCTCTGTGACAACCATCCCTGGTCTTAGCAGTGAGGCCCGGCTTGAAACGTCAATTACTCATGGATGGAAAAAATATGAGTACATCCGAAGACGGAGTTATCTACCTGTGCGGTGAGGGACCCCTGTGCACACGGCTGCCAGGGAAAAAACAGATTAACACACAATATTCAGTTCCTAGTCACTTGAGACTTTGTCAGAGGTAAATGCTGGCGAACGAAAAAAAAAATATGGCTGTGAAACGTAAGAACAATAAAAATTACAGGCACAAAGATACAGACTGTCTGCTTTCCTGCTTGCGTTCGCCCAATGACTACAGGAGAATACTTCTCTTCGCCATCCGCCTTTAGAAGGATGTTAAGTGGCGTGTATACGTTGTGTTGTGGTTTGCAGTCAAACTATATTTGCGCCTTGCAACTCAACATATCTGATTTCAGCATGTTATTTTAGAGTACCAAGTTGTCTTCCCTCTTTGATCCGGCCAGATTAGACAGGTTAGTCAGTTTCTGGAGGCATTGTGACGAGGGGAGTCAGGTCTGCATAGTTCTGGTTTACCGATCCTGGCACAAGCCTTCAGCTGTGGGTTGTTGACAGCTTCCAGCTTTGCTGCTGTGAGGCGCTTCTGCCTTCACAACAAATAGTCTTAAATGGATCTTCTTCTTCTTCTATCCTTCCTCCATTGCCGTTGGCGTCGAGGGGAGATACAATCTGCAATTCTTTGCTCTTCTGTTGGCCTCTTCTGGTGTTATCCCTCCTAGTGACTCTAGTATTCCCTTTATCCATCTATTTCTCGGTCTTCCTCTTAATCTGGCGTTTTCGTAGCGTTTGTTTATGTTATTTGAGTCATTGTTCTTTTTGTCTTGTTATGTGGCTGAACCAATTTATCTGTTGTTTCTTTATGTATTCGATAACTGGATCAATCTTGAGTTTCTTTCTCAGGTCGGTGTTTCTTACTTTGTCCCTTAAGCTGTTTCCTGTCATTCTTCTGACATATTTCATTTCGGTGGTCGTTATCTGTTTATGTTACCTGTGCTTGCCTGTGCACTGTGATCACTGTTGTCTGTGACCTGTTTTGTAATCGTGTTGTTTCTCTACTGAAGATTTTGGCATTGAAGTGATCACAGACATATGCAACGACATGTACCATACAGGATACATACCAAATGAACTAAAAACATCAACTTTTATTGCATTGCCTAAAAAGAATGGTGCAGTTGAATGCAGCGATTTTAGAACAATAAGCCTAATGAGCCAGGTAACCAAAATTTTACTAAAAGTTATACAAGGAAGGATTCAGAATAAAATTAATAATGAATTAGATGAGCAGCAATTCAGATTCAGGAAAAACAGTGGGACAAAAGAAACTATATTCAGCATGAGGACATTGATCGAAAAGTACATAAAAGTAAACAAACCAATATATGCCTGCCTTATAGACTACACCAAAGCATTTGATAGAATACACCATAATCAACTTATAGACTGTCTAAAAGATATAAATCTGGACGACACAGACATACGACTGATATGTAAGTTGTACTGGGAGCCTAAAGATCTACAACAATTACTTAATGTAATAAAATGACAAGCAAAAAATATGGACTAGATATGAATATCAAAAAGACTAAAACTATGATCATAAACAAAGGAAATTCTCAAGACCTACAATTAAATATCAAAGTTGAAGGAATAGACCTTGAGACAGTTCAGAACTACAACTACCTTGGACATACTATAACCAGTGATGGAAAATGTACAACTGAAATAAATAAAAGAATAGGTATGGCAAAAAGTAATTTCAATGCCATGAAAAATATACTAACATCAAAACAAATAACACCAGGGCTAAAACTAAGAATAGCAAAGTGTTACATCTTCTCAATATTCCTGTATGGTGCAGAAACATGGACATTAGACCAGATAACAGAACAGAAAATTGAAGCCTTTGAAATGTGGATTTATAGAAGAATAGGTAGAATTGGATGGAAAGAAAAGAAAACAAACGAGGAAGTTTTAAAACAACTAAAAATGAAAAAAGAGCTACTAAACACAATTAGAGCAAGACAAATGACATTTTTGGTCATGTTAAAAGACACAACAGTCTAATAAAAGTAATATTAGAAGGGAAAATACAAGGTAAAAGAGGCAGAGGCAGACCAAGACTAACATGAACGAGTAACATCAAAAGATGGACAAGTCAGCCTATGACAATCTGCACCATCAAAGCAAGACACAGAGTGGAATGGCGCTCCATGGTAGCCAATCTTTGATGCGGAGACGACACTCAATGATGATGATAATGTTTCTCTACATTTTTGTTGTTTTCACACACAAACTGTTATTTAAATGGATGCTTGCCCAAAATAAAAGGACAGAATTGGCAGGACAATATTACCATGTTTAAACTATGGGAAACTACTAGTCTGTCATTAAACTACCATCTGGTAGTTTCATTAGAAACTTCCAGTGGACAAAGAGAAAAGAGATACAATAAAAACAATGGTGCAGGATAGGACACACAATGCAGAAGCTAACTGAGAGTATTACATGGCAAGCTTTTTTTTTTGGAATCCCCAGGGAAAGAGATAATTCCATATCTTCACCATTATCTTCATCTTTGCTTCCGTCTTCCCCAAGAATGTTTTGGTCTTCCTCTTTGTCTTTTTCCTTGGGAGTTCCAAAAAAAGTGCCTGTTGTGTAATACTCTCAGTCGGCTTTCACATTGTGTGTCCTATCCAGCGCCATCATCTTTGCTGTATCTCTTTATCCACAGTTATTTGACTGGTACATTTCCATAATTCTATGTTAGTGATTTTGTCCTGCCATTTCCATCCTTTCATTCTGTGTAAGCATCCATTAATGAAGGTCTGTATCCATGTTTGTGAAGTTTTTTCAGTTTACTTTTTTTACAGTACATGACGGCCAGCCCCATGCCCAACCCACCTTAGTCGCCTCTTATGAACATGTCTGGTAGGGAACAATGCTAGGACATTTTTGACTCCAAATCCGAACATATGAAACACAGTTAATATATGAACGGCCTCTGTATCACCAATGTCTATACTTAAAAAGATTGTATCATCACTCATGATGGTGGTTTACTGCGACTCAAAAGCATCAAAACTCTTGGCAGTACAAACAAAATACAAGAGCTACTATGAAGTCAGAGAATATCTGCCTGTATGGTGAGGGACACCTGAGTACAAGGCTGAAGGGAAAAAAGTGATATTCACACAAAATTCAGTCCTAGATATATAAAGCTGGAGAATGCAACAATAACTTCAGCAATTCAGTCCTATATATATAAAGCTGGAGTATACAACAACAACTATTCAGCAATTCAGTCCTAGATATATAAAGCTGGAGTATACAACAACAACTATTCAGCAATTCAGTCCTAGATTTATAAATTATAGAATATACAGCAACAAATGGTCAGCAAAGATATCAATAAATATATACCCTCACTGCTACAAAAGTTTTTGCTTTAACTTTTATTCATTTTTTTTATACAGGCTTTGGATGAGTTTGCTACCAAGCTGATAGATAGTGAGCACTATGCTTCTGAAGATGTTGCTGCTAGACGTGATCAGGTGGGTAGTTCATTGTTGTCTATTAGAAGGTAACTTTCTTTCTCTCTTTTCTAATTTAAATAAAACTGCTATTTAGTAGCCAGTATTACAGATTTATCCCATGTGTTACCGGGGCCTCATTATGAGGGAGGTAAAGAATAGCGACACTGTGACCTTTCAGGCATGTCGTAAGAGGCGACTAAGAAGGTTGATCGATGGTTTGACAAGCTGTCATTGTAAAAAGTATTGTTATGGAAACAGCGCCATATATTTTAGACCAGTGATCTCTGCAATATGTGCCATTTTGGCATGCAAGGTTTCTGTTTTTGAGATTGTGGTTCTGCCCTATGTGCCATCTTCGGCTCGAAAGGACAATAGATAGATTACAGATTTGGGGGAGCCGCGATAGCCCAGTGGTTAGTGAACTGGACTACAAAGGATAGAAGTCGGGTTCAATCCTGATTGACGGCTTCCAGGTTCACCCAGCCTTAAATGGGTACTGGATTTTTTCTGGGAAAGTAAAGTGGTACGGACATAATACCGACCACATTGCCCCAAAAATCGTGTCGAATGTCCGTAAAAATTATGATCACTAACGCCATATTCCCTATTCGCCACTTGACGTTGCTGTTTACTTTTTTATTTAATTGTAGATTTGGTTTTTGGTTCGGATCCAAGATGGAGAATTTGTTTTTCTCCCGCTTGATATAGAACCGTTGATCAGAGGTCTAACAAGCCGCTATCGTAAAATCACCTTTGTTAATGAAACTGATACAAAGAGGCCGACCCAGAAAGTCACTGAGAAGAACATTGATCAGAGAGGCAAAAGCAGCCGGAATCGGATCCCTCAATGAGATCGAGTTGCTCGCATAGAACAGAGACAAATGGCAAGATTTGATAAAAGATCTTTGCAAGGATTAAAACTGCTAGAATGGAACAATTTAGATAAGAGAAAGAGTATCTGGGTCTATGCCCTATGAGCCAGCCATGGTTCGAAAGGTCAATAGATAGAGATAGGTAGATTGTAAATTGGTTTGTTAAACCTTCTTCATCAGGTGCATGTCATTAATGCCCTCCGACATGTGGGAAGGGCACAGGACTTTGCTAACCAAGAGTCACTCTTGCGGATGAAAGAAATAGGTGTAAAGATGGGTGCTGCCAGAAACAAAAGGACTTTTAAGCCACCAAAGAACTGGAGTTGTCAGTTGCTGGACGCTGTAGGACATGCTGAGGAACGGTCTGAGAACCTGCGGACATGTTCAAAGTGATGATAACCCACAAATAACTAATCAGCAATCAATTATTGCTGTACATCTTAACTGGCAAGTGTCACAAATAGGTCTTCTCTGGTTTCCCCTATGCAAGTTTGTTTCCTGGTCATTTTGGAGGAGGTGTAGCATATAGCTTCTCTCCCCCTGCATTGTCTTGTTAAGACAGGGGAGACTAGTTAGACAACATTCAGACTGATGAACATCAGTCTAGAAGTTTGTTGTATAGCATGTGTTGTGTATGTCCACTTTCTCCTTCTGACATTCACCCAAACACAACTGAAAGAATAGATAGTCCTTCTTATCATCCAACCTTAAAAACAACATTAAAATAGGTATTGTTTTGTGGTATATTTGTACTTTTCAACACAACAGTCACTTCAAACTTCAGCACTGCATTTTTGAGTAACGATCCCTACTCGATTGGCCAGACTAGACTGAGATTCCTTCAAACGGGCTATGGTGAAAGAAATGATCAGTGAGAGATCTGGCTAGAGACAGATTCCTTCAGATGGACTGTGATGAAAGGAATGTTCTGTGGAAGGATCTGGCTAGAGACAGATTCCTTCAGATGGGCTGTGGTGAAAGGAATGTTTTGTGGAAGGATCTGGCTAGAGACAGATTCCTTCAGATGGACTGTGATGAAAGGAATGTTCTGTGGAAGGATCTGGCTAGAGACAGATTCCTTCAGATGGGCTGTGGTGAAAGGAATGTTCTGTAGAAGGATCTGGCTAGAGACAGATTCCTTCTTACGGGCTGTGATGAAAGGAATGTTCTGTAGAAGGATCTGGCTAGAGACAGATTCCTTCAGACGGGCTGTGGTGAAAGGAATGTTCTGTGGAAGGATCTGGCTAGAGACAGATTCCTTCAGACGGGCTGTGGTGAAAGGAATGTTCTGCGAAAAACATGCAAATAGATGCTGGATATCATATAATTTAGCACTTACTTGATTAAAACTAATCTTTGATGTGATGACTCCTGATGTTAATTATTGACAGAGGTTGTCATGAATTGTCTGTTTCTTTCTTTTATGTACAGCTTCTACAAAGACGTGACAACCTCTACGAGAAGTCCTTAGCCCGCAGGCACATGCTGGAGCAGTCTTATGAGTTTCAGATCTTTGAGAGAGACTGTGATGAGACAAAAGGGTGGATTAATGAGAAGCTAAAGACAGCCTCAGATGAGAACTATCTGGTTTGTAATGTTTGTTTAGTCTGTGTTTTATCCTGCAGTTATTAAAACTGTTTTTTGATGATATTGAATTTACCTTGTTATCCAACCAAGGCATCAATATCTTTGATATATCCTACCTAAGTAATCCAACCAAAGCTTCAGTATCTTTGATATATCCTACCTAAGTAATCCAACCAAAGCTTCAGTATCTTTGATATATCCTACCTAAGTAATCCAACCAAAGCTTCAATATCTTTGATATATCCTACCTAAGTAATCCAACCAAAGCTTCAGTATCTTTGATATATCCTACCTAAGTAATCCAACCAAAGCTTCACTATCTTTGATACATCCTACCTAAGTAATCCAACCAAAGCTTCAGTATCTTTGATATATCCTACCTAAGTAATTCAACTAAAGCTTCAGTATCTTTGATATATCCTACCTAAGTAATTCAACTAAAGCTTCAGTATCTTTGATATATCCTACCTAAGTAATCCAACCAAAGCTTCAGTATGTTTTATACATCAGTATGTTTGATATATCCTACCTAAGTAATCCAACCAAAGCTTCAGTATCTTTGATATATCCTACCTAAGTAATCCAACCAAAGCTTCAGTATCTTTGATATATCCTACCTAAGTAATCCAACCAAAGCTTCAGTATCTTTGATATATCCTACCTAAGTAATCCAACCAAAGCTTCAGTATCTTTGATATATCCTACCTAAGTAATCCAACCAAAGCTTCAGTATCTTTGATATATCCTACCAAAGTAATCCAACCAAAGCTTCAATATCTTTGATATATCCTACCTAAGTAATCCAACCAAAGCTTCAGTATCTTTGATACATCTTACCTAAGTAATCCAACCAAAGCTTCAGTATCTTTGATACATCTTACCTAAGTAATCCAACCAAAGCTTCAGTATCTTTGATATATCCTACCTAAGTAATTCAACTAAAGCTTCAGTATCTTTGATATATCCTACCTAAGTAATTCAACCAAAGCTTCAGTATGTTTGATATATCCTACCTAAGTAATTCAACTAAAGCTTCAGTATCTTTGATATATCCTACCTAAGTAATTCAACCAAAGCTTCAGTATGTTTGATATATCCTACCTAAGTAATCCAACTAAAGCTTCAGTATCTTTGATATATCCTACCTAAGTAATTCAACCAAAGCTTCAGTATGTTTGATATATCCTACCTAAGTAATCCAACCAAAGCTTCAATATCTTCGATGTATCCTACCTCATGATTCAACCAAATCAACAATAGCTTTGAAGTATCCTACCTCATGATTCAACCAAATCAACAATAGCTTTGAAGTATCCTACCTCATGATTCAACCAAATCAACAATAGCTTTGAAGTATCCTACCTCATGATTCAACCAAATCAACAATAGCTTCCATATTACATTTTTAGATCTTTCCTTTAGAATTGAGTAAGTTGTGAAATGTTTTGATCATCTTCTTCAGGATCCAACCAACCTTCAGACAAAGCTGCAGAAGCACCAGAACTTTGAGGCTGAGATTGTTGCTAATGAAAGTCGGATTGACAGCATCCGCACCACAGGACAACAACTCATAGACAAAGACCACTATGCCAAGGGACCTATTAAGTATGTGTGGCCGTTTTTCTAATGTAATATTGTGCTGGTAATTAAGTTTGTGTGTGCACAAGTTGGTCTAATAGATAGATGTCATGTTGTAGTTATTTAATATGTATAATGAGATTATTTTGAGATTCATAAGGGGCATGCTGGAATAACAATTGGAGGTCATAATATAAATGATCTATGCTGATGATACAGTCTTATTTGCTAAAAGTGAAAATGGGTTACAAAATTGTTAGACATAGTGAAGGGAAGCAAAAATAAAGGGCTCAGGCTTAATAGTAAGACAGACGAAATGGTAGCAACAAAGAAAAGGACTTCACCGCCAGTAGAAATGGTAGCAACAAAGAAAAGGACTTCACTGTCAGTAGAAATGGTAGCAACAAAGAAAAGGACTTCACTGTCAGAAGAAATGGCAGCAACAAAGAAAAGGACTTCACCGCCAGTAGAAATGGTAGCAACAAAGAAAAGGACTTCACTGTCAGAAGAAATGGTAGCAACAAAGAAAAGGACTTCACTGCCAGTAGAAATGGTAGCAACAAAGAAAAGGACTTCACTGTCAGTAGAAATGGTAGCAACAAAGAAAAGGACTTCACCGCCAGTAGAAATGGTAGCAACAAAGAAAAGGACTTCACCGCCAGTAGAAATGGTAGCAACAAAGAAAAGGACTTCACCGCCAGTAGAAATGGTAGCAACAAAGAAAAGGACTTCACCGCCAGTAGAAATGGTAGCAACAAAGAAAAGGACTTCACTGTCAGAAGAAATGGTAGCAACAAAGAAAAGGACTTCACCGCCAGTAGAAATGGTAGCAACAAAGAAAAGGACTTCACTGTCAGAAGAAATGGTAGCAACAAAGAAAAGGACTTCACCGCCAGTAGAAATGGTAGCAACAAAGAAAAGGACTTCACTGTCAGTAGAAATGGTAGCAACAAAGAAAAGGACTTCACTGTCAGAAGAAATGGTAGCAACAAAGAAAAGGACTTCACCGCTATGCACAGTAAAAAGTGGAACAATATTAAAACAGGTAAATGAATTTAAATATCTGGGAACATTGTTAACCTGTTAACATTATCAGATGTACAACAGAGGTGAGATGCAGAATGGCTCATGCAAAAGCAGCTTTCCAAATAATGAGGGAGATACTGTGCAATCCATTTTTGACAATAGAAGCAAGAAAAAGAGTTCTTAATGTTATATAGAGCCAGTCTTAACATATGAATGTGAATCATTGATAATAGGACAACAGACAAGAAAATTACTGGAGGCTGTAGAAATGTGGTTTTACAGTAGAATGTTGAGAATACCAAAAAACAACTAAGAAAAGTAACAAAAACATTCTGAAAGAGTCCAAAGCAAAAATGAGCTAATATCCTATATTAGGATCATATTTTGGCCATGTAATGAGAAGGGAGAGGTGCGCCTGGCCGTGTGGCTAAAACCATTGTTCCGCTAGCTGAAAAGCCGGTGCACGGTGTTTGAAGCCCGCAGTAGACAGAAAGGATTTTTTCTATCGGGGGTGAAATAAAAATCCTGAGTCTCACATGTCGTGGCGATTGCTTGACCAAGCGGCCTTTATCCCTTGGGTTCTATCGTTGCCCCCCGACATACACCAGCAATGGTACTATGTGTCGTAAAGATAGTAAAGTAAATGAGAAGGGAACAGCTGGAATATATTGTAACAACTGGGAAAATTGAGGGATGAGGAGATAGAGGGAAGCAAAGAGAAAATTAATCCTAAAGTTTGCAAAATACACATGGGATCTGTTTTTGCCATTATCAGAAAGGGCTAGACATCTGATCTCACTACCCAGAGACCATGGGAGTATAAAACACGAAGAAAGCATACATTCAATTAAAAAAAAAATTCCCACTGCCTATTTTGATTGTGTACTGGACTATTATTATTTATTTTTTTTAATTGTTCATAATGTCTGGAACAAAATGTTCCAGATCTTATGGAAGCCTCTTGTATCAAGTGATCACATTTTAAAATTAAACATATTCTATTCGTATATTTACTCACTCATTTATAATATTTACACACAAAAATGAATATATTTTACTTTTTTTTTTACCAGGGAGCGGATTGAAGAAATTGGAAAACTGTGGGCAACCTTGCAAGCACAGACCGAGAAGAAAGGTAAGTCGACTTGTGTTAGTTCTGGGCTTTATTTCAATGATAGGCTGATTGTTAAACAGAAGCATGATTTCCCTTGCTATAGGTTTAATTCAATGATAGGCTGATTGTTAAACAGAAGCATGATTACCCTTGCTATAGGTTTATTTTAATGATAGGCTGATTGTTAAACAGAAGCATGATTACCCTTGCTATAGGTTTATTTCAATTATAGGCTGATTGTTAAACAGAAGCATGATTACCCTTGCTATAGGTTTATTTTAATGATTGGCTGATTTTTAAACAGAAGCATGATTACCCTTGCTATAGGTTTATTTCAATTATAGGCTGATTGTTAAACAGAAGCATGATTACCCTTGCTATAGGATTATTTTAATGATTGACTGATTGTTAAACAGAAGCATGATTACCCTTGCTATAGGTTTATTTCAATGATATGCTGATTGTTAAACAGAAGCATGATTACCCTTGCTATAGGTTTATTTTAATGATTGGCTGATTGTTAAACAGAAGCATGATTACCCTTGCTATAGGTTTATTTTAATGATAGGCTGATTGTTAAACAGAAGCATGATTACCCTTGCTATAGGTTTATTTTAATGATTGGCTGATTGTTAAGCAGAAGCATGATTACCCTTGCTATAGGTTTATTTTAATGATAGGCTGATTGTTAAACAGAAGCATGATTACCCTTGCTATAGGTTTATTTTAATGATAGGCTGATTGTTAAACAGAAGCATGATTACCCTTGCTATAGGTTTATTTTAATGATAGGCTGATTGTTAAACAGAAGCATGATTACCCTTGCTATAGGTTTATTTTAATGATAGGCTTATTGTTAAACAGAAGCATGATTTCCCTTGCTATAGGTTTATTTCAATGATAGGCTGATTGTTAAACAGAAGCATGATTACCCTTGCTATAGGTTTATTTCAATGATAGGCTGATTGTTAAACAGAAGCATGATTACCCTTGCTATAGGTTTATTTTAATGATAGGCCGATTGTTAAACAGAAGCATGATGACCCTTGCTATAGGTTTATTTTAATGATAGGCTGATTGTTAAACAGAAGCATGATTACCCTTGCTATAGGTTTATTTTAATGATAGGCTGATTGTTAAACAGAAGCATGATTACCCTTGCTATAGGTTTATTTTAATGATAGGCTGATTGTTAAACAGAAGCATGATTACCCTTGCTATATAATATGGGACTGAATGATTGATTGACCCAAATGCAATGTGATAAAAAAAATAAAATAAAGAGCCCCATTACACCAAGTGGCGTATAGTGAGTATACGTTAGTAACCATACTTTTTATAGACCATCAGCACTTGATTTGGGTAATGTGGTCGATATTATGCCCGTCCTGGCTTACTTTCCAGTAAAGAAAATCCGATACCTATCTAATTCTGGGTGAAGCTGGAAGCCGTCGATCACGATCGAACTTGACCTCTTGTTCTTTGTAGTCCAGTTCACTAACCACTGAACTATTGCGGCTGCGCAGATGTAATGTGGAGGATGTATATTACCAATGGATACCTAGTAGAGACCAAGATGGCGCATGTCTCTCAGGTCACAAAGGAATGAGACACTACTTGTACTCCAAATCTCAAGATATGTATACCCAGTCTGTGTTACTGTGCCCTAGCAGACAATATAACAAAATGCATGCTACAAAACTGTCTCCTGTGTGTAGATTTGAAATTGAGAACTGGCTTCACTCTACTGTGAAAAATAAATTGGATGATGTAACTGAAACAGACAGCAACCTTCATAATTTTGTTGTAGAAGCGACATAAGCCTGAAACAGGACAGACTCATTCAGGAAATTAAGAACAACACATTTTTGCTGTCAGAAAAGATTGAACTAGTTCTGTGGTGGATACCAGCAGGCTGTGGCATCCCTGGAAACGAGAAAGCAGACAGACTCATAAAAGTAGGTGGGAACCTTCAACAGTCCAACCAACCTCAGAGCCTCAAAGAAGTAAAGCCAATCCTGAAAGAAGCTAGGAAAACAGAATGGAGAGAGTTATGTTGAAAATATGAGCCAGAACATGACAGCTAAACAAGCTCAGCAGATCAAGATATCCAGACACAGAACAGGTCACTCTGGTCTGAGAGTACACATGCACAAGATAGGCTCAGTGATTGCAAACCATCCAAACTTCAGAATATATTCTACAGGACCACAGTACTCTCAACGTCTTAAGCGTACAAATATGGCCCACAGAAACAACCCTACTTGACAAACTATGGGGAACCAGTGAAGACCTCAAGCGCACCATCTTGTTTGTGACCCAAGCTGGTCTCAATGTCTAAATGCATAGCTGGAGCTGAAGAAGTTTAAGGAAATTTGGAATCCCAGTGACTCATTTTCACAGAATTTGTGACATATTACTCATACTGATTGTTTTGGGACATAATTTTCATACAAATATAGTTGTTTATTATTTATGTTTATGTAATATGGAGGTTTGCTTTTACATATGTGAAGTGAAGTCTGCAAACAGTAAGTTAAATGATGCTGCCCATCAACAACAATTTATGAAAATATGTGTATGTTATCACCTGACTCCATACTACCTATGTATCAACAAGTTGAACAAATCTCTCCACCAACAACAATTTATGAAAATATGTGTATGTTATCACCTGTTTCCATACTACTTATGTCTCAACAAGTTGAACAAAGCTCTCCACCAACAACAATTTATAAAAATATGTGTACGTTATCACCTGCTTCCATACTACTTATGTCTCAACAAGTTGAACAAAGCTCTCCACGAACAACAATTTATGAAAATATGTGTATGTTATCACCTGCTTCCATACTACTTATGTCTCAACAAGTTGAACAAAGCTCCCCACCAGCAACAATTTATGAAAATATGTGTACGTTATCACATATTTACCATACTACTTATGTCTCCAGGCAACAAGTTGAACGAAGCTGCCCACCAGCAATTTATGAAAATATGTGTACGTTATCACATATTTACCATACTACTTATGTCTCCAGGCAAGAAGTTGAACAAAGCTCTCCACCAACAACAATTTATGAAAATATGTGTACGTTATCATATATTTACCATACTGCTTATGTCTCCAGGCAACAAGTTGAACAAAGCACTCCACCAACAACAATTTATGAAAATATGTGTACGTTATTAATATATTTACCATACTACTTATGTTCCAGGCAACAAGTTGAACAAAGCTTTCCACGAACAACAATTTATGAAAATATGTGTACATTATCATATATTTACCATACTACTTATATCTCCAGGCAACAAGTTGAACGAAGCTGCCCACCAGCAACAATTTAACCGCAATGTGGAAGATGTTGAAACATGGCTGACTGAAATTGAGAACTCTCTTATATCTGAAGATTATGGAAAGGTAAGTCAATTTTACCTCTGCCTTGTGAAAGTTCTGAAATTACTTTGCTTTCTCCAATTACTCTTTTTGTAATTATGTTAATTGATAACTAAAAATAATTAAGTTATTAACATATTTAAGCAGCTGCAATATTTGAGAGTCCCTCTGAGGTAAATATTTACATATATACTTTAAAAAAAATTTTCAAACAAAAAATATACTTTCATTTCATCTATATGTTGGCGTAAGAAACATTTATAGCTGGAAATTACATAAATCGAAGTAGAATTTAAAAAGCATCATATAGCACACTACATTTATTGAAAAAAACCTTGCTTATAATTTATTGATTTTTAAAAATAATTCTCTATGTTGATCCAAATCATTCTGTGTACCCCAAATATATATTTTAATAAGTAGTTATGTATGAAAAATTATGTTATGGGTGGTATATAGGGGCTGGTATTAATGAGTTGATGAACCTGTGGGCTCTGGGTGTGTTTATGTAGTCAGGGATATGGCGTGGATGAGTTTATGGTTCCAGGAGTATTATGTGGATTAGTTTATAGATCCAGGAGTATTGTGTGAATGAGTTTATAGTTCCAGGGATGAGTTTATGGTTCCAGGAGTATTGTGTGGATGAGTTTATAGTTCCAGGGATATTGTGTGGATGAGTTTATAGTTCCAGGGATATTGTGTGGATGAGTTTATAGATCCAGACGTATTGTGTGGATTATTTTATAGATCCAGGATTATTGTGTGGATTAGTTTATAGATCCATGGATGGATGGATGAGTTTATAGTTCCAGGGATATGGTGTGGATGAGTTTATAGATCTAGGGATATTGTGTGGATACATTTATAGTTTCGGGGATATTGTGTGGATGAGTTTATAGTTCCAGGGATGAGTTTATGGTTCCAGGAGTATTGTGTGGATGAGTTTATAGTTCGGAGTATTGTGTGGATGAGTTTATAGTTCCAGGGATATTGTGTGGATGAGTTTATAGTTCTAGGGATATTGTGTGGATGAGTTTATAGATCCAGACGTATTGTGTGGATTATTTTATAGATCCAGGATTATTGTGTGGATTAGTTTATAGATCCATGGATGGATGGATGAGTTTATAGTTCCAGGGATATGGTGTGGATGAGTTTATAGATCTAGGGATATTGTGTGGATACATTTATAGTTTTGGGGATATTGTATGAATGAGTTTATAGATCCAGGGATATTAAATGGATGAGTTTATAGTTCCAGGGATATTGTGTGGATGAGTTTATAGTTCGGAGTATTGTGTGGATGAGTTTACAGTTCCAGGGATATTCTGTGGATGAGTTTATAGTTCCAGGGATATTCTGTGGATGAGTTTATAGTTTCAGGGATATTGTGTGATGAGTGTATAGATCTAGGGATATTGTATGGATGAGTTTATAGTTCCAGGGATATTGTGTGGATGAGTTTATAGTTTCAGGAGTATTGTGTGATGAGTTTATAGTTTCAGGGATATTGTGTGGATGAGTTTATAGTTCCAGGGACATTGTGTGGATGAGTTTATAGATCCAGGGATATGGTGTGGATAAGTGTATAGATCCAGGGATATTGTATGGATGAGTTTATAGTTCCAGTGATATTGTGTGGATGAGTTTATAGTTTAAGGGATATTGTGTGATGAGTTTATAGTTTCAGGGATATTGTGTGGATGAGTTTATAGTTCCAGGGACATTGTGTGGATGAGTTTATAGATCCAGGGATATGGTGTGGATAAGTGTATAGATCTAGGGACATTGTATGGATGAGTTTATAGTTCCAGGGATATTGTGTGATGAGTTTATAGTTTCAGGGATATTGTGTGGATGAGTTTATAGTTCCAGGGATATTGTGTGGATGAGTCTATTGTTCCAGGTATATTGTGTGGATATGTTTATAGTTGTATATTGTGTGGATAAGTTTATAGTTCCAGGGATATTGTGTGGATGAGTTTATAGTTCCAGGGATATTGTGTGGATGAGTTTATAGTTCCAGGGATATTGTGTGGATGAGTCTATTGTTCCAGGTATATTGTGTGGATAAGTTTATAGTTGTATATTGTGTGGATAAGTTTATAGTTCCAGGGATATTGTGTGGATGAGTTTATAGTTCCAGGGATATTGTGTGGATGAGTTTATAGATCCAGGGATATTGTGTGGATTAGTTTATAGATTTAAGGATACTGTGTGGGTGAGGTTTTAGATTCAAGGACATAATGTGAGTTGAATCAAGGGGCTGATGTGAAATGAGTCTATCAAGTCGAGTTTGCTGGTGTGAGTATGTGGAGCCAAGGGGCTGATGTGAAATGAGTTTATGGAAATAGTGAAGTGAACTTAAAACTTAAGTCATCTAAAGAAGTTTGGTAATCACTTCTCCATACCTAACACTTGTTTGTGTATGTGTAGTCGATGCTTTTGTTTTAACATTTTCTCACTTATCATTCATGTTTGTGAAGTGTCCGTGTGAAGTGAAGTTTTATTTTTATTATATATTCTTTGGTGAATCGATGTTTGTGAAAGATGTGCTTATCATGTATATTATTCATCTCTTCTCATTGTTAGTCTTTCGGCATTAAAATACATTTTTGTTTTAAATTTTTTAAAGCAAGCTTTGGGGTACCACCATATCCATCCATAATCACTTCTCCAATATCTCTGTATTATCACACATAATTGTGAAGCTTTATGTTGCTAAATGTTCACATATAATAATCTATTTACAATATTTGATCGAAAAAGTGAGGCCCAGCAGGCTGATGCAGGATTGACCTGTTCAAATAAGATCACAGTAAAATAAGAGGAGATATGAAACTAAATCTTTCGGATTGTTCAAGAAAATAATAGGAGAGATGGAACTAAATCTTTAGGATTGTTCAATAAAATAATAGGAGAGATGCAACTAAATCTTTAGGACCACTCAAGAAAATAATAGGAGAGATGCAACTAAATCTTTAAGACCACTCAAGAAAATAATACGAGAGATGAAACTAAATCTTTAGGACCATTCAAGAAAATAATAGGAGAGATGCAGCTAAATCTTTAGGACTACTCAAGAAAATAATAGGAGAGATGCAGCTAAATCTTTAGGACTACTCAAGAAAATAATAGGAGAGATGCAGCTAAATCTTTAGGACTACTCAAGAAAATAATAGGAGAGATGCAGCTAAATCTTTAGGACTACTCAGAGAAAATAATGGAGAGATGCAACTAAATCTTTAGGACTACTCAAGAAAATAATAGGAGAGATGCAGCTAAATCTTTAGGACTACTCAAGAAAATAATAGGAGAGATGCAACTAAATCTTTAGGACTACTCAAGAAAATAATAGGAGAGATGCAGCTAAATCTTTAGGACTACTCAAGAAAATAATAGGAGAGATGAAACAAGATCTTTAGGACCACTCAAGAAAATATAAGAGATGAAACAAAATCCAAGTTTTTCAGGTACAAAAATCTATCACTTGAGTCCACAGCACTCTGGTTATACACAATTTGAGATGATGAGATGATAAAATGTCAATTCCATGTCAAGGTTTCCTATTACTTAAAATTTACTTTGCTTTTGTTTGTGTCTTTTTTTGTTTCTGCTACCATATGCTTGTTATATATAACTTCTGTGTATTATTATCATTCTATTTTTACTCAGGCTTGACTTTAGAACCTCATAATCCAACTAGTTTGACTTTGGCTACATTTATTACAGGCATCTTGGCTTTTAATAATCTCATTTTACAATTATATTTACATTATAGCTCCTATCTCCATTTTTGAGCAAAACAGTTTGACTTTGGTACGCCATTAGTCAAGACATTTTGACATTAGGACCTCCATTTTCAGTTAGTTTTATTTTGTGGCCGTTAACTCCCTGACTGTGAACTTTACCAATATTTAAGTGGAATATGATATATTCTTCTTTGTCTCGTGTGTTCGCGGTTCAACAGGCAAACACATGGTTTGACAACAATGGCGCAGGCCGGGTATGTTCAACCCAAATGTGAAAAGTCTGTGACAGTGGATGGGGCGGAAGAATCAGGAATGATCAACGGCCTAGAAAGCGAAAACAGCAAAGTGTGTGGTACACATGATGTATATTCAGAATATGGAAGACGAATATGGCAGACCACCGTGAAAGAGCCTCATCATGTAACATTCAAAAGAAAGCCATGGAGAGAAATTCTATTGTTTTAGGAACAAACTAAAAATAACTACATGGAATGTTAGGACTTTATACCAACAAAGGAAATTAGAGGCAACCTATGACAATCTGGGAGCCGCGATAGCTCAGTGGTTAGTGAACTGGACTACAAAGGACAAGAGGTAGGGTTCGATCCCAACCGACGGCTTCCGGTTCACCCAGCCTTTAATGGGTACCAGATTTTTTTCTGGAAAGTAAAGCGGCACGGGCGTAATACCAACCACATTACCCCAGAAATCATGTGACGAAGGTCTGTAAAATTTATGGTCACTAACACCATATTCCCTATACGCCATTTGGCGTGATGGGGGCACTTTACTTTTTTTTTAATGACAATCTGCACCATCAAAGCAAGAGACAGAGTTGAATGGCGCTCCATAGTAGCCAACCTTCGATGATGAGACGGCACTCAATGATGATGATGATGAATGATAACTCCCTGAATGGTGAATTGTTTAAGAAAAGGGCTTGGAATGACCAGAAGTAACACAATCAGAAATGACGTATATATAACTCCCTGAATGGTGAATTGTTTAAGAAAAGGGCTTGGATTGACCAGAAGTAACACAATCAGAAATGACGTATATATAACTCCCTGAATGGTGAAGTGTTTAAGAAAAGGGCTTGGAATGACCAGAAGTAACACAATCAGAAATGACGTAAGAGGGAGAGATTGGGCATTGAGTCATTTGGGACCACATACAAAGACAACAAATGAAATAGTTTGTTCATCTGGAAGAATGTCTAACGATTCTGTACCATACACACATATGTTAGAAGAGGGTGATGGAAGACCCAGAGTAATATGGACTGACAACATTCAAGAAGCACTACACCATCAACAATTGACAATGACTGAGACTGTTAGAAGAGGGTGGTGGAAGACCCAGAGTAATATGGACTGACAACATTCAAGAAGCACTACACCATCAACAATTGACAATGACTGAGACTGTTAGAAGAGGGTGGTGGAAGACCCAGAGTAATATGGACTGACAACATTCAAGAAGCACTACACCATCAACAATTGACAATGACTGAGACTGTTAGAAGAGGGTGGTGGAAGACCCAGAGTAATATGGACTGACAACATTCAAGAAGCACTTCACCATCAACAATTGACAATGACTGAGACTGTTAGAAGAGGGTGGTGGAAGACCCAGAGTAATATGGACTGACAACATCCAAGAAGCACTTCACCATCAACAATTGACAATGACTGAGGCTGTTAGAAGAGGGTGGTGGAAGACCCAGAGTAATATGGACTGACAACATCCAAGAAGCACTACACCATCAACAATTGACAATGACTGAGGCTGTTATAAGAGGGTGGTGGAAGACCCAGAGTAATATGGACTGACAACATCCAAGAAGCACTACACCATCAACAATTGACAATGACTGAGACTGTCAGAAGGGCAAGAGCTAGAATTTTGTATCTCCCTTGAAACCCAAAGGGGTATAAGAGGAGGTAAAGAAAGAGACTAAAGTTTTCAGTCATTTTGACTTAATGATAAATAAATATTAAAATCTTTTTGTGTACATTTGATAGTCATAATTACAATATGATATTTCCCCATTTATTTCTTCTGCCAATTGTGCTTTTTCTTTTATACAAATAAATTTATCATTTTCTCACAGTTTTCACTTCATTTTCCTTTCTCTTCCATCTTCTCTTGCATTTCTGTTTTACTTGTCTTTTCTGTCCTTTATCATATTACTAGCTTCTCCAGCGAAGTGTAAGTTTTCATTTTACCCACCCCAACCTGCTTTTGCCTTAAGTGGGCAAGCTTCAATAGGCATGTCTTTGTTGAGTCAGACAGATTATAGTAAGAGTATGTCAATTCATTTATATATTTTGGTGCTGTCAATTATTAAATAGTTAATTATTTTAATAATTGCATAAAATTATATTTGAACAAAAGTCAGAGCCTTAAATAAAAAAGAGCATAAGATACTGATATTTTCCTAAATTATTGACTAATTATGATAGCTTGCTATCAACTGTCAACTAAAGAAATCACTTCAGGTATATATCATTTAAGGAGCCTCAATGACTGAGTGGTTAGTGCGCACTGAGATAATTTTTTTTACATTTAAATATTAATCAATACATCACTGTATCTTAATAACACTTTTGTTTCATTATCAGAGCTCATAATTCTCAAATCAAATGTATTATCTACCTTTACTTATGCCTAATGAGAGCAGGAAAGCATCTGAGAAAGTAGAAAATAAATTAGATGCATTTGAAAACAAATGCCCCCGGAAAATACTTTGTTTACCATGGAGTAAATTCATGGCGCTGGGCTGAAGGTTGTTGACTCATAAGCTTTTAGATCGACAACAACAGACACTATGGAATGAATTCAAGAGTAGTGCAGAAATAAGAGAAATGAGAAGGCATTCAACAATATCATCTATAATCAAGAAAATAAACTGGAGGGACCTTGTCTTGAGAAGAGATAACCGGAATCTCAAAGCTAGCCCTCAAACGGGAACCAGGGGGTAAAAGAAGAAGAGAGTGACCTAGAGATATACTAAAAAAGACATTGAGGAGGTGAAAAGCAACAGCAGCAAACATCAGCTCCCTTGCAGAAGTTTAGAGGCTTGCCCAGATAAGGGACATGAGACACAATAGGAGTCCTGTGCAAAATCTGACACCAAATAGCAGAGAACGTTGGACATGGAGATTCTAGAATTTCTGCCCCATGTACCATCTTCAGGTCAAAGGACGATAGATAGATAAACTGTTATAGTAAATTTGTATAACAAAAAAATTAGTTACTGTTTAAGTCACAATAAATGTTATAATTCTAAAAATGAGGTACAGGTTTTTATAGTCAAATGTTATCTATTTTAATATATGTTTGGTTTGTAGATTATTACAGAAAATTAATATATTTTTGTGAATTTATAAGTCACGAGGAGAGCAAGTGGCCAAATCGATAACCCGTCACACCCCGAGCTAGGGTAAAAAAATTTTTTTTTTAAATTTGAGAATGAAATAAAAACACAAACCCGAACACCTCATGGCAGCTACTCAGAACAAGCAGCCTTTATTTTCTGATCCCATTTGTTGTGGGAGGGGGACCCCTCCCACCCCAGTAGTGGGATAATGCAATAAGGATAGTTATATTTAGACATGTATAGTAAATTTATAATACTTTTAGAAATCTTAGCTATAAATAAATTGTATTCATAGTAAATGTAATTATTTTTTTGCGGATGTAAATTCAACTTCTGTATTACTAGAGCAATTTGAGTTAAATAATGGAAAGAAAATAAATAAAGCTGCCGCCTCTAATGAAGACATGCCTACATATGTAAACAAAATGTGTATTCACCATCTATGTATATATCTTATATATTCTTTGTATATTAACCATTATGCTGTTTGCTTTGGATTTCTTTTCATTGCCAGCAGCCAGCTGCTATGCGTGTAGAGGTTTGAGCTCATATATATATATATATATATACATATATGTATAAATACGTCTTTACATCTTTCTGTGATTTTCAGTTTCTCTTTTGTTTAATGTAATCTTGTTGTTCTGTAGCTTAAAAACTATGTTCTAGAGAATTGTGTTTAAATTCTGTTCTTGTTGTAGAACAGCATCCAGGTACATATGGGGTATGCATGCTGGCATTTGTTGTTGTTTAGGTTTGTGGATCTTAAAAATTGTGATTTTGGGCGATGCTTACATTGACAGGATCATTTTTTTTTAGTTAACTCTTTCAGTGTGGAAACTTGTTATCAACGCAACGGAAGAGATTTAAGAGATAACATTTTTCATTGTTATAAGAATCAATCTACATATTTATATTTATCTAACATATAACATATTATATATGAATTTTTAGATAATTAAACTAGGTATTAAATTTTGCCAATACCAAGATGATACAAGACATGTAAAAAGAATATGGTTTGATGACGTTTCACACTAAGCAAATCGAGAGTGGCGCACTATGCAGCGAAACGTACAGAAAGAGTTAAGAAATATAGTTTAAGCATAAAATAATAACTGAAATGCTGAGAGTGATAGTGTTATTCAAGTATGGTTTCATTGCATGACATATTTTTTTTGTTTACTAGATATCTAACCACTTCCCTTCCATTGTCATATATTTACTTCGTAAAAATTTACACGGAATCGCAGATGAGTACATATGTCTTCACTATTTGAAATAATACCGTTCATTTTGTAAGAGTAGTAACCAATAATTATTACCATGACTTTTTTTTTATTGTGTCCCTTCCATTAGTTTTATTCTTTGAGTTTTTTTTGGCTGTTTTCATAAAAATATTGTGAATGGTGATTTTTAAGGCTTCACCTGCATTTTCATAATAATGGCGTCAGGTGGAAAGCGATCGTTATTTCATGCTAATGAGTGCTATGAAATAATATTTCATATTTACACACATAATGTTTACATATTCAAATTCCTCACCCATTTTGCTTCAGCAGTCTTATATAAATTAAGCATGTAGGTACAGTAGATCTAGAGATATGCCTCACCAAAGAATATCTGGTTCCGGAATTGTACGACTAAAGAGGAGCAACTTCGCTGCAATTGCCAATAAACTAACTACTGGAGACCTAGTACTTTCCCAAACAATATTGAAACCCTTAGGCCCATCTGATATGTCTCCTCATGGAAAACATAAAATACCAGAACTTCAGGAAAATATAACAGGAATCATGAAAAAAGGCACCCAATCAGACACAGAAAGAAAACACGTAGCAAAAGAACACATACACGATACCAACCCACAGGACTCTTGGTCCCACATATACACAGATGGCTCTGCTACATATGCCACCAGAAATGGAGGGGGAGGTGTGTTCTTGATGCTGAATAATCAGGACGAGATCACCTAGTCAATAGCTACTGGAAAATTCTCAAACAACTTTAAAGCAGAAACTGAGGCCATCAGAGATGCTGCAACACTGGCTACTCAACACAAAAATAACATGCACAATAAATTCGTGATTCTGACTGATGCACTGTCAGTATTATCAGCTCTAAAAAGCCCCAAGAACAATGAACTAGATGACTTGAGAACTAGCCTGGTCCAGCTATGCAATAACTTCCAGAGAGTAGTCATTCAGTGGATACCTTCACACTGTAATATACACGGGAACGAACGCGCAGACAAATTAGCTAAAGAGGGAGGGAGATTACCACAAGAGAACCATCCGCTTAGTTATGATGAAGCCAAATCCATCCTTAAGGGTCAGTTCCATGAAAAATGGAAACGAGAACACCCAAAGCATAACGAGAGTGACGGATACCACCAACTATCAAGGAGGGATCAAGTCATCATACTTCGCCTACGCACAGGCCACAATAGAATGAGAAATCACATGTTCACCAAATTCAAAATAGGTACAACCAGCCTATGCCACTGTACACTGGACAATATGACTACAAAACATGTTCTACAGGATTGCCCCCAGTACACAGACCTGAGAAGAGCAATGTGGTCCACGCCCACCTCCCTAGAGGAGAAACTACATGTATATGGGGCAATCGATTTGCTTAAACAGACAGCTGACTTCATGAGAGAGTCTGGAATCCTACTCTGATTGAGTTTTGATCGCAGAGAGAGAGAGAGAGATATGCCTCTCTAAAGAATAGGCTCATGGCAAAGAGATGCATATAAATGCATAAAATCCAAAGTCTGCAGTAAAGCTAATTGTAAAGAGAAATGGAAAAAAAAATATAAAAAAAAAATAGTATAGTTTAAGCTCAAAGTAATAAGTGGACAACACAAATTAGAACAACGTTTCAGCTCAATAGGCCTTCATAAGGATCAAACATACAACACACACAAAGATATGTATTTAAAATAAGAAAATAATAAATAAATAATTGCAAACTAATTATTCTACTCTGAAATTATTTTTGTATTATTTATTTTTTAATTTTTTTTATTATATTTCTTCTGGGTTTTTTTTTCATTTCTCCTTTCTAAAGATACATGTTACTGCCCTAACTTTTTTGTTTGTCCAGTACTGGGTGATTAAGTCCGGTTGTGAACGGGGTTAAGACTATCTAATGCAGTTGTAGGTTGGGTAAAGTCGAGTGAACAACGTGAAGATTTAATAAATAATTAATAAAAAAAAATAATAAAATACGTAGAATGTTTGAGCTTTGGAGATAAGACAGGACTAAATGTTCAGCAAAGGATAAACACAAAGAAAACAAATTACAAACATCCAAGTTATTGCATTATCTCAGGTTCCCTGGATAGATACAGCTGGTTCACCTTTTGAGGTCCATCTTTTACATCACTTTGGTTTCTTAAATCAAGAGTGGGATCAACTCTTTTCATTCATGACATTTTCCTATCAAAATGAAATTGTTTTATTGACACATTTCAGGTCTCTTTTCCAAACATATTTTTTTAAAACCACTTTTGTTCATAGCGTAGGCTGAATTATGTATGATTTTTGTGTGTATTTAGAACATCATATCTGTCCGGCTGGCAGTTTGAGTTCTTTCTTTCATTCAGCAAATCTGAACATTTTCTGATAATTCTGTTTATGTTTGTTCCATATTGCAGACCAGGTCTGTAAGGAATGTTGATATAGAAGAGGACCAGGCGTACCCCCTTTCTGTAAAGAATGTTGATATAGAAGAGGACTAGGTGTACTCCTGTTCTATAAGGAATGTTGATATAGAAGAGGACTAGGTGTACTCCTGTTCTGTAAAGAATGTTGATATAGAAGAGGACTAGGTGTACCCCAGTTCTGTAAAGAATGTTGATATAGAAAAGGACTAGGTGTACTCCTGTTCTGTAAAGAATGTTGATATAGAAGAGGACTAGGTGTACCCCAGTTCTGTAAAGAATGTTGATATAGAAGAGGACTAGGTGTACCCCAGTTCTGTAAAGAATGTTGATATAGAAGAGGACTAGGTGTACTCCTGTTCTGTAAAGAATGTTGATATAGAAGGGGACTAGGTGTACCCCAGTTCTGTAAGGAATGTTGATATAGAAGAGGACTAGGTGTACCCCAGTTCTGTAAGGAATGTTGATATAGAAGGGGACTAGGTGTACCTCTCTTTTGTAAGGAATGTTGATATAGAAGGGACTAGGTGTACCCCAGTTCTGTAAGGAATGTTGATATAGAAGAGGAATAGGTGTACCCCAGTTCTGTAAGGAATATTGATATAGAAGAGGACTAGGTGTACCCCAGTTTTGTAAGGAATGTTGATATAGAAGAGGACTAGGTGTACCTCTCTTTTGAAGGAATGTTGATATAGAAGGGGACTAGGTGTACCCCAGTTCTGTAAAGAATGTTGATATAGAAGGGGACTAGGTGTACCCCAGTTCTGTAAAGAATGTTGATATTGAAGGGGACTAGGTGTACCCCAGTTCTGTAAAGAATGTTGATATAGAAGAGACTAGGTGTACCCCAGTTCTGTAAAGAATGTTGATATAGAAGGGAACTAGGTGTACCCCCTTTCTGTAAGGAATGTTGATATAGAAGGGGACTAGGTGTACCCCAGTTCTGTAAGGAATGTTGATATAGAAGGGGACTAGGTGTACCCCAGTTCTGTAAGGAATGTTGATATAGAAGGGGACTAGGTGTACCTCTCTTTGTAAGGAATGTTGATATAGAAGGGGACTAGGTGTACCCCAGTTCTGTAAGGAATGTTGATATAGAAGAGGAATAGGTGTACCCCAGTTCTGTAAGGAATGTTGTTATAGAAGAGGACTAGGTGTACCCCAGTTCTGTAAAGAATGTTGATATAGAAGAGGAATAGGTGTACCCCAGTTCTGTAAAGAATGTTGATATAGAAGAGGAATAGGTGTACCCAGTTGTGTAAAGAATGTTGATATAGAAGAGGAATAGGTGTACCCCAGTTCTGTAAAGAATGTTGATATAGAAGAGGAATAGGTGTACCCCAGTTCTGTAAGGATTGTTGATATAGAAGAGGACTAGGTGTACCCCCACTCGGTAAAGAATGTTGATATAGAAGAGGACTAGGTGTACCCCCGCTCTGTAAAGAATGTTGATGTAGACGAGGACTAGGTGTACCCCGCTCTGTAAAGAATGTTGATGTAGACGAGGACTAGATGTACTCCCGTTCTGTAAAGAATGTTGATATAGAAGAGGACTAGGTGTACCCAGTTCTGTAAAGAATGTTGATATAGAAGAGGACTAGGTGTACATCCTTTCTGTAAGGAATGTTGATATAGAAGAGGACTAGGTGTACCCAGTTCTGTAAAGAATGTTGATATAGAAGAGGACTAGGTGTACCCTTGTTCAACACCACATCTGGAAACAACAAATTAAATGGTTTGTACACATAACACTGGGACTGATTTCTTGTAAGAGAGCACTGGGCCGCTCTCCTTAAAAGAAGTGCCCATGATAAGTGGACACTCTACACTCCACTCCCCATATGGCAGTAAACTTTTCTGCTAAAGGATACCTTTACTTTTACATATACCAGTCAACTGTACAATGCCATTAACAACTTGATAGAACAACCAAAAGTTTGGGGGGGGGGGGGGGTGTCGATGGTTGTACTCCTGAAATGATGGATTAGTGAAGTAACAAATGCCAAACAAATAATCTGCAGAATATTCCATTTTCACCCTGTGCTGGAAGATACTTAAGGACAGAAGTCTTAAGTTTTTTTAATCTTTGCGGTTGCCAGCTTTTTATCTGAAGTGAAGTTCCAAGGGACTAAATTTTGCGTGAATATCATTTTTTCCTATTTTCACACCAGCAGCCTCGTATTCAGATGTCCCTCACCGTACAGGCAGATATTCTCTAACCTTAGAAGCGCTCTCAATTTTGAGTTATTGAGTTATTTGCGGGTCATCATCATTGCACTCCAAACATGTCCTTAGGTGCTCAGATCCCTTACTCAGTAATTCCCGCAGTGTCCAGCGACTGACGACTCCAGTTCTATGTTGGTTGATAAGTCTTCTTACAAGGCCACTAAGTTTCTCATTTCTGGCTGAGCCCATCTTAACTCCCATTTCCATCATCCGAAGAAGTGACGTTGATCTGTGTTTGTCGAAGTCCTGTGCTCTTCCCACATCTCGGAGGGCATTGATGATGGTCCGCCCGATCCATTGGTTGCCCGTCCTCAACGACAGCACAGCTAGCCAACCTGTCCGCTCTTTCATTTCCCCGTACTCCTACATGTCCAGGGACATAGACAAAGATGACCTTACGTAGTTTGGATTTCTGCAGCGACTCTACCCATTGCATGCGTACAGAGCCCGCCTCCACTTTTTTCTATCATGCTTATCGAATCACTCAGTATACATGCGTGGGTGTAGTCTTGTGGCTCTAACCATTTGAATGCCTTGGTCACTGCCATCACCTCCATTGTCATACTACTCATGGTCATGACGTATGCACCACTGTCTTCTTTGACTATTCTGCCTGCTGAGCGTGCTGTAAATGCAATTTTATTGAGAGTTAATGTTTTGAGAACATTTTTTCCTATTAATTTTGTCCTGGCAGCTGCCATCTTTTGGCCTTCCTTTTTTTACTTTCAACTACCAAAGATTCTTTAACACAAACACAATGCACATGGGACCCCTTGAGAGTGCTAGACATTGGATTTCACTACCCAAAGTCCAGGGGAGGTTAAGCCATGAAGAAACCACAAATTTGATATTTAAAAAATAAAATTTCTACCACCTGTGGTGGTAATCGAACCAGGGATTTTGTTGTCCAGAAGGTATCTTATCCTCTAGACCACATGGGGCTTTAATCTGTCATCCCATTGTCATAGTGAGAATATAAGCAATACCACGATGTGTCACATGGTAAAAACTTGAGTTTTTGTGTGTGTGGATTTTTTCCCTCAATGCCTAAACAGTGGCTGACACAGGCTAGATTTGGTTTGACGTGGATTTTGGTTTGACGTAGGTGTTTACCTACTTGTAGGGTGGGGGTACCAGGGCTTTCGAGGTCACTGTGTCTTAAGTGTTTACACATAACTCTTCCTTTCTCCCGATGGAACAAAAGCCCAAACATAATATTTTCTTTATCTCCATTTATTATAACATTTTTCTTATTTTATGTTCCCTATTGTTTTCCGTTTTTTTTTTAAATTAAAAATATTTCCCCCTTTTTTTTTTAACCTAAAAAAAGTAAATTTAAAGAAGCCATTTGTTTCTGTATGCACGCAGAGTTAGTCCTGCATGGTATTGTCCCATACCAAATTAGTTTTGTCTCTTTTAAGTGTGTAATTAAAAAAAAAATTAGATCATGTTTTTTTGTGATTGCATGTTTGAATATTTCTGTGTAAAACTAAATTATTACTGTCAGTTTAATTTATTTCAAATAAATTTTTATAATCTCTTTATATTATTTATATACAGTTGTGTTTCAAATCTCACTGCATGTCTTTTTTATATTGAATAGAACAGTAAAATACAAGGTGTCTAGCAGAGTAAAATAAAATTTGTAGTTAAAATGTTTCATCTAATTATTGTTTTCACTATTTTAACTGGCTTTAATCATTTTAATTTTGGAAAATTTAGCCAACTGGTATGCATTGTACAGTCATTTCCCGACTTACGATGGGGTTATGTTCCGAAAAACTCAATCGTAAATCAAAAATATCTTAAATTGAAAGTAATGTGATAAATATATTTTTTGTATTATAGAGAATTTTAGGGCAGTGATCTCTGCAATATGTGCCATTTTGGCATGCACGGTTTCTGTTTTTGAGATTGTGGTTCTGCCCTATGTGCCGTCTTTGGCTTGAAAGGACAATAGTTAGAGAGAGAGATTATAGACGAGAATGCCTCGGCAAATTTTTATGCTGCAGGCTTTTTGACATCTTGGATGAATTCTTCTTCCTGTTCTATGGCTGCTTTCTTCTTCTTCTAGATTTAACGGAACAAACATGGCTAAATATAGGAAATAACACCACAGTATTTTCTCTCAGTATTCCCATTGCCCACACTCGTATCGTAATTCTGAACAGTTGTAACTTGAACAATTGTAAGTCGGGGTATGTCAGTATGTTTATGTCAATGTCCATTTATTTGTTTGAGCATGGTTGGAACGGATATTATTTAAGAGCTATTAGTACTATTAACCTGATAATATAATGCGGAAAATTAATATATCTAAAACACTGTAAATAAACAAATAATTAAGTTATATGTTTCTACAACGTGATAAAAACATATTGGATAAACTTTTTTAAGCTTATCGTTGATTCGTCCATTTTGAGTATGTTTTTGTCATCACATTTCCATTTTTCTTTCTGGTTGATAACTGTTTTACATTATAATACTTAAAACATTAACTGATGATTGCTAAAAATACTTGTATTGGATATTGTTATTGGATGCAAAAAGTGCCCACAATTTTCAAGTTTGACTTTGAATTGTTCAAATGTTTAACTTTTGTTCATCATTCATATAGAGTTGTCTTACTTGCTGAACTCTGCATTTCTTTAATGGTTTTACCACTAAACAATCGCTTCTACAGTGCATGTCAACTCATTTTCCAGCCGTCTTGTGTAAACTCAGAGGTAGTGTACACTAACAATCACAAACAATAAATATGTTGTAAGGGCACACTATGCCAGAAGTCAGCAGAGAGATGGACATGTCACAACATTTAGGCACTATAAACACACAAACCCTAGACACATTTCTGTTAATTAATTTTATCTGTTAATTAATTAAATTCTGTTAAAACACAGAAAACGCACTCCTGTTCAAATTTCATTGCAATATCTTCATTGGTGCTAGAATTATTGAGGAAATGCCAGGTTTGGTAGCGAGACACCCTGTATATTGGAGTTTGGTTGCAATTTGCTTAAAATTGTTCAATTTTGGCCAACAGTTGCTAAAAGTTGCATATCATGAACTTTGAATTATCCCATATTTTCAAATTGACTTTGAATTGTTTGAAATGTTCAACTTTTGTTCATCATTACTTATAATGCATAATTATGGTTATGAATTGCTTACAATGTTGAACTTTAACTGTGGATCTTGGTGGTTGGAAAAGAATCTGGTATAATTCTTGTTGTTTTTGCATTATTACCTTTAAAAATGCTACAGAAGCCAGATATTGTATCTTTGTGTGTTGTAGTTTGTTTTCTTTTATCAAATTGAGCAACTAGGAACTCATTTCAATCCATTGTTAATTAGAAGCTACTGTTGCTTGCTTGTGGTCCTTTTCAGCTTTATATTTGTGAAACTTGTCTGTGTTTGTAAAGAGGGCACAAATGGATACGATTGCATGTTTATTATTTTATGGTTGGGCAAATTGTAAGTTCTATATTAATACAAATTACAGACTACTATTTCATCTGAATGTAATAAAAATAAAACATAACATCAGTGATTATGTCTCTTGGAAAACTTCCAAAGTCATTACAATTATTGAATCACATAATTTATGTTAAATTATCAACATAAAAAAAAAACATTTGAAATATTTATGTTGTTTAACTACACCTACCTTTTTGAATGAGATATTTATGATGGCATTCAAAGTCGCTTATCTTTTACTTTTTTTCTTCTCATGTTTATCTTTGTTCCCTTAATGATGGTCAACGGTAGGGCTGAAGCTAAGAATAGCAAAATGTTACATCTTCGCAATATTCCTGTATGGTGCAGAAACTTGGATATTAGACAAGAAAACAGAACAGAAATTGAAGTCTTTGAAATGTGGATTTATAGAAGAATAGGTAGAATTGGATGAAAAGAAAAGAAAACAAACGATGAAGTTTTAAAACAACTAAAAATAAAAAGAGAACTACTAAATACAATAAAGACAAGACAAATGAAATTGTTGGGGCTCGTTAAAAGACACAACAGCCTACTAAAAGTAATATTGGAAGGGTAAATACTAGGTAAAAGAGGCAGACCAAGACTAACATGGACTGACAAGGCTTCAGGGTTCACCCAGCCTCTAAAAATGGGTACCAGAAATTTTTCTGGGAAGTAAAGGCGGCCTGGCATGATACTGATCACATCACCTAAAAATGTGCTATGTTCATAGAAAAATATGGTTACTAACACCATATTCTCCACACGCCTTGCAAGGCAGGGAGAGAACCTTTACTATTTAAAAAAAAATACAATCGTAACTGCCATCACCAATATATAATAGACAAGGAAAGGAGCCCCAGGTATCAAAAGTAGCATTATTTCCATTATAGGAGTCTGTCATGAAAATGTCTGGAAATGAGTGTCTACTTGTATGTGATTTTGATTTGAGTGTTAACATAATGGTCACCCGTATGTTACCGTGGCCTCATTATGAGGGACGTCAAGAATATTGACACTGTGACCTTCCAGGCATGTCGTAAGAGGCAACTAAGGAGGTTGATTGATGGCTTGACAAGCTGTCATTGTAAAAAGTATTGTTATGGAAACAGAGCCACAGATTTAAGAAGCAGTGATTGCTGCAATATGTGCCACTTTGGCACACAAGGTTTCTGTTTTTGAGATTGTGGTTCTGCCCTATGTGCCGTCTTGGCTCGAAAGGACAATAGATAGATAATGGTGATGATGAAGATGTGTTGCTGCAAGATCAACATGAGCTATTGACTTTTAGATGTTTAAAGTTGATGTGGCGATTACAGTTGCTTTCCTGGTCTATGCTTTAAAAGTTTGTTTGTTCACCCTGGAGGAATTGCAATACCAGGTCTTCTATATCAACAGAAGGGGCCACAGTACGACACTGGTTAGAGGTCTGGTTACATCGGGGTACCCTCCCTTAACCTTCTACTATCCTGAGCATAACCTGCAGGGCAGCTGCTGTATATACTATAAAATAGTATCTATCTATCTATTGTTCTTTCGAGCCCAAGACGGCACATAGGGCAGAACCACAATCTCAAATACAGAAACCTTGCGTGCCAAAATGGCACATATTGCAGAAATCACTGCCTCTAAAATCTATGGCTTTGTTTCCATAACAATACTTTTTACAATGACAGCTTGTCAAGCCATCGATCAACCTCCTTAGTCGCCTCTTATGACATGCCTGGAAGGTCACAGTGTCACTATTCTTTACTTCCCCCGTAACGAGGCCCCGTTAATACGCAGGAGTTATAAAATAGTATAAACGGTAAAAAAAATATTGACACCAAAACAATTTTCCTTGTACACACCATAGCATTACATACAGGGTGTTTTATTCTTTGTCACCAGACCCCACATGTAGCGGGGACAGGTGTTATAATAGGTTGTAAATAGGCATCTATTTAATGTAGGTTGTAAATAGGCATCTAATTAATTCAGGTTGTAAATAGGCATCTATTTAATGACAGATTGTAAATAGGCATGAAACCATTGTGGATTTGTCATCATTTATGAAATGAGAACTGAATGTTTAACTTTAAAGGCACCTAAGATGCGGACATAATGACACAAAGGAGATTTTTTAGTTTACTAGAAAAAATCTCCATTTAGATAAGGGATTACTGGTGATGAAATCCTGTATCTGTTTAAAATTTAGTATCATAACTTAGTGAATCTGTGAAACAGGTAGAAATGTAGTTTTACAGAAGAATGTTGAGAATACCATGGACAGCTAAGAAGAGTAATGAAAACATTCTGAAAGAGGTCAAAGCAAAAAGAGAACTAATTTCCAATATTAGGAAGAAACGATCATCATTTTTTGGCCATGTAATGAGAAGAGAACAACTGGAATATATTGTAACAACTGGGAAAATTGAGGGACGAAGAGATAGATGGAAGCAAAGAGAAAAGATACCAGACAGCTTAAGAGAATGGCTTGGTAGAAGGTCAACAACAGAAATGATAAATAACTGTCGAGATCGAAAGTTGTGGAGAGACATGACAGCAGGCCCGGTACTTGATGATGATGATGATCATAGCTTAGAGGTGACTGACACGAGATGTTGTCATCCATGAGGTACTTAAATCATCATAAATGCACATCAGTATTTATTGAAAGTGGCTTATCAAATTCTGACTCCTGGTTATAGTAATATCACTTCAGCTGAAGAAGCACAGAAACAGACAGGTTGGCTAG
Source organism: Megaustenia siamemsis (assembly GCA_032433765.1). NCBI lineage: Eukaryota > Metazoa > Mollusca > Gastropoda > Stylommatophora > Ariophantidae > Megaustenia > Megaustenia siamemsis. The sequence goes on from JAVIAB010000059.1 coordinate 67,489,920, forward strand.
TTGCGCTGTTTTTGAAGATAGTCAACCAGTGGATCGGACGGACATCATCAATGCCCTTTGAGATGTGAGTAGGACACAGGACTTCAACAACCATGAGTCCACATCACTCCTTCAGGTGAAAGAGATGGGAGTTACGATTGGCACAGCCAGAAACGAGAAACTTAGTGGGCGTGTAAGAAGACTTATCAACCAACACAGAACTGGAGTCGTCAGTCGCTGGACACTGAGGGACTTACTGAGGAGAGGATCTGAGCCCCTATGGATATGTTTGGAGTGCAATGAGGATGACTTGCAAATAACTCAACAACCACGGAAATAAGAAATATAGCCACATGATGAACAGTTTCATCTATAATCAGAAAGCAAAGATGGTCGGCCAAAGATGGTCATGTGATGAGAAGTTGTCAGATTGCCACAAAGAAAACCTTCAAATGGGAAACAGCACGAAAAATAAAAAGAGGTTGACTTATTGATAAAATACTGGAAAGAACACTGACAAGAACACTTGACAAGAGAAAATAAGATAGCAGACACTAACTCCCTTACTGAGATTGAGAAGCTTGCTCAGAAAAATGACTTATTAAATAAAGGCACATTACAAGGCCTGTATGACCCTGATACTACTGGAACGTCATTTGTACGTATAGAACTAACATATAGATTGTCAATATTTTTCTTCCTTTTTTACATTTCTATTATTTAACTCACATACACACAAACATATTGTATGATTATGTGTTTAAAGCTAATAAATAATTCACAGATTCACTGCTTAACTTTTGATGCTTTTTTTTTATGTTTTAGGACCTGACCAATGTCCAGAATCTGCAGAAGAGACATGCCCTCCTGGAGGCTGATGTCATGGCACATCAGGTAAAGTTACCTGTGTTATACCTCAGAAAATATTCCTTTTGTTGTAATCTGTGTCACGATAGCAGCTTTTAGATGGCAATCAATTCCGTTACTTTTAATTTAACAAACTATTCATATCTGGGAACAGCATTATCTGAAGATGGTAAAATCAATAAAGAAATAGACATCTGATGCAACAAAGCAAACCAAATATTAGCACAGCTATCCACCTATACTTCAACATAAACCAAATATTAGTACAGCTATCCACCTATACTTCAACATAAACCAAATATTAGGACAGCTATCGCCTATACTTCAACATAAACCAAATATTATAGCTATCCCCTATACTTCAACACAAATCAATACCTTTTACCACCAAGAAACATCTTATACAGAGTATATTCATTCTAACAGTGTGCTACTAATGCCATTCATGGTCACTTACAACTTATCATTAAAGAAAGCTTGTCACCACAGGGATGAGATTTCTGAAAAAAGAACTTGGAGTTACCAGAAACGACAGAATCAGAAATGATATAATACAAAGAGTAGGCATTGAACCAATCCTAAGCTACATACAGAAACAATAAATAAATTGGTTTGCTCATCTAGAAAGAATGCCATCTGATTCCTTATCATACAAAGCATATATTAAAATAGGAGAAGGGCAAAGAGCAAGATGCAGACCAGAGTAAGATGCACAGACAACATCAAAGAAACACTACAACATTAATTGGCAAAGATTGAAGTTTCATAAAGGGCGCATCAGGTTTTTTTATTTTGTGTTTAACCCATCTTCATTTTCTATTTTTAATCTTTGGATAAGTTGCATTAAATTATTGCAGCCTTTTCTGTTGTTTCCAAGCTGCCAGGTCCATATAAAAGAATGCAGCTCTCATGTGTTTTGTTTTTTGTTTGGTACTAGCTTGATCTCCAAACATTTGTGATTTATAACAGCTATTCTAGCCTTTTCTAAATCACATTTAAGAAAGATCAATACATGTGAGATGCGATGATTGAGAAAAGTAACAAACAACACAAGAAGAGATAGAATACCAAATGAAACCATAAGAAAAATGGTAGGAACAAAACCCTGCAGAGAATATATAGAACAACAACTTAAATGGTTTGGCCACCTGGTCAGAATGAATCCTCACCAATCACCATCAAAGGCGTTCTTCTCAAAAATGCATGGAAAAAAGACCAAGAGGTAGACCCAGAAGAAGATGCAGTGATAGAGACATGTAACAACAAAGGAAAATCACTAATTCTGACAGTTAGAGCAGCTCAAGAACGACAAATGATATAAACCATGACACCTTTTAGGTACCAGAAAAAAGAAGATGATTCTATCCTTATTTGTCCTTCTATAGTTATATTCTCTGCTTCCTCCATCTGGTGTTACTTTTTCCTAAGATTGTGAACGTGCTTCTTGTTGGAAGATTCAAGTTTTATATTTCAAATTGTGCTGGGTTTCCTAAATTAAGCAGCACACCTTCTTTTCCTTTTTGAGGCTTTAGGTCCACCCAACTTGTTTAAATGTAGAGATTGCCTAAACTAAACTCTGTCATTTCATTTACCTGCAGACCATGTCTAAACTGTCTCTGTCATGTCATTTATCTGCAGACCCTATGATAAAAGAGAACCAAATCCTAAACCAATCAAATTTAATAATGAAATCATCAGCTCTAAAAAAAATATAGTTAAAAAATTTAATAGTTACTTTGCTTCAGTCAACAGAGCGAGCAAACTTACAGATAGCGATAAATTCAGCTACATAATTTAAAATTAATTGAAAGAGCCCCAACAACAAATGCTGCAATCTTTGAAGAAGATTTTAACATGAGGGAACTAGAAAAAGCATTAAGAAAATTAAAATGTAGAAAATCCCCAGGCCCTGACAAGGTACACAATGAGATGATAAAGCATCTCGGCAAGTCAGGGAAAGAAACATTACTCAGACTGATCAACAAAACATGGAAAGAAAGCAAGATTCCCAAGACATGGAGAAATGCCTATATAGTGCCATTGCTCAAAAAGAACAAGCCTCCAGATGACCCCAGAAGCTATCGTCCCCTATCCTTAACATCATGCATAGGTAAAATAGCTGAGAGTATGGTCAATAGCAGACTATACTGGTATCTGGAAACCTCTAATACTCTGTGCTATGAACAAGCTGGTTTCAGGGCAGGCAATAACATAGAAGACCAAATCCTCAGGTTAATACAACAGGTCCAAGATGGATTTCAGAAGAGACAACATACTTTAGCCATCCTAGTGGACCTGCAGCAGGCTTATGATAGAGTCTGGCGTAAGGGGCTTTTATTGAAGATGAGAGATGCCGGAATACATGGGAAACTGTACAAATGGGTTAAGTATTTCCTAGTTGACAGAACAATACAAACTAAATTAAATGAATCCATTTCAGACAAAGAGGTGCTAGAAGAAGGATTACCACAGGGATCACCACTCAGTTGTACCCTTTTTTTGATATATATCAATGATCTGACCAAAACCCTGATAAATAAAAAAGCTCTCTATGCGGATGATCTGGTCATGTGGAGTACTAACGAAAATATTAGAACAGCTGAAGCACAACTAAATAAGACCTGAGGCACCTAGAAGAATACTGCAATACCTGGAAAATAAAAATAAATGTACAGAAAACAGTATATACAGTATTTACTAGAAGTAACAAAATAGCTAAGACAAACATCAAACTCAATCTCCAACACAATAGTCTTCAAAAAGAGGAACGCCCTACATACTTAGGAATACAACTAGACCGACAACTGAACCTGAAGAAACACGTAGAGAATCTCACTAAGAAGGCAACACAAAGACTTCAACTAATGAAAAGGCTTTCCAGTACCTTATGGGGAGCAGATAAAGAAACTCTTAGAAATCTCTATCTGGGATATGTTCGCTCTGTTTTGGATCATGGTAGCTCGCTCCTAGTGACATGCAGCAAAACAACTAACATGGCACTGGACAAGATACAAAATAATGCATTACGACTCATCAGCAGTGCAATGAGGTCCACTCCAGTTGCAGCCTGCGAAATCCACTGCAATGTGGAACCTTTAGAGTTGAGGAGAAACAAAGCCGCTATGGTTCTCTATGAAAGACAAAAAAGAATGGAGAAGGACCACCCTAACAGAAAATTAGTAGATACATGGACTCCAAAACAAAGAATTAAGCAGATGTCAGTATTACAACATGTTAGAAATATACAAAAGAAATTCCATCTACCTGAAAAACGACTACAAACATCAAGAGTCATCAAAGAAATGCCACCAAGTACGAATTATAAAAAACCTGAAATAAATGTAGAGATATGTTACAGAACAGGTAAAAAAGCAGACCCAGTATCATTAACACTAGCAGCAAGGAAAACAATAGATACTTATCCAGAAGACTGGATACATATATACACAGATGGTGCAGCCACTAACGCTACTTCAAAAGCTGGATATGGAATATTAATACATTATCCAGATGGGACAGCAGAAGAAATTTGTGGCCCTTGTGGTGAAGTCTGTAACAATTATGAAGCAGAAATAACAGCTATTGAAACAGCAATTTATCATTTAAATACGATTTTCGATACCACACCATCAAAGAAAACAAACACAGTCATATTTACGGATTCCAAATCGGCTCTGCAAGCACTGGAAAACAACACGAACAAACCAGAACTCACACAGCTTATCATAGACACAGACAAACTCATTGAAACACATAACATAAGATTGGTAATGCAATGGATCCCAGGACACTCAAATATACCAGGAAATGATAAGGCAGATACATTAGCTAAGAGAGGATCTAAACAGACACAGATACATACATCCATCACACTAGACACAGCCAAACAAGTCATAAACTCCAGCAGTAGGGAGGAGTGGCTGAATGGATGGGCCTTAGGGAAAACAGGGAGAGAGCTTTTTAATATATGGCAAGACCAAATCCACAAGACAACATCAACAACCTAACAAGAAGAGACCAAACCACCATCTTCAGACTGAGAACAGGACATGTTATGCTGAATAACCACATAAATAGAATACAACAAAACCATACCCCAGTATGTCCACTCTGTAATCACCCACAAGAAACTGTAGAACACCACCTGTTTCAATGTCCAGAGCTCACTGACATCAGAACAACATTATTTCCCCAAAGACCCTCCAAATGGAATACTCTGTACGGAACAACAGCAGAACTTAAAAATACCTGCAGATACTACTACATGGCATTGGGCCGAAGGCATCAGCTCAAAGGTCACTGGATCCATAACAACAACAACAACAACAACATCTGCAGACCCTATCTAAACTAAACTTAGTCATGTTATTTACCTTCAGGTCCACCCTAAACTAAACTCTGCCGTGTCATTTACCTTCAGGCCCTCTCTAAACTAAACTCTGTCATGTCATTTACCTTCAGGCCCTCTCTAAATTAAACTCTGTCATGTCGTTTACCTTCAGGCCCTCTCTAAATTAAACTCTGTCATGTCAATTACCTTCAGGCCCTCTCTAAACTAAACTCTGCCGTGTCATTTACCTGCAGGCCTTGTCTAAACTAAACTGTCATGTCATTTACCTTCAGGCCCTCTCTAAACTAAACTCTGCCGTGTCATTTACCTTCAGGCCCTTCTAAACTAAACTCTGTCATGTCATTTACCTGCAGGCCTTGTCTAAACTAAACTCTGTCGTGTCATTTATCTTCAGGCCCTCTCTAAACTAAACTCTGTCATGTCATTTACCTTCAGGCCCTTCTAAACTAAACTCTGTCATGTCATTTACCTGCAGGCCTTGTCTAAAACTAAACTGTCATGTCATTTACCTTCAGGCCCTTTCTAAACTAAACTCTGCCGTGTCATTTACCTTCAGGCCCTTCTAAACTAAACTCTGTCATGTCATTTACCTGCAGGCCTTGTCTAAACTAAACTCTGCCGTGTCATTTACCTTCAGGCCCTTCTAAACTAAACTCTGTCATGTCATTTACCTGCAGGCCTTGTCTAAACTAAACTGTCATGTCATTTACCTTCAGGCCCTCTCTAAACTAAACTCTGCCGTGTCATTTACCTTCAGGCCCTCTCTAAACTAAACTCTGCCGTGTCATTTACCTTCAGGCCCTCTCTAAACTAAACTCTGCCGTGTCATTTACCTTCAGGCCCTCTCTAAACTAAACTCTGTCATGTCATTTACCTGCAGGCCTTGTCTAAACTAAACTGTCATGTCATTTACCTTCAGGCCCTCTCTAAACTAAACTCTGCCGTGTCATTTACCTTCAGGCCCTCTCTAAACTAAACTCTGCCGTGTCATTTACCTTCAGGCCCTCTCTAAACTAAACTCTGCCGTGTCATTTACCTTCAGGCCCTCTCTAAACTAAACTCTGTCATGTCATTTACCTTCAGGCCCTCTCTAAACTAAACTCTGCCGTGTCATTTACCTTCAGGCCCTTCTAAACTAAACTCTGTCATGTAATTTACCTGCAGGCCTTGTCTAAACTAAACTCTGTCGTGTCATTTATCTTCAGGCCCTCTCTAAACAAAACACTGTCATGCCATTTATCTTCATGCCCTCTCTAAACTAAACTCTGTCGTGTCATTTATCTTCAGTCCCTCTCTAAACAAAACACTGTCATGCCATTTACCTTCAGGCCCTCTCTAAACTAAACTCTGCCAAGTCATTTACCTGCAGGCCTTGTCTAAAACTAAACTCTGCCATGTCATTTACCTACAGGACCGCTTGGATCAGCTCCAGTCTCAGGCTACTCTGTTTCACAATGGAGACCATTTTGACAAGGACAACATTATAGTTAAACAAGTGGAGGTGGTTGGGCGATATCAGAAGTTATCGGTAGGTATTTTGATGCCAAATATAATCCTATATATTTTGTTTTGTTGTGTGCTGCTTATTCAGCTGGGGAGTCAAAATATATTACATCAGTAAATCATAACTTACTAAGATTTGAATCTGCCTTTTTACTGTGTATCTGGAAACAGACTAACTTGTCTGGCCGTGAGATTGAGAAGGGAAGGTGACACTGTGCCAAAGAATCGCCAAAGTTAATGGACATATTATTAATTATATTAATATTATTATACATATTCCTGTGTGTTACCAGGGCCTCGTTATGAGGGAAATAAAGAATTGTAACTTTGTACCTACCAGGCATGTCGTAAGAGGCGGCTAAGGAGATTGATTGATGGCTTGACAAGCTGTCACTGTAAAAAGTATTATTATGGAAACAGAGCCATAGATTTTAGAAGCAGTGATCTCTACAATATGTGCCATTTTGGCACGCAAGGTTTCTGTTTTTGAGAGTGTGGTTCTGCCCTATGTGCCGTCTTTGGCTCGAAAGGACAGTAGATAGACATATATTATACATATTACACATATTATTATTACATAAGATACACAGCCATTGTTATTGCTGTAAACAAGGTGCTCTATGGGTAGGACATCAGGTTGCGGACAAGGGAAATCCTGGGCTCAAATAGCACCATGGGCGGTGAAAATGTTTTTTCAAAATTGATTACATGGTTACTTCATGGTGTTACTCTCCGCTGGTCTCTGGATAGTGAGATCTGATATTTAGCCCTCTCTGAAAAACTTAAAAACAGGATGTCCAGTGTGCACTTGCACATGTTAATGAACTCTTGGGAGTTAAAAAGTTGAAAAGAGTAGGTCAAAAATGGGAACAGAAAAAAGAAATTTAGAAAAATGTGCCCATGCTGAAGACTGATATGTTGAGCTTAAAGGTGGAAATATTACAACTTTGTCATTATCTAGTGGCATCCATGCCCAAGACTGATATGTTGAGCTTAAAGGTGGAAATATTGCAACTTTGTCATTATCTAGTGGCATCCATGCCCACTTAATAGACAAATGCTAAGTACAAGAAAAATAGAATTACTGAAAACTACACCTTCTAGTACGAAATTATTATATTTTTTATCTCTAATACATGTTTGTATGTGTGTTGTATGTTGTTTCTGCTGAAGGCCTATTGAGCTGAAACGTCTTTCTAGATTGTGTTGTCCACTTCTTACGTGAAGCTTTAACCGCACTGTTTAAAAAAAATTTTTTTTTTCTATATTTATTTTGTTTTCCGTTTCTCCTGTAAACTACATCACAGTTTATCTATATCCATATAACGCCATAAAAAAAAATGGATGATGAATATTCGTAGTTGTTTGGCAAATATGGCAGAAGAAGAGGTAGATCATATACTTGCAACCCAGAAATCATAGCAAGAACAGAATAATTTCCCAAGGAAAAAGATTAAGCAAGAACAGTCTGACAAAAAAAAAAAAAGTATAGAAAAGATCCTATGTGGGGATATATGTAAAGTACCCCTGTCATGCCAAGTATATGGTGTTAGTGACCATAAATTTTACAGACCTTCGGCACATGATTTTTGGGGTAATGGGGTCGGTATTATGCCTGTGCCGCTTTACTTTCCCAGAAAAAAATCCGGTACCCATTAAAGGCTGGGTGAACCGGAAGCCGTTGGTTGAGATCGAACCCTACCCCTTGTCCTTTGTAGTCCAGTTCACTAACTACTGAGCTATAGCGGGTCCCCTATGTCCATATAACGCCATTTTTAAAAAAAATGGATGATGAATATGCGTAGTGGTTTGGCAAATATGGCAGAAGATGAGGTAGATCATATACTTGCAACCCACAAATTATAGCAAGAACAGAATAATTTCCCAAGGAAAAAGATTCAGCAAGAACAGTCTGACCAAAAAAAAAGTAATAGAAGAGATACTATGTGGGGATATAAGTAAAGTAATGTACCTCCGCCACGCCAAGTGGCGTATAGAGAATATGGTGTTAGTGACCATAAATTTTACAGACCTTCAGCACATGATTTTTGGGGTAATGTGGTCGGTATTACGCCCGTGCCGCTTTACTTTCCCAGAAAAAAATCCGGTACCCATTTAAGGCTGGGTGAACCCGGAAGCTGTCGGTTGGGATCGAACCCTTCCAGTTCACTAACTACAGAGCTATCACGGCTCCCCTATGTCCATATAACGCCATTAAAAAAAAAAATGGATGATGAATATGCGTTGTTGTTGGCAAATATGGCAGAAGAAGAGGTAGATCATATACTTGCAACCCACAAATTATAGCAAGAACAGAATAATTTCCCAAGGAAAAAGATTAAGCAAGAACAGTCTGACCAAAATAAAAAGTAATAGAAGAGATACTATGTGGGGATATAAGTAAAGTAATGTACCCCTGTCACGCCAAGTGGCGTATAGGGAATATGGTGTTAGTGACCATAAATTTTGCAGACCTTCGGCACATGATTTTTGGGTAATGTGGTCAGTATCATGCCTGTGCCGCTTTACTTTCCCAGAAAAAAATCCGGTACCCATTAAAGGCTGGGTGAACTGGAAGCCGTCGGTTGGGATCGAACCCTACCTCTTGTCCTTGTAGTCCAGTTCGATGTGGGTTTATGCTTAAGTAATTTTAGTATAGATATTGATATTATAGTTTATATTATAGAGTATATATATTTATATTGTAGTTTATATTTATATTATAGAGTATAGATATTTATATTATAGTTTATATTTATATTATAGAGTATAGATATTTATATTATAGTTTATATTTATATTATAGAATATAGATATTTGTATTATAGTTTATATTTATATTATAGTTTATATTTATGTTATAGAGTATAGACATTTCTGCTCCAACTTCTTTAGGTTGCAGAAATAAAATTGACAGAAGTTCTTGTTGGTAATCTGTGCATGTTTTATTGACTGTATGATCTCTTTTGTTCCAAGGCTCCAATCCAGCAACGTAAGCACAAACTGAATGAAGCCCTCACCCTTCAGCAGTTCCTCAGAGATGTTGAGGATGAGGAGGACTGGATAAGGGAGAAGGAACCCATTGCCTCCTCTACAAACAGAGGTAGGTATCTTTATGATCATGACTTATTCTTCTTCTTCTCCTTCTTTCCTTCCTCGTCTGCCTTTCAGCATCGAGGGGAGGTACAATTTGCGGTCTTTTGCTCTTCTGTTCGCCTCAGCTGCTGTTATGTTTCCTAGTGCTTCTAATATTCCCTCAATCCATCTTTTTCGTGGTCGACCCTTGGGTCTGGTGTTCTTACAACGTTTGCTGAAGGCTTGTGTTGTATTTTGATCTTTCTGCCATGTCACGTGGCCAAACCATTTTATCTGTTGTTTCCTTATATATTCTATGGCGAGGGCTATTCCTAGCTTTTTTCTCAGTTCTTCATTCCTGATCTTATCTCTCAGACTGTTTCCTGTCGTTCGTCTAATACATTTCATCTCTGTAGAGGTTATTTTTTCTTATTGTTCTTGCATCTAGTGTCCAGGTCTGGCATTAGTAGCACAACGTTGGGATGAAGATTGTATTGTATAGTGCTCATTTTGCCTCCTGAGTTATTTCCTTGTTGGACAACAGTGGTGATAACTGTCCAATGATTTGACAAGCTTTGTTGCATCTTGATTCTATCTCTGCTGTTTGAGAATTATCGTTTGTCACTAAACTTCCTAGGTATTTGAATTCCTCTACTTGTTTTAGTAGAGGAATTCACTGACTTATTTGTTTGCTAAATAGTGGATTACATTAAACTTTGTTTGATTGTCCAGACCATTATTTTTGCATGTTTATTGGATTGCTTCTCAAACTTTTGGTTGTTTGTGATTTTCTTTATCAAGCAACAGTTGGTTGTAGTCTGAGTTGTCTCTTCTGAGAAAGTAGTTTTACAGACTAAGGCGTATTTACACATTTCTGAGTTAGTGTCAAGTTTTTCTGTTCCTATGGTGGATTGTCTGTCAGATTTTTTTTCTCTACTGTCATAAATTTTAAAACTGTTTGGCCTTTTCTTTCTCCATGATGTTTATGGTATAACCTTAGTGTGGCTTACTAAAAAAAAAAAAAAAAAAAACTTCCTGTCAATATGGCAGATAGGTGACAGGGGACTGTTGAGTCACTGTCTGAAAAATGTTCTTGTTGCAGTTTCCTCATATTCCAAGTCTGGCTTGCTGCCGGAGCTACTGAGTAGTGCTCTGTACACACCATGAGCTTTGTGTTTTTCTTCCAGAAGGTGTTTCTATATTCAGATTGCTTATGATGAATGATGATATCGTATGACGAAGGACAATTCAGATGCGTTCAATTCAGTGCGGAAACGCCTTATGTCTTTGATGTTTGCTGTATCTGCTATGATGACTGCCTTTCTTTGTTTTGATATTCAATGAAATGTTAATTCAGATGATTCCACTGGCACGGGTGGTTGAGTAATTATGGATTTCCATTCTTTTGCAGTGATACAGGGGCTTTTGAATAACCATAAAAATTGGCAAAGTCTGAGAATGGGTCAGCTGCATAGATGTAATGATACTGAAACACAACCATTGTAAAATTGATCTGTGCAACAATTGTTAAATATTTCTAACTTTAAAAGACCCATACTTGATTGTTTCAAGTACTAAAGCAGGCTAAGTGGTCAGAATAAATATGTTTGTGGATACATAAGATGTCACTCAATCTTTGTTGCATCAGTCCTGAAAATATTGTGAGTTATTGCTTCAAATCTTTCATCAGTCTGGTGTAGCAAGACTGAACTTACTATTAGTCATTGATTCCCAAAGTGGGCACCATGACTCTCATGGTGCCACCAACCTTTGGCAAAGACACCGTGCCAAGAATATTGTCATGTGTCTACTCGGTGGTTAGAAAACATGAGTGCGATCTGCGGCAAAGACTCCCGTGTGTTGGCTACAACCTTGACTATAAGGGTGGGTAGATTTTTATTACCTAACAAACTTTGTCCTGGCAGCAGCCATTTTGGCCTATTCTTTATGGATTTTGCTTGCTTGCATTCATCCCATGACTAAAGGAGTACGACTCTTCATCACCCGCCCTTAAGAGGATGTTAAGTGGACGTGTCTGCGTTGTGTTGTGGTTTGCAGTATAACTGATATTTGCGTCTTTCGGCCCAACACATCCGACTTCAGCATGACATTTTTTAGTACCGGTTTGTCTTCCCTCTTCGATCCCAACTCGCTTGGCCAGACTAGACAGGTTAGTCTGTTACTGGAGGCACCATGGAGAGGTGGAGCAGGGTCTGGATGGTTCTGGTTCAACAATCCTGGCGCAAGCCGTCAGCTGTGAGTCGCTGACAACTTCCAACTCTGCTGCTGTAGTGTACCTTCGCCTCCTTTTTAGATTTTATTTGTCACTGGTTATTTAGCACAAATATCGTACATACAAATAGTACATGGAATCTCCTGTTTTTTCACCATTATCTAAGGGGCTAGACAGTGGATCTCATTACTCAGAGGCTGGCGATGGGTAAAGGTATGAAGAAACCATGAATTTGAAGGTAAGAAAATGTCCCACTACTGTGGTTAGGCTTGAATCCAGGACCTTCTTGTCCAAATGCTGATGTCTTACCACCATAACAACCCAGCAGGTTGGATGAATTCTTGAAATTGTAGTTTTCTATCCCACAGGTGTGTTAATTGTCTCAATTTATTATGGTGAGGTGACCGTAAAAATATCTTTTCAGGCCGTGATTTAATAGGAGTCCAAAACCTGATGAAGAAGCACCAAGCTCTGCAGGCTGAGGTTGCAGGACACGAACCTCGTATTAGCAACGTATGCCAGACTGGCACTGATATGATCAAGGGAGGACACTTTGCCTCAGACACCATCCAAAGCAAGATTGTCGAACTGAAGGAGAAATGGCAGGCCCTTAAGGTAAATCAATAACTCACTATGTTGTTTTTCCTGATGGCTAATTATTTCCACTAATTCAAATAGTTCCCCTTTTGTAGAAGGTTTAACAAGTAGGGAAATTAATTAAATTTGTGCTGGAAAAAGTGAATGACGTTGCAGCTGGTTACAGAACAACCATCACAGCAAAAATACTAGATTATATATAACATGTAAATATGATTTATTTTTGCAATGCCTGTGTAAGTATGATTTTTATTAGGAACTGACTGGCAATGTAAGAGGGTTATTTTAGAAGTTACTTTGCTGTGAGAGAGTTGCTGTTTTATATGTAGTAACAAATTTATTACGAAAGGGTGATTATTTTTTTTTAAAGAACTCTTTTACTATTTAAAGAATGATTATTTTGTAAAGAGCTGTTTGATGTTTAAAGAATGATTACCTATTTAAAGAACTCATTGGCTAATTAAAGAATGATTACTTTTTAAAAAAAAGAACTTGTTTGATATATATAAAGAAATAATATTTAAAAAAATTTAAATACTAATTTAACTATTTAAGGAGTGATTTTTTAAATTAGAACTAATTTGCTATTTAAATAATCATTATTTTTAAAAATAGCTATTTGCTTTTTTAAGACTTATCTTTTTGAAGGACTAATTTTCTATTAAAGAATGATTATTATTCTAAATTTAGGAATTACTTTCCTGGAAAATGGGATTATTATTTGTTATTTATAAACTAAATTGTTTTTGAAAAGTGAATATTATTATTATTATTTTTTGCAGTGAAAGTTATTTAAAATATTTTTTAGGGAGCTAACATTGAAAATACGATAATTCAAAATTATGCCTACTTTTGTAACGATTCTTCTGATGGTGACGTATGTTGTCGTTACAAATATAATGTTATAGTTTATCTGGACAGTTCATTATCATAATTCTTGTGTAGGACAAAGCTCACCAGCGTAAACAGGACCTGGAGGACTCGCTGCAGGCACAACAGTATTTTGCTGATGCTAACGAGGCCGAGTCGTGGATGAGGGAGAAGGAGCCTATTGCTGCTAACACTGACTATGGCAAGGATGAAGACTCAGCCGAGGTGAGAAGATGTTCTATTCTTGCCATTTACCTTCTTTTGGGGGTAGAACATCATCATCATCATGTACCATACTGGTTGGCATAGACGATTATGTCTTTCCACAATTTTCTATCTGCCGTGCATCTTATCAGTTCTGTTGTTGACTGTATTCCATGCCATGACAACAAAGTAAGTAGTAAAGTACCCCCCGTCACGCCAAGTGGCGTATAGGGAAATATGGTGTTAGTGACCCTATATTTTACAGACCTTCAGCACATGATTTTTTTGGGGTAATGTGGTCGGTATTACGCCCGTGCTGCTTTACTTTCCCAGAAAGAATCCGGTACCCATTTAAGGCTGGGTGAACCCGGAGCCGTCGGTTGGGATCGAACCCTACCCCTTGTCCGTAGTAGTCCAGTTCACTAACCACTGAGCTATCGCGGCTCCCCCATGACAACAAGCTATCTAATAATTTCTCTCTTTGTCATTAGCCATCTCATTTTCCCTATATTTCTTCTATATTGTTTCTTTCTGATGTTTCTTAGGAGTTCCCTTTTTGAGTTTGCCTCTTTGAGAATTTCTTAATTGGTCTTTCTAGCTTCCAGGGAACTTTCAATATTCTTATGAGAAATCCCATCTCTATGGCCTCTAATCGTCTTTTCATTTGTTTGTTTATTTTCCATGATTTGCTTCCATAGGTACAGAATTAGCTCTATATAGCACCGATGAACTCTCGTTCTCACTTCTATTGACATAGATTTATTGCATAAGATATTTTTCATTTTTTGAAATGCTATTTTGGCCTGAGGTATTATGCTTTTTATTTCTACGGTGCATCTTCCATCTGATGTTATTACTGTGCCCAAGTATTTGACGTGTTGCACTTGTTTCAGATTTGTCCTGTTTATTTTTATGCCGTGAACAGGAAGTCTATATTCTTTTTTTTTTTTTTTTTTTTTTCGCCTCTTCATTTCTTTTTCACACTTCACCATGAAAACACGCACACACACACACACACACCCCCCCCCCCCCCCCCCAAAAAAAATGACACGCAGGATCCAATACATTCATTGCCACGACATGCCTAGACCATTTCCACATCAAAACAAGCCAGCGCAGACTCCCGGGCCACCTTTAGTGTCTAGGAGTAGTTCACAGATGCCGCTGGGAAGAGGGGCCCTGACTCTAGAACATGATCTTCAATCATCCAACAATCACCATCATCAATTACCGGGCCTGCTGGCATAGGTGATCATGTCTCTCCACAATTTTCGATCTCGACAGTTATTTATCATTTCCGTTGTTGACCTTCTGCCTAGCCATTCTCTTAAGCTGTTTGGAATCTTTTCTCTTTGCTTCCCTCTACCTCTTCGTCCCTTGATTTTTCCAGTTGTTGTTACAATATATTCCAACTGTTCCCTTCTCATTACATGGCCTAAAAATGATGATTGTTTCTTCCTAATGTTGGAAATTAGTTCTCTTTTTGTTTTGGCCTCTTTTAGAACATTTTCATTACTCTTCTTAACTGTTCATGGTATTCTCAACATTCTTCTGTAAAACCACATTTCTTTGGCATCCAGCGATTTTCTCATCTGTTGTCCTATTGTCCATGATTCACATCCATATGTTAAGACTGGCTATACATAACATTTAAGAACTCTTTTTCTTCTTTCTATTGTCAAAAATGGATTGCATAGTATCTTACTTATTTTTTTGGAAAGCTGCTTTTACCTGATCCATTCTGCATTTCACCTCTGTTGTACATCTACTATCTGAGGTTAACAATGTTCCCAGATATTTAAATTCATTTACCTCTTTTAATATTGTTCCACTTGTGTTTATTGTGCACTGTGGTGATGACTTTTTCTCTGTTGTTATCATCACTTCTGTCTTGTTGCTATTAAGGCATGTCTGTGAATATCACTCTACCACTTTTAGCAATAATCAACTTTTCATGTATATCTTTGATATTTAGGCTTTGCTGAAGAAACATGAAGCTTTCATGGCTGATTTGGAGGCTTACAGGAGTGTGATTGAAGACCTCAGAGAACAGGCTCAAGCTTGTAAGGTAAGAGAGAATAAACAGTTGCTCTCTTTGTGTAAGAGAAAATAGTTACTCTCTTTGTGTAAGAGAAAACAGTTACTCTCTTTGAGTAAGAGAAAATAGTTACTCTCTTTGTGTAAGAGAAAATAGTTACTCTCTTTGAGTAAGAGAAAATAGTTACTCTCTTTGTGTAAGAGAAAACAGTTACTCTTTTTGTGTAAGAGAAAATAGTTATTCTCTTTGTTTAAGAGAAAATAGTTACTCTCTTTGTGTAAGAGAAAATAGTTACTCTCTTTGTGTAAGAGAAAATAGTTACTCTCTTTGTGTAAGAGAAAATAGTTACTCTCTTTGTGTAAGAGAAAGTAAGTAGTTACTCTTTGTATAAATTCTCATGGTCTCTCTAATGAGTTGTCAGATTTGTTGAACTTTTGATGCTTTGGTTGTTTATTTGTTTATTTATTTTTGTTTACTTACTATGTTGTAGTTTGATCTTAGTTTCTGTTTGTTTGTATTGTATTGTCTATGCTCCTGAAAAGGGCCATATTTTAGGGCCACGATATTGTAACAATTTTTGTATTGTCCTTTTTTTACTGTAAAGCTGTAATTATACATTTTGCTTGTTAATGTTTTTAGCTTTCATCACAGCCATGCATTTTTTATGCTGATCCCTGTTTTGTAGACTCGTCCAGCCTTAAATGGGTATAAGACATTTTCTGGGAAAGAAAAATGGCACAGCATTGACTTAATGTTCCCGTGTGTTACCGGGGCTTCATTATGAGGGAAGTAAAGAATAGTAACTCTGTGACCTTTCAGGCATGTCGTAAGAGGCGACTAAGGAGGTTGATTGATGGCTTGACAAGCTGTCACAGTAAAAAAGTATTGTTATAGAAACAGAGCAATCTCTGCAATATGTGCCATTTTGGCACACAAGGTTTGTGTTTTTGAGATTGTGGTTCTGCCCTATGTGCCGTCTTCGGCTCAAAAGGACAATAGATAGATAGATTGACTTAATACTGGCCTATTCTGTTCTGTTCTATTCTATCATATACTATTTTATCCTATACTATTCTATTCTATCGTATACTATTTTATCCTATACTATTCTATTCTATTCTATTCTATCAAATACTATTCTATTCTATCATATACTATTCTATTCTATTCTATCATATACTATTCTATTCTATCATATACTATTTTATCCTATACTATTCTATTCTATTCTATCAAATACTATTCTATTCTATCATATACTATTCTATTCTATTCTGTCATA
The DNA here is from genome assembly GCA_032433765.1 of Megaustenia siamemsis. Lineage (NCBI taxonomy): Eukaryota > Metazoa > Mollusca > Gastropoda > Stylommatophora > Ariophantidae > Megaustenia > Megaustenia siamemsis. The sequence continues at coordinate 67,506,919 of JAVIAB010000059.1, forward strand.
TACTATTCTAAACTATTCTATCATATATTATTTTATCCTATACTATTTTATCCTATCCATGCGCTCCGTTTCATTGCAGTCGGAAATTCTACATATCCCCCGCAAAGTGCACTAGCATCCGTTGGTTGACAAGGTAGACCTCCATACATGTCATAATTGGCTGCACAGATGACGATTCTAAATGATTTCCTTCAAAATGAGAGTGCACAGTCTCTTACTCACTCGCAGTTTCTTTGAAGAAAAAAAAAAACTCATTGAAAACAAACGAAGCTTCTGAAATGGTTAAATGACTATGCTAGTCTCAACAAAAAACAGCTTGTGCAGCAATTATACAATGTCTGTTATGACATTAACAAGGTCAAAACTCCAAGCCAGCTATAGTTGGCTGTATAGATGAAAATTTCAAATGACATCACTGAAAAAAAGAGCACCTACTGTCATTTCCTTGCTCCTGTTCACTAAATAAATCTAAAAAACACAAAAGGCTATCAGAGCAACAGAAAATGACATTAGTAACTGCACTATACAGTAGTTACACCGTTACTAATATCATTTCAGAAATTGATATTAGTAACTGAGGAAGTTCTCAAAGAAGCCAACACAAAAGGGAACTCCTAAAAACCATCAGAAAGAAACAATCAACATTTTTCGGGCACATCATGAGAAGAGGAAAGTTGGAATACTTGGTTACAACTGGCAAAATAAAAGGAAAAGAGATCGCGGACGACAAAGAGAGAAAATACTGGATAGCTTGGTGTCATGGCATGGAAAACAGTCAACAACAGAACTGATACGATGCACTGAAGATAGAAGATTGTGGAAGGGCATGATCGCCTACACCTACCGGTATGGCACATGATGATGGTGATAAAGACAGTGTGTGTGAACGTGGTCTCCATTTTTCCAGAAATGTGTAATATTGATCACATTACCCAAAAATGTGCTGGCAAAAAAAATTAACGTGGGCATTAGCACTTTCATTCCTTGTAGTTCTTTTGTTTCCTTCTTGAATACACATTTTAAAAAGAATGTATGCTTCAAACTGGTTATTTTGTTTATCTTACAGCAACAAGAGGCTCCGGTTATTGATGACATTGGAACTGAGAAGGTTGTTGCCCTTTATGATTACACCGAGAAGTCTCCCCGTGAGGTGTCCATGAAGAAGGGAGACGTCCTGACACTACTCAACTCTGCTAACAAGGTCAGAGGGTATTTAGAACTAGGCTGACCATTTGTACCACTTTGAATGGACTACCATTTTTATCATATTTCCTGTGTGGAAAGGTGGGAATTGGGTGGTCTAGAGATAAGACATCTGACTCAGGACTTGAAGGTCCAGGGTTTGAATCCTGCCAAAGGTGGTAGGAATTTTTCACTTCAAATCCGTGGTTTTACCCCCCATGGGTCACTGGGATAACGGTGAAAACCAGGAGGTCGTGTGTGTGTGTGTGCATTAGCACATGTTAGGGTGTCCTTGGCAGTTCAAAGCCTAAAAGACTCTACATAATTGCCGCGGTCTGGGCAGAAATTGTTAAGCAAATCTGCTGATGACAAATGTGCCAGGTCAAAAGGCACAGATTGAGTTATTAGCGGGTCATCATCATTGCACTCCGAACATGTCCTTAGGTGCTCAGATCCCCTCCTCAGTTATTGAGTTATTAGCGGGTCATCATCATTGCACTCCGAACATGTCCATAGGTGCTCAGATCCCCTCCTCAGTTATTGAGTTATTAGCGGGTCATCATCATTGCACTCCGAACATGTCCATAGATGCTCAGATCCCCTCCTCAGTTATTGAGTTATTAGCGGGTCATCATCATTGCACTCCGAACATGTGCACAGATGTTGGCCCAGTAGTGGGGTGTAGAATACACTCCAAGGTATGGTGGTGACAGCTTTACAAAAAAGGAACACAACAAAATACAGTCGAACCTGGTCTTAGGACCACCTGTTTAAAGCGTTTCCCTGGTTATAGGACCGGGTCTACAATTTCCCCGAGTTTTTTACTATATGCTAACACTGATTACGGCGCTCACCGTATGACGCGACCAGAGACCAGGCTAATTATCCGCCGCCAATGTTATTTATCCCGTTTACGACGACCAGCCAGTCCTTCGTCTCGCTGGGAGCCATAAACGATCGACACAGGTGTCTACAGGTGTCGATGTTTTCCCGTATTTAGTGAGTCCCAGATTACAGTGGGACGTGTTACGTTTATCAGTCAATACTGGTGTGAGAAACACGGCAGACACAGATCTATGATTCGTGAAGTGACATCACTTCGCGGTTCCGTCTAGACCAGAGTAGACCATTGCGTGGCCCGTATAAATTACAGGAATTAACTAAAGAATTAGTCATTGCCCGCTTAGAGTGTATTCACGTACATGTACAGTATCTCAGTGAATTATTTTTGTGGATTTTAAAAGTGTTACACACAATATAGGAAATGGCCAGTGTCAAAAGTGTAAAACCAAAAGCATTAACGCTGGAAGAACGAATATCAGTGATTCGACAAAATCAGCAAGGTAAAAGTTCGCGATTATTGGCAGAACAGTTTGGAGTGGGAAAGACACAGATTTTACGTACGTTAAAGAGAAAAGCCGAGTATATGAATGACTTTGAAAATAATGCACCAAGTATGAAAAGAAGGAATAGCAGGAAAACGGGAAATGAAGACATAAATACACTTTGTTGGAAATGGTGTCAATCAGCACTTGCACGAAAAATTCCGTTATCTGGGCCGATGATCAAAGAACGAGCTTTACAGTTTGCAAAAGAATTGGAAAACTCAGTCTTTAAAGCATCGAACGGCTGGTTAGAGGCCTTCATTAAAAGACACAATCTTGTGTTTGGTAAGCAATGTGGCGAAGTCGGTGATTCAGATATGAGTGCTGCGGCTGACTGGACTTCTAAATTATCCGAGATATGCTATGGTTACGCTGCTCAAGACATTTTTAATTTAGATGAAACCGGGTTATTTTTCAAAGCGACTACGGACAAAACATTTTTTGTCAAAGGAGAAAAATGCGCTGGGGGTAAAAAAAGCAAAGAGCGAATAACAGTGATGCTATGCACTAACATGTTGGGGGAACGAGAACCGGCTTTAGTGATTGGGAAAGCAGCTAACCCTAGGATTTTTAAAAACATCAACATAAACACACTGCCAGTGATTTACAGAAACAACAAAAAGGCATGGATGACTGCAGCTATATTTGAAGATTGGCTGAAAAGTTTTGACCGTAAGATGCAGAAAAAAAAGCGCCACATTATTTTATTTGTTGACAACGCTACCTGTCATCCCAAGATCGAGCTACAGAATGTTAAGCTGCAGTTTCTGCCACCCAACACAACTGCATTAGTTCAACCCCTAGACCAGGGTGTCATTCAGACATTTAAATTAAAGTTTAGACAAAAACAGCTTCTACATCTTATCACAGTCATGGAATCAAACAAGGATGCTTCCGGAACCGAACTCATGAAACAGGTCAATTTACTGGATGTAGTCTACTGGATTGCTGCAGCATGGAAAGAAGTGGACAACTCAACCATCCTTAAGTGTTTCTGTAAAGCAGGTTTTCATTGTCCTGCTGAAACACACGCATATTCTCTGACGCACATGGAATCTGCATCAAAGACCGACGTGCAAATTGTTTCTACTGCAATTTCTACTGCTTTGGATAACCTTTCAAAAGAATTGTTTGGATACCAATTGACAGACATCTCCATGATTGATTCAGGGCTCCAAACTTGCAACACAATAGAAACAAACTGGGATCTTCCTGCCACTGCAATTTTAGCTGCTGAGGATGTGAATAGTGAATCAGACAACGAACAAGATTCTACTGACATTGAGAAAACATACACTATCGCAGATGCACATAATGCTTTGGAGCTTCTGCGCACCTATTCAATAACAAACGGGAGATCTGACATACTAGACGTTATCATGGACTTGAGAGAAAAATTGAACTTATCGTTTATTTCATCTGTCAAACAACAGACTACCATATTGGATTTTTTTTCAAGTCAAAAGTGATACATGTACAGTATAAGTGGAATCTGTGTATGTGTGTTTTATTTTTGTGTGTTTAACTATCGTGTTTTATGAAAAGTGTCCAACCAGTGGCTATTGTAGACCGACATGTGCACTATGTTCTACTCATGGATTACGCTGATTTGCAGGTTAGTTTTCATAGTGCTTAGGATAAAATTTTTTTTATCGCTCTATTTATTATGTGAAACCTGTGAGGCAGGACCACCTGTCCTATGGGACCAGTTTTTGAAAGTCCCGTGAATGGTCGCCTTAGACAGGTTCGACTGTACTGACATTTCGACCGGTGTCCTTTTTCAGAAGACGGTGACAATGACAACAAACAGTGAGGCACAGATACCTGTAGCTACATGTCCGGATAATGAAGTTAGGGAGAGGTGGATAGATGGTATAGTGAGACGAGTCAGAGTTGTGTCACTTGTTGGAAGATAGGTAAAATGTAGGGATATAAAATCGTAAGTAAAGAGAAATAATGTGGAACTGAAATAAAAAATAAAAAATTGAAGAATAGATGGTATAAAATGTATAAAGGCATAGATGTTGCTGTTTTGCCATAAAGTAGTGACACAACGCATCCATGAACACTTAATGGGTGAACTCTTAAGCAGAAGATTCACATTTTTCCCATCGTCCCACTGTTTTAATAAAAATATAAATTTTGTTCCATTAAAAAAAAACATTAGTCTTCTTCTTTCCTTCCTCATTTGCCTTCCAGTGTTGAGGGAAGATTTGCAGTTTTTTTGCTCTTCTGTTCACCTCTGCTGCTGTTATGTTTCCTAGTGTTTCTAATATTCCGTCAATCCATCTTTTTCATGGTCAGCCCTTGGGTCTGGTGTTCCCACAACAGTTTCTGAAGGCTTGTTGTGTTGTGTTTTGATCTTTTCCCCTGGTCACGTGGCCAAACTATTTTATCTGTTGCTTCTTTATATGACGGGGGCTACTCCTAGCTTTTTTCTCAGTTCTTTGTTTCTGGTCTTGTCTCTCAGGCTGTTTCATGTCATTCAAGAAAAGATTAATGTCTGTTATAAATGAAAATCTATACTCTTGTATCGATGTTGATATTGCTGCCCTACAAGAAACAAGACTCTCAGACTGTGGTTCTGTAAAGTAAGAAGATTATACTTTTTTTCTGGCGGGGTCTAAGTGTCGAAAAGCCACGTCTACACGGAGTAGGCTTCACTGTACATAACAAACATATAACTGCACATCCACGCCAAAAGGAGTGTCAGAACGCTTAATGATACTTCAGCTGCATACAAAGAGTGGATTAATAAACATCATTAGTGCCTATGCACCAATGTTGGCTGCATCAGACGAAGAGATAGACAATTTCTACCAACAACTTCACAGAAGGGGCCTGGAACAACACGGAACTAACACTGAAGACTAAACTCTTAATATATCAAACTTGTGTGCTTAGCACACTATTATATGGATCTGAAACCTGGGCAACATACTCAAATCACAAAAAAAGACTAAATGTCTTCCACATGCGATGTCTCTGCAGAATAATGCACATCAAATGACAGGACAAAATAACCAACTTAACTGTCCTGCAACGTGCTAAGACCCCAACAATCATGTCGATGCTCAGATGTTGAAGACTAAGATGGCTGGGGCATGTCCAACGAATGGAAGAAAAATACATTCACAGGCAAATACTATATGGTGAACTAATACACGAAAAAAGACAAATCGGCAGACCTAAACTACAATATAGAGATATCTGTAAATCATCTCTGAATGACTTCTCCATATGTGAATATGGAGATGACTGGGAACATTTGGCAAGTAATCGCACATCATGGAGAACATGTATAAGGAACGGTATAACATCATTAGAGACTGTGCTAAGGCAAAACTTAGAAGAGAAAAGACTCATGAAAAAGGATGGAAAACCTGTGGATCAGTGGGCCTGACGTGTTCATTCTGTGGCCGTGTGTTTGTCAAACATTGGTAGAATTAGCCACGAGAGAAGCTGTTCGACAAAAACAAACCCTTAAAAAATACACAATATCCTCCACTAGACCGCCTGCAAGATGAAAAGGGCCATACATACTCTTGTATCAATAAAATTGATAACCAATAACTTGTTTGATCATGGATAAAGGATTCAAATAATTTACTGACTTTTTTGTGTGTTTTTGCAGGACTGGTGGAAAGTTGAAGTGAACGATCGGCAAGGATTTGTGCCGGCTGCCTATGTGAAGAAACTAGATCCAAGTCTGTCAGCTTCCCGCAACAATCTCATGGATGAGTTCACCATCTCTGTGAGGCAAAACCAAATTGAAACACAGTGAGTAGTTTGACTTTTCTGCACTCAGTGTTCCTTTCTTTAATGTTTTGTTTGTGTGAGCAACGTATGTCAACCAAATGTTCCATTCCATAATGTTTTGTTTATGTGAGCAATTTATGTCAACCAAATGTTCCATTCCATAATGTTTTGTTTGTGTGAGCAACGTATGTCAACCAAATGTTCCATTCCATAATGTTTTGTTTGTGTAAGCAACGTATGTCAACCAAATGTTCCATTCCATAATGTTTTGTTTGTGTGAGCAACGTATGTCAACCAAATGTTCCATTCCATAATGTTTTGTTTGTGTGAGCAACGTATGTCAACCAAATGTTCCATTCCATAATGTTTTGTTTGTGTAAGCAACGTATGTCAACCAAATGTTCCATTCCATAATGTTTTGTTTGTGTGAGCAACGTATGTCAACCAAATGTTCCATTCCATAATGTTTTGTTTGTGTGAGCAATGTATGTCAACCAAATGTTCCATTCCATAATGTTTTGTTTGTGTGAGCAATGTATGTCAACCAAATGTTCCATTCCATAATCTTTTATATGTGTGAGCAATTATAATTTTAATAGAATTATAAGAGATAATGTTATTTATGGACATAATTTTGTCGCATTAATTGATAGTTTTTGAACAATTTTTGTTGCACTAGTATTTGAACATTTTCTCATAAGGTAATCTTTATGTTGTTTCTATTCTTATTTTCTTTGTGCATTGTGTGTGTTCAGTCATTTATATATCCTTACATCACCTTAAAGAACGATTATGTTTGATTGCCAGGTATGCAAACATTCTAGACCTGGCTAGTCAGCGCCGAGAAAATGTTCAGGAATCCTGCAGAGCATACCAGCTGGTGCGAGAAGCTGCAGAGCTTGCTGCTTGGATCACGGAGAAGGAGAACTCGATGGCTGGAGAAGATGTGGGCGATGATCTGGAACAGGTTGAGGAGCTACAGAAGAAGTTTGATGACTTCCAGAAGGTCAGTTTATGTCGATTTATTTGTTACTATTTATATATTGATGAAAAGATCAATGAGGAAATTCTCAAAGAGGCCAACACAAAAAGAAAGTTCCTAAGAACATAAGGAAAAAAACAATCAATTTTTGTTTGGACACATCATGATTAGAGAAAAGTTGGAATTCTTAGTCACAACTGACAAATTACAAGGAAATAAAGATCATGGCACAGTTTCTTCCTGCTGATACTTAAGTATCATCAGTGCTATATAGAACCAATTCTGACCTATGGAAGCGAATCATGGACAGCAGACAAACAAATGAAAAGATGATTAGAGGTCACAGAGATGGGATTTCTCAGAAGAATTTTGAAAGTTCCCTGGACAGCTAAAAAGACCAATGAGGAAATCCTCAAAGTGGCCAACACAAAAATGGAACTCCGAAAAACATCAGAAAGAAACAATCAACATTTTTCAGGCACATCATGAGAAGAGGAAAGTTGGAATACTTGGTTACAAATGGCAAAATAAAAGGAAAGAGAGATTGCAAATGACAAAGAGAGATAATACTGGATAGCTTGGTGTCATGGCATGGAAAACGGTCAACAGAATTGATATGATGAACTGTGGATAATAAAATGATTTTTTGAAGGTATGGTTGTTGTGTAACGCATCAGGGGCAGACCAAGAAGAAGGTGGTTTCAAGATATCAAGAAGACCTTGAACATGACAACAGAAGAAGTGGGAGATCTGGCTAGAGACTGAGATTTTTTCAGATGGGCTGTGGTGAATGCAACATTCGGTGGGAGATCTGGCCAGCAACAGAGATTTTGTCAGACTGGTTGTGAATGCAACATTCTGTGGGAGACATGGCCACCAAAGGGATTTTTTTAAAAATGGAGCAGATGCTATTTTTATTGGGATGTGAATACACAATCATGTATCATAATTCAGCAAACATAAACTATTTGTGTCGTAGAGATATTTGATATTCATAAGTAACACCCAATCTTTTTATTGGGATGTGAATACACAATCATCTATCATAATTCAGCAAACATAAACTATTTGTGTCATAGAGATATTTGATATTCATAAGTAACACCCAATCTTTTTATTGGGATGTGAATACACAATCATGCATCATAATTCAGCAAACATAAACTATTTGTGTCATAGAGATATTTGATATTTATAAGTAACACCCAATCTTTTTATTCAAAAAGTCATTCTTTTCTGTCTGAAGGATCTCAAGGCAAATGAAGCTCGTCTTCAGGAACTGAACAACATTGCTGACCGTCTCACAGCAATGGGTCACACTGAAGCTGCTGAGAAAATCAGGGAGCAGATTATTGTGAGTAATAATAAGCCTTTCTAGATGATAATTGTTGTTTTGTATAACTTTTAGAAATCCTTGTTAGTCAACATAAACATCATCATCATCGAGTGCCGTCTCCGCATCGAAGTTTGGCTACCATGGAGCGCCATTCCACTCTGTCTCTTGCTTTGATGGTGCAGATTGCCATAGGCTGACTTGTCCATCTTTTGATGTTACTCGTCCATGTTAGTCTTGGCCTGCCTCTGCCACCTTGTATTTTCCCTTCTAATATTACTTTTATTAGACTGTTGTGTCTTTTAACATGACCCAAAAATTTCATTTGTCTTGCTCTAATTGTGTTTAGTAGTTCTTTTTCCATTTTTAGTTGTTTTAAAACTTCTTCGTTTGTTTTCTTTTCTTTCCATCCATCCAACATAAACAACAAAGAATATATAATTTCTTGATATCATCATCCCATCTATAGTGCAGTCATCTTGTCATTCCTGAAACATTCTTAAATGTTTAGTTTTCTTTCCTGTGTGCCCAATTCTCTTTAATCTTCTGTCATAAAAATAATTGATCCATCTGAACTCTTGTTCTTCTTCCTCCCTTAAAACCCTGATGGTCATTGAGGCACCATTAATGGATCAAGTGAAGATAAGCTCAAATATAAAATATATGAAATATTATGGGAGGCCATGAGTAGAGCTGAAGAAAGTGGGAAGGGAACAGGCAAATAAATGCAGTACTGCTGTAAACCTGGTAGCAAGGAGCTAGTGAATCAATTCAGAGAAAGAGGTATGTTTACAGCACTCAGAAAAAATGACAAATAATCAACAACAGAAAAAATATGGACCAAGGCAGGATCGAACCCGTACTCAGTGGCACAGCGCCTTGCCAAGAAAAGCCAAATGCTAGGGAACACTGCCACTCAGCTAACTTCGTGGCAAGGCGCTGCGCCACTGAGTACAGGTTCGATCCTGCCTTGGTCCATATTTTTTTCTGTTGTTGATTATTTGTCATTTTTTCCGAGTGCTGTAAACATACCTCTTCCTCTGAATTGATTTACTGATTATCGCCTCGGAAGTTTCCCTCTATAATAATATTCATTTATTATTATTTGTCTCCTAGCAAGGAGCCAGTAGTGGGGTGTAACGTACACTCCTACAAGGTATTGTGACAGCTTTACAAAAAAGAAACACAACAAAATACTGGCTGTAGGCCAAAATGTCAGTATTTTGTTGTGTTCCATTTTTGTAAAGCTGTCACCATACCTTATAGGATTGTACATTACACCCCGCTACTAGCTCCTAGAGCTGAAGAAAACATGGTAAAATAAATTGTAAAATTGTGTCTTGTTTATTTTACATGATGAACTTAATCTTCTCTATTTCTCTCTATCTTCAATAATTATTTTGGGACTCTGCAAAGTAGTAGTGGCCTATCCAGTCTTTGATATCTTCCCGTCTTTTTCTTTGCCTACTTCTCCTCTCACAGAATGATTTTTACCACGCCAGATGATTGAAATACGTGGCCAAACCATTTTAATTTTACTCTTCTTCACAATAGCCAAAAAGATTATCATGTACTCCAATTGCTACCTGAACTTATAGCCATATTATAATTACAATATTTTGCAATAATTTATTTATTTTAACATTTAGCCATAATATAATCATGATAATCAGTAATAATTTATTGACGTTAATATTTAACAGTATTTTCCTTATCCATCTGATTACCATGCTGTTACTTTTAAATAAAATTAATTTTAGCAACTGAACCAGAGATGGGTAACACTGCAGCATGTTACGGCTGAGAGAGCCCAGACACTCAGCAGCTCCTTTGAAGTCCAGCGCTATCACAGGTAATGTTTTGCTTCACAGGTAATATTTTACTTCACAGGTAATGTTTTGCTTCACAGGTAATATTTTGCTTCTTAGTAAAGTTATACCATTACTTTTTTACTCACCAGGTTAGACTTACAATTATATTTTGCTCACCAGGTTAGTTTATTTGTTCCATTTTGCTTCCTACTCATAGTTTACTCATACAGAAACGAAGAACTGAGAAAAAAGCTAGGAGTAGCCCCCGTCATATAAAGAAGCAACAGATAAAATAGTTTGCTATAGTCATGAGAACACCTGCGCGAAAGACATTGCCTACGAAGCTAATTTTTAAATTAGCTAAGTGGCAGTGTTCCCTAGCGTTTGGCTTTTCGTGGCAAGGCGCTGTGCCACTGAGCACGGGTTCGATCCTGCTTTGGTCCATATTTTTTTTCTGTTGTTGATTATTTGTCAATTTTTCCATGTGCTGTAAACGTACCTCTTCCTCTGAATTGATTTACTCATACACCTTGCTTACTACTTGTAGTTTACTCTTACCATTGAATTTTGCTGGTGTGTCTAGTTTTTATCATTATATTCTTATTGCTAGTTTTGTTTTTATAATAACATTCTTTTTGAGTTTAGTTTTTATCATTACATTCTTATTGCTAGTTTAGTTTTTACCATTGCATTCTTATTGCTAGTTTAGTTATTACCATTACATTCTTATTGCTAGTTTAGTTTTTACCATTACATTCTTATTGCTAGTTTAGTTTTTACTATTACATTCTTATTGCTAGTTTAGTTTTACCATTACATTCTTATTGCTAGTTTAGTTTTTACCATTACATTCTTATTGCTAGTTTAGTTATTACCATTACATTCTTATTGCTAGTTTAGTTTTTACCATTACATTATTATTGCTAGTTTAGTTTTTACCATTACATTCTTATTGCTAGTTTAGTTATTACCATTACATTCTTATTGCTAGTTTAGTTATTACCATTACATTCTTATTGCTAGTTTAGTTTTACCATTACATTCTTATTGCTAGTTTAGTTTTTACCATTACATTCTTATTGCTAGTTTAGTTTTTACCATTACATTCTTATTGCTAGTTTAGTTTTTACCATTACATTCTTATTGCTAGTTTAGTTTTTACCATTACATTCTTATTGCTAGTTTAATTTTTACCATTACATTCTTATTGCTAGTTTAGTTTTTACCATTACATTCTTATTGCTAGTTTAATTTTTACCATTACATTCTTATTGCTAGTTGTATAGAACAAAACAAGAAAGAAAGACTAAAAGAAAAGTCAGAACCAGCGTAGAAAAGAAAACAAAACTTTCAAAAGCCTTGAGAAAATATGGAGATCAATATCCAAGGTATAAAAACAAAGCTTAGGATATTCATCTTATATGTATTACCCATCCTCACTTATGCATGTAAGAGCTGGAAATCAGTGGAAGAAATGGTGAATAAACTAAGTGGATTTAAAAACAAATGTTGGCCATACGATAGAAGAAATGGTGAATAAACTAAGTGGATTTAAAAACAAATGTCGGCCATACGATAGAAGAAATGGTGAATAAACTAAGTGGATTTAAAAACAAATGTCGGCCATACGATAGAAGAAATGGTGAATAAACTAAGGTGCATTTAAAAACAAATGTCGGCCATACGATAGAAGAAATGGTGAATAAACTAAGGTGGATTTAAAAACAAATGTCTGAGAAAAATACTTTGTATACAACTGAATAAGTTCAAGGCATAAGTTGGCCATACAATAGAAGAAATGGTGAATAAACTAGGTGCATTTAAAAACAAATGTCTGAGAAAAATACTTTGTATACAATTGAATAAGTTCAAGGCATAAGTTGGCCATACAATAGAAGAAATAAACTGATTCACAAAGAAAGCTTGCAGACCGTCAAGAAAATAGGTGACTTAGAGAGGCACTGAGAAGAACACTGATGAAAGGCAAAGAGAGCAGGTATTGACTTTTCTTTCTGAGATTGTGACGCTTGCCCAGAATGGTGACTTAAGGTGACGTATACAGTCAGCCCTGATAGAAGAAATAAACAGATTCACAAAGAAAGCCTTTGGATTGAAAACAGACAAGAAAAAAGTGACCTAGAGAGACACTGAGAAAAACACTGACAAGAAACCAGGCATGAACTTTCTTACTGAGTCTGAGAAGCTTGCCAGGATTGGGAACTCACCGTGAGGTATAGTGTGAGCCCTGATGGTATATGAAGACACAAGAAGAACTTATGAGAGGCTGGATTGTCTAAGGGTCAGGCATCGGTCTCAGCACAGGAAGGCCCTGGGTTTGAATCCTGCCACAGCCAGTAGTTTTTTTTTTTTTTTCATGATTACCCTCTCCTGGTCTCTGGGTAGTGAGATTTAATGTCTGGTCGTTTTGAATAACGGCAAAAAAACAAAAGAGGTCCTTTGTGCACTCATGTACGTAAAAGAGCCCTTGGTGGTAAAAGTCTGAAGGAGTAGACCAAAAAATGGCCACTGCCTTGGGGAAATTGCTAAAAAAAATCTATCCATGCTGAAGAGGAGTGTGTTGGGTCAAGACGTAGATATCACAACGTACCCACACATACTTAAGGTGAGATAGATGATTGGAAAATGATTGTGAAAATGATTGAAAAATAATTAGATAATTGTTAGATGATAGGAAAATAATTAGATGATTGGAAAATGATTGTGGAAAATAATTAGATGATTTTTAGATGATAGAAATTAATGCCGTCCGAGATGTGGGAAGGGCACAGGACTACGAGAACCATGAGTCCACATCACTCCTTCGGGTGAAAGATATGGGAGTTAAGATGGGTACAACCAGAAAGGAGAAGCTTAGTTGGCATATAAGAAGACTTATCAACCAACACAGAACTGGAGTCATCAGTCACTGGACACTTGGCTTGCTAGGAGGTGATCTGAGCACCTATGGACAAGTTCGGAGTACAATGAGGATGACCTGCAAATAACAAATAATTCAATAACCTACTTAAGGTGAATGATAAGAAGAAGAACAAGAAGAATATGAGATGAAAGATTACATTATTCATAGCTCTGAGATTTTTAAATCTTCTCATCATTTGTATTTTCTTAAATAATAATTCTGATGCTAAATTTATTTTAGTAAGAGTTATTCCTTGTCTTCATAACAGAGAAGTGGATGAGACTAAGGACTGGATAAAGGAGAAGGATGCTGCTCTCAACATTGACAACTATGGCCACGATTTGGCCAGCGTGCAGGCACTGCAGAGAAAGCACGAAGGATTAGAGCGAGATTTGGCTGCTCTTGGAGAAAAGGTAGGCATATCAGTTTTTTTTTCATTTCATGTGCTTTTATATGTATATGTTTATTAGATTCTCTTTCTCTGCGATCAAGACTCAATCAGAGTAGGAATCCAGACTCTCTCATGAAGTCAGCTGTCTGTTTAAGCGAATCAATTGCCCCATATAGTTTTTCTTCCAGGGAGGTGGGCGTGGACCACATTGCTCTTCTCAGGTCTGTGTACTGGGGGCAATCTTGTAGAATATGTTTTGTAGTCATATTGTCCAGTGTACAGTGGCATAGGCTGGTTGTACCTATCTTAAATTTGATGAACATGTGATTTGTCATTCTATTGTGGACAGTGCGTAGGCGAAGTATGATGACTTGATCCCTCCTTGATAGTTGGTGGTATCCGTCACTCTCGTTATGCTTTGGGTGTTCTCGTTTCCATTTTTCATGGAACTGACCTTTGAGGATTTGGCTTCATCATAACTGAGCGGATGGTTCTCTTGTGGTAATCTCCCTCCCTCTTTAGCTAATTTGTCTGCATGTTCATTCCCGTGTATATTACAGTGTGATGGTATCCACTGAAAGACTACTCTCTGGAAGTTATTGCATTGTTGGTACATGGCTGTTCTCAAGTCATCTAGATCATTGTTTTTGGGACTTTTTAGAACTGATAGTACTGACAGCGCATCAGTCAGAATCACCAATTTATTGCGCATGTTATTTTTGTGTTGAGTAATAATTATTAGATTCAAGAGGGCTACTGTGAGATAGAGGGTAGACATGTGAAATAGCATATTTGATGTTAAAGTACGACTGAGATCGGAGGACAATGGTTACAGTTAGCTTTAGGTTACAGTTAAGGGCCCACCCAGACTGTGCTACAGAATTTGTGCACACTGGCTAGGATTCTCGGATTTTCTCTAGGGGGATAGTGAAGATAATCCTAACAACTACTGTTATGCTATACAATACCTTTACCTGTTACTTACAGTAGCTTCATGACGATCGGGTATCACCTGTAGCACATGATGTTCCCTACCGAACAAAGGTTTTCCATTTGAATCCCCCTTAACGTTGTAGTGATTTCTCTTGTGTCGATTCATGATTGTACAAAGAAGTTACGATGGTGGTTTTATAGTTATCATGAATGAATCATGGACAAGAGGACAACAGACAAGAAAATCACTGGAGTCTGTAGAAATGTGGTTTTACAGAAGAATGTTGAGAATATCATGGACAGCTAAGAAGAGTAATGAAAATGTTCTGAAAGAGGTCAAAGCAAAAAGGGAGCTAATTTCCAATATTAAAAAGAAACAATCATCATTTTTTGGCTATGTAATGAGAAGAGAAGAACTGGAATATATTGTAACAACTGGAAAAATTGAGGGACGAAGAGATAGAGGGAAGCAAAGAGAAAAAATACGACAGCTTAAGAGAATGGCTTGGCAGAAGGTCAACAACAAAAATGATAAATAACTGTTGAGATCGAAAGTTGTGGAGAGACATGATCACCTACGCCAGCAGGCCCGATACTTGATGATGATGACCTGTTACTTGTATAGTGTTGTGCACATTTTACATTTGTGCTGTTATTAAGAGTGTGTTTATGAACCATGTGAATGATTTCCCAGGTGCATGAGCTCGATGAAACTGCCCAGAGACTGATGCAGACACACCCGGACCAGGCTGAGAACATCTATGAACATCAGACAGAGATTAATGAGATGTGGAATGCACTGACCATCAAAGTAAGCCACATTTAAATAATATTACATTTTACCTGCCAAATTTATGTAAGAAAACATTTCCTCTTCGTTAACCTAGCAAGTTGTGTTGCACTATATTTCCCATCAATTATTCCACTGTGTGCACTTTCAAAACAAAAATAATAATCAAACCTACAAGTGGATATCAAAGTTGAAGGAATAGACCTGGAGACAGTTCAGAACTACAACTACTTTGAACATACTATAACCAGTGATGGAAAATGTGAAACTAAAATAAACAAAAGAATAGGAATGGCAAAAAGTAATTTTAATGCCATGAAAAATATACTAACATCAAAAGAAATAACACCAGGGTTAAAACTAAGAATAGCAAAATGTTCTATCTACTCAACATTACTATATGGTGCAGAAACATAGACATTAGACAAGAAAACAAAACAGAAGATTTAATCTTTGAAATTATAGAAGAATAGGAAGAATTGGATGGAAAGAAAATAAAACAAATGATGCAGTCTTACAACTAAAAATGAAAAGAGACCTAAACACAATTCAAACAAGACAAATGAGATTTTTGGGGCATGTTATAAGACTCAGCAGCCTACTAAAAGTAATCATGGAAAATACAAGGTAAAAGAGAGAGGAAGACCAGGACTATTCATGGACGAGTAACATCAAAAGATGAAAAGTCAGCCTATGACTATTCATGGACGAGTAACATCAAAAGATAGACAAGTCAGCCTATGACAATCTGCACTATCAAAGCAAGAGGCAGAGCAGAATGGGCGGGGGCTCCATGGTAACCAACCTTTGATGCAGAGATGGCACTCGATGATGATGATGATGAACACCTTCACTTTGCAGCTCTCCTGGCCTTTGACTTTCATTGATTTTAATTTACACCATCAGTGGTCAAAGTTTTCTCTCCTAGGGCAGCAATTTTAGCTACCCAAGAAGACTCCTACTTAGGTATATATTTAATACTCTCTTATTATGACTGTCTACCAGTAGTATTACTGTCCTCCTGCATTTTTTTTTTTTATTATTATTACTACACATTGTGTTTCCTTCTTGATAGACTTTAGATAGGAAATACCCTTGAAAACAAATGTCCTTGTTGGATCTCAAAAAACATAAGTTGGAAATAGTACATTCCAAATGAACAGGCAAGAGGTGAATCTTAACATGAATATGAGTGATGGTTTATATTCATGAAGACAGCGTTGGAAATACATCGGTCACATGGTGAGAAAATGAATGAAGAAAGACTCCCCCCCCAGGTATTGATGTGGAAACCATCTAATAAAAGAAAACAAGGCAGAACCAGAGAACCAGTATGCAGAACAATTTCTAGTGAAGGCTCAAACATGGGAATAAGACATAACCAACTACAAGAACGAGCAGCAAATCATCAATTGTGGAGAACTTTGGCCCAAGAGGAAAATAAATAAATGAAATCCTTCTTGCAATTGTTCATTTTACCAGGGTGTTCTCCAGGTCATTCAGAAAGAGGTATTTTGAATTTTACTATTTTAGTTTTTTTGTCTGAGATACTAGACCTAAGCAACTGAATATAGGAGCCAATACTGTTTGAAAGGGAAAAAATATTTTGAACTGTTCATATCTTTTTAATTTATTATTTGCATAAATTTGAATATAAATTTATTTAGTTTAGCTAATCAAATCAGCTTTGATAAGGTCACAGCAGCTTTGGCACTGAAAGATGAACAAAGATGGACATCGCCAAGTTTGTTCTTCATTTCATAATAGAAGTGGAGGAAGAATGGGTGGGACAATGATGTTCATATTGAGAGACTGAGATGAGTCTTAGGAGGTGGGTGGAGTGCTTTGTTGGAAAAGTAGATGCATCAACACCTTACAAGAACAGTCAGTCTGCCTATGCTTTGAGAAATGCTGAAACTAGTGGTGGAGCAGATATGGGGATGCCCTGATCGCAATGAAACTGATAAAATAGTACATAACAGTTAATAATTCAGTAATTTATTTTCTTAATCAAGAAAAAGAGTTCTTAAATGTTATGTAGAGTCAGTCTTAACATATGGATGTGAATCATGGACACTAGGACAACAGACAAGAAAATCACTGGAGCCTGTAGAAATGTGGTTTTACAGAAGAATGTTGAGAATACCATGGACAGCTAAGAAGAGTAATGAAGATGTTCTGAGAGAGGTCAAAGCAAAAATAGAGCTAATTTCCAATATTACGAAGAAACTGTCATCATATTTTGGCCATGTAATGAGAGGAGAACAACTGGAATATATTGTAACAACTGGAAAAATTGAGGGACGAAGAGATAGAGGGAAGGAAAGAGAAAAAATATCAGACAGCTTAAGAGAATGGCTTGGCAGAAGGTCAACGACAGAAATGATAAATAACTGTTGAGATCGAAAGTTGTGGAGAGACATGATCACCTATGCCAGCAGGCCAGGTACTTGATGATGATGAATGAAGAACCATTTATCAAAATCTCTTCAGATTTAAATAGACTAGTTTGATTCAACCTCAGTATGCTTTTTAAATTTTATACCAAAATTTGTTTAATGTTTTTTTTTTATGTGAACTGGTCAAATAATCTTTCAATCAGTTTTCATCTGAGCTGAAAATAACCTGAGAAGGACAATGTGGTCCACACCCACCTTCCTGAAAGAGAAACTATACGGAGCAACAGAATCACTTATACAGATAGCTGCCTTCATAAGAAAGTGAGGAATCCTACTCTGAATGATCCATGATCGCAGAAGAAGAAGATACATTGGACAGAAATTAACAACTCTCCATGCCCGCTGAACTTTGGTGGTCAGACTTTGTACTTGACCCGCAGTGTGTCTTGCATTGACCCGCAGTGTGTCTTGCATTGACCCGCAGTGTGTCTTGCATTGACCCGCAGTGTGTCTTGCGTTGACCCGCAGTGTGTCCCGCAGTGTGTCTTGTTGACCCGCAGTGTGTCTTGCATTGACCCGCAGTGTGTCTTGCGTTGACCCGCAGTGTGTCTTGCATTGACCTGCAGTGTGTCTTGCATTGACAACCCGCAGTGTGTCTTGCAACCTGTGTCTTGCAAGCAGTGTGTCTTGCATTGCTGTGTCTTGCCGCATGTTTTGCTCTGGACAAGTTCTTTAGCAAGGGAGCTGCTGCCGTTTTGTTGCTTCTTGCCTCAATGTTTCTTAGTATTTCTCTAGGTTGGCCTCTCTTTATTTGTACTGTTCCCGTATTTGTGGGCATACTTGCAATTCCTTTATCTCTTCTCATCACATGGTTTGCATATGTCCGCCTTCTTTTCTTGATTAAGATTGTATTGTTGATTGCATGGCTGTTTCACTTAATTCTGCGCTAGTCATGAATTCATGTGATGGTATACAAAGTATTTTCCTGAGGCACTGTTGATGTAATTTAGTAAAATATTAATACCGTACCTAATGTATTTAACAACCTTAATGCCTAAATCTATTTATGATGCCAAGACTTTGTTTCAATATCTGATGGATGTAGTTTCCACCGTGATTGCTAGATGACATGATCGTTACTTCAAAGACGATCGTTTTTAAGCATCAATTACACATCAACTGTCGCTGGTGCTAAACTTATGCCACCACGTCTGCATTCAGGCCAGAATAGGTTTGAGGTGCTTTTATGAAGACGTATTTAAGAACTTTAATGCTTTTTTTATCCAAAATTTTGTCATATAAAAAAAAAACAACACATGAAACTTCAGTTTTTTCTTCTTCTTCTTCTACCTTTTTAGCTCTCCCAGTGGAGCATAGGTCTTCAACAAACACTTTCCAAGTCGTTCTGTTTTTTGCCATTCATTTAAGATCATTCCATGTCTTCCCCATCATCTTCATCTCTGCTTCTATCTGTCTTCTCCAAGAATTCCTTGGTCTTCCTCTTTGTCTTTTCCCCTGGGGATTCCAAAAAAGGGCCTGTTGTGTAATATTCTCAGTTGGCTTCCGTAGTGTGTGTCCTATCCAGCGCCATCGTCTTCGCTGTATCTCTTTATCCACTGGTGTTTGACTTGTACATACTGGTACAGGATGTAAAAGTATATAGAGGGGCAGATATAGCTTCTGATCATCATCTTCTACTTTAGTTTTTTAACATGACCATATTTTTCTATACAGGCTGATGCCCGCAAAGTGAAACTTCTTGATGCATTTGACCTACAGAGGTTCCTCAGTGACTATAGGTATGTGTCCATAGAATGAAGAATTATTTTTTATCTGTTTTTATTTATTTTTTTTTTTTGCATTTTGCATTCACCTCTAGGCGAAGTCCCTAGAGACTAAGAACTGAATTTTGCGCATTCATTCATTTTTCCCTGGCAGCCGTGTGCAAATGGGTCCCTCGCCACACAGGCTGATAACTCCGAATTCGGAGGTTCTCATATTTTTTCTGTCGATGAGTAATTGAATCTTTATCAGTATAATTTTTATAATCATCTGTTTTACAAAGAGTGTAAAGTGGTGATAACTGTTTCACCTGTCACAGTCCATCCAGCTTCAGCACAGTATGCTTTGAGCATCATGTTTGCTTTTCCTTTTTAATCCCTATTGACCTGGTAAAACTGGTTAGTTTACAAAAGTGCAGGGTCAACCTGGAGATGTGAATTGAGATCTTGATCAGTTCTGGTTCACTGATCTTGTTCAAAGCTGTCAGTTATGAGTTGCTGATCAGTCTATCAGCTATCCGCTGTTTTAGTCTCACAATCTCTCCCTGGTGAACTTCCGGTATATGGTGGATAGGTGGCAGGAACCATTGAAGGCTGCATGAAAAGTGTTCCTTGTTGCAGTTTCCTCATATTCCAAGTCAGGTTTGTTGCAGGAGCTACTGAGTTAAGTGCTCTGTGCACACCGTGAGCTGTGTGTGTGTGTGTGTGTCTCTCATCCGTTTTGATCATGTTTCGATATTCCAATTGTTTACGATGAATGATGATATTGTTTGGCAGGGAACAGATGGCTGTGTTCACTTTCTGTGTGGTTTTGCCTTATGTCTTTCGGCGTGTGCTGAGACTGCTACGATGGGGACTACAGTTACCTTTCTTTGTTTGGGAGATGAGATATTAATTTGGATGATTACGCTGGCACGGTCGGTTGAGCAATTATGGATTTTAATTCGTTTGCAGTGATACCGGGGCCTTCCATAACCAAATAACCAAATCTCTCCTTTTTCAAACCCTGTTGCCATCCTTCATCTAGTGTAGCAAAGACCGTTCTTTGCAAGGAAGTATGAAAGGAGTGAGATGGAGAGGTCAGCAGAGAGAGAGAGATGGGAAGATAACATCTAAGAATGACTGAATATAAGAGAAGTGAAGAACAGATTCTAACACTAGTGCCCCAATGACTCCCAGGGTTATGGGATGAAGAAAGAAAATAACCATTCTTTCCAGAGTGCTCCAAGTCTGACCTACCTAAAAGTACATCTTTGTCTTCACTATTTTCCGCCAGGTTGTCTTGTGAGAGGGTGATAGAATTGTGCCAAGTGATAGAATTGTGCCTAATAGAACAAAGGAGTATGTGTTAGCACTCGGAAAAATTGACAGACAAACAACAACAGAAAAAAACGAAGAACAATATATGGTCCGAAGCGGGATCGAACCCGTACTCAGTGGCACCGCGCCTTGCCACGAGAAGCCGAACGCTTGGCACACTGCCACGCAGCCAACTAAAAAAATTTGCTATTGTAGCAGTGTCTTACACGAAGGCGTACTCAATGACTATAGCATAGGGTAATGATCACAGACCGGAAATAAATTGTATATTTGTACTTTCCTATTAATGCAAGTATCTCCCAGTAGGGCTGAATACTTGTGTTGTAGACAAACATTTATTGGACGAAACAGCACGAATAGTAGTTTCCAGTGGTTATATACTGGGTACAAATAATAATACATAAATATATCAATATATATCAATAAATATACCAGCCCTACTGGGAGATACTTGCATTAATAGGAACACAAGTATTATCGCCTCGGAAGTTCCCCATATAATAATATTTATGTATTATTATTTGTACCTGATAGAATTGTGCCAAGATGCCAGAAGTTCTCGGGATCAAAGTAAACACCTAACAGCTGACTGCTTATGTTCAAAGAATCCACTATGATGGCTCTGGAAAAAAACCTACCAGGGGCCAGTTTAGTGGGGATTGAGAGGGAAGGCAATCCTGGCTTTAAAATATGCCATGATGGAGTTGGATGTGTTTTGCTAAAAGGTGCTGGGTATCTCAGCTTACTGTAAACCACAACACAACACATCTATGCACGCATAACGTTCTTTTAAGAGTGGATGACAGAGAAATAAATATCTGCAAATGTTGAAGAGATATGAAGAAATAAGTGGCACGATTTGCCACCTAAATGAGAGATGATGCAAATGTTAGACCTTCTTTGAAGCTTGACTTTAATGTTTCTGATTGCCTTTTTTTTCCCCCAAAAAATTGAAAATTGAGTTTTGACACAATATTGGAAACATCACAGCAGCAGAGGCGAACAGAAAAGCAAAAGACTGCAAATTATATCTCCCCTCGACGCTGAAAGGCAATTGAGGGAGGAAGAAGAAGATAACTGAATAATCAGAAAATAAACTCCAAATCAATGTCTACCATAATGTAAACAAATAGGAACTAGTCATCATTAGTCACCCCAGAACAGGGCATAATCAACTCCACAGTCACATGTATCATCATCAAGTACCATGCCTGCTGGCGTAGGTGATCATGTCTCTCCACAACTTTCGATCTCAACAGTTGTTTATCATTTCTGTTGTTGACCTTCTGCCAAGCCATTCTCTTTAGCTGTCTGGTATTTTTCTCTTTAATTCCCTCTATCTCTTCGTCCCTCAATTTTTCCGGTTGTTACAATATATTCCAGTTCTCTTCTCATTACATGGCCAAAAAATGATGATTGTTTCTTCCTAATATTGGAAATTAGCTCTCTTTTTACTTTGACCTTTTCAGAACATTTTCATTACTCTTCTTAGCTGTCCATGGTATTCTCAACATTCTTCTGTAAAACTACATTTCTACAGACTCCAGTGTTTTTCCTATTGTCCATGATTCACATCCATATGTTAAGACTGGCTCTACATAACATTTAAGAACTCTTTTTTTTGTTTCTATTGTCAAAAATGGATTGCATAGTATCTTCCTCATTTTTTGGAAAGCTGCTTTTGCCTGAGCCAATCTGCATCTCACCTCTTTTATACATCTTCCGTATGAGGTTAACAAAGTTCCCAAATATTTAAATTCATTTACCTGTTTTAATATTGTTCCACTTGTCTTTATTTTGCACTGAGGTGATATCTTTTTCTTTGCTGTTACCATTACTTCTGTCTTTTTGCTGTTGAGTCTCTTATTTTTGCTTTCTTTCACTATAATGTCCAACATTTCTTATAACTCATTTTCACTCTTAGCGATTAAGACTGTATCATCAGCATACCTTAGATTATTTATATTATGACCTCCAATTGTTATTCCAGGCATATGTTTACAAAATTAAAAAAAAAGTAATTTTATGTACATGTGAACAAGCAACCAGACTTCTGAACACAGACTTCAACACTGTATTGAATATAATACCTCAGAAAACCCATTAGCCCATAGATACAACACTACAGACAAAACTATATGGGCCTCTACAATGACAATTTTAAAAAAAAAAGGGAGAAAAAAGTGGTATGGTAACTAACAGCTTTACGTAGGTGGGTAACAAAATAAAAGTCAACGTTTCGACCAAGTATGCCTTCAGCTGGAATAACAAGCTAGAAAACAAAAATATATATTAGGAGATATACACAAATCTATATTTACAGCAGCGTTGCATCTCTATGCATCTTGATGCATTCACCCCAGTGGGCCTTTTCAAGAATGACAAAAAATAGTAACATTTATACAAGAAACGACATTGCAAATATAGACAATACTTCAAGTGAAAAAAATTCATTTCTGGACTAAATTAATTTTGTGCGCGTCATTTTGTTTGAAATTTCTTCAGAGATTTAACCAGTTGGATCAACAGCATGATGGCTCTAGTCTCATCTGATGAGCTGGCAAAGGACGTCACTGGCGCTGAGGCTCTCCTGGAGAGGCATCAGGTAAGGCTTTCTTGCATGAGGCTGTTATCCTTAAGGAAGAGTTCTCAGTGTGTTTTAAGAGCAGTGTTGTAGCAAGGCTCTATGAAGAATGTTGCCTTTTCTTTTCTGTGACATTTGCCACAAAATCAGTCAAATTGTAAGGGATTGTTAAAGATTGTCACCCTACAATACTAGAAAAAAAGAAAGAGAAAAACAATCTTTAGTAGCTAAGTGAATTTTGAAGCCATGTGAAGGCAGTTTTATTCAACACTGGAGCTAGTTTTTTTTATTTTTGCTGAAATATCAAAATTGCAACATACTATAAAATATTATTCGGCTCCCTCAATGAGATAGAGCTGCTTGCACAGAACAGAGACAAATGGTGAGATTTAATAAAATATCTTTAAAAGAATTTAAAACTGCTAGAACAAAAATTCAGATAAGAGGAGTATCTTGGTCTACGCCCTATGGGCCGGCTATGGCTCGAGAGGTCAATAGATAGATAGATAAAATATTTATAAAAAATTGTATATATCGAGTTTATTTATAGAATTTATTTATAAGTGAAAAAGTATAATTTTTTAAATATGTATGTAATAGATTTTAGTAGTAAATTAATATAATAAATTATGAAAGAACATGAAGTGGCGATTGAAGATTAACATGACCACTCCAAGTGAGGAAAGTAAAATTCCTTTGGGTAATTAATGAGTTTATTATTCCAAATTATTTCTGCTAAATGAGTGATCTCCTCTCACTGGACGGACATAATTGAATTATCAACTGTTTCTAATTTTTGTGCATTTAATTACATTTGTTTCAATAATGTTTAGGGTTAGGTGTAGGCTATTCCAAACTCTAAACATAACCCAGGGTTCTTCTAATGACAGATTCAAGAGTGACCGAATAAAGTGCAAGGGAATGTTACTCTGAGTAGAAATAATTTGGGTCACTTCTTCTTCTTTCCTTCCTCATCTGCATTTCAACGTCGAGGGGAGATATAATTTGCGGTCTTTTGCTCTTCTGTTCGCCTAAGTTGCTATGTTTCCTAGTGCTTCTAATATTCCAGCGATCCATCTTTTTCGTGGTCGACCCTTGGGTCTCGTGTTCTCACAACGTTTGCTGAAGGCTCGTTGTGTTGTGTTTTGTTCTTTCTACCTTGTCACATGGCCGAACCATTTTATATGTTATTTCCTTCTATATTCTATGGCTGGGGCTATTCCTAGCTTTTTTCTCAGTTCTTCATTTCTGATCTTATCTCTCAGACAGTTTCCTGTCATTCGTCTAACACATTTCATCTCTGTAGAGGTTACTTGGGTCACTAAACTCATAAATTGCCTTCCTTTGATCTTTGCAGTAATTAACCAGCTTTCTGAGTTTAGATTGAGTGGCAGACCATAAATAAATAATAATATAACCAAGAATCTATGTCGATAGAAGTGAGAGAGTTCATCGGTGCTACATAAAGCTAATTCTGACCTATGGAAGCGAATCATGGACAGTAAACAAACAAATGAAAAGACAATTAGAGGCCACAGAGATGGGATTTCTCAGAAGAATGTTGAAAGTTTCCTGTACAGCTGAGAAGACCAACGAGGAAATTCACAAAGAAGCCAACACAAAAATGGAACTCCTAAAAAACATCAGGAAGAAACAATCAACATTTTTCGGGCACATCATGAGAAGAGGAAAGTTGGAATTCATGGTTACAACTGGCATAATACAGGGAGAGAGAGATCACGGATGTCAAAGAGAAAATACTGGATAGCTTGTCATGGCATGGAAAACAGTCAACAACAGAACTGATATGATGCACTGTAGATAGAAGATCGTGGAAGGACATGATCACCTACGCCAACTGGTGTAGCACATGATGATGATGATAGCCAAAAAAAAGTGCACAATAAAAAGGAGTCGCTAACACTCCACCCTCAATTTTTTTTATTTCCTTGGTCATAGACCAACAAAACTGTTATTGTAAAGTTTCTTGCGATGTGTGGTATGGGTTATCAAACATTGGTTGATATGGCAGTCATAAATGAACAATTTCACCCTGTGAAAAATAGCAAAAATATCAAAACTTCTCAACCTCCTGAGTGGTATTGTGACACTACACACTAGATGTAAGTTTTTTAACTGAATATTTATGAGCCAATGTTATTTTAGTTACTATTGCTCGTAACCAACAAAAATGCTAAGAGTGACAAATCTGATAGTTTTGAGGGCGCAGTATTTAATTTTGAACCACAATTTCATTTTTTAAAACCCTTTTTAACCTTAGATTACGATAGCATAGTAAAAATTACCACATCAAAACATATATTCCTCAAAATGTGACATTTTTTGTGTTTACATCCCCCCGCCCCCCGCGTGTGCCTTCCTAATTACCACTGAAGTGTTTAGTTTGTTTCAATTACTATTGGATTTTTTTTTTCTTAGATCGTGAGTTACTTCGTTTAATGTGAAAACAATCACCAATTTCCAAGAAATTTGCTTTTTTTTTTTAAAGATCACGAGGTACATCATTTAATGCGCAAAAAATTATAAATTTACAAGAAATTTGTTGTTTTTCCTCGTTTTGTTGTGACCAGAGAAATTTTCGATGTTTTCGACAAACATCAAACAACCCTTTGTGACTCAGGAAGCACGGCGAATAACGCTATGCGGTAGTAAATATAAAACAGACTTACAACGACTGCACTGATAGACATTGTAACACGTCCAGTACATGAGGTCAAACTCAGTTCATAAATCAACCTAAGCCAAGAATTTCGAGTCCCTATGTTTTGCCTAGTGTGAACCCACAGGAGAGTGTCAAAAGTTCAGAGAAATTACTATTTTTAGAGCACCTAATGTTAAATCTAAGTGGTAGTAATTTTTACTACGGTATCACAACTAGGAGAGTTATAGATAGGAATTGTAATCTGGGGTTAAGATACAGCCTATTTAAATGCTTTGAATGTAAAATGGAGGGTGTGTCTTTTATGTTTCTGGAAGTACACGAAGTACACAAATAAGCAAATCAACTAAAGTGTCAGTAACAAACAGCTGTGTCCTGTACTGTAAACTTCTGAGCAATTTGTGTATCCAAGTGTAAAGTAAGTTTATAGTGTCTAATTTAATCTTTCCGCAACTTGCACAAATGTTTTTTTTTACTCCTGGTTTAGATGGAGTTATCTATCTTGAGGATAAACTACACAAATAGCAATTTCAAACTCCTAAAATAAATTGTGTTTTCATAATTAAAACTTATCATGGCACAAATCAAAGTTTTATAAAAAGTGTGTTGCACATTATGAAATTATTGTTCATACAACATAATATTTTAACATATTATACTTTCCAAATACAGGAGTATTTTGGTCTCCAGTTAAAAAGTTGATTTTGAGCAGAGCATACATAATATTAAAAGAGAACGAGTATCTGGGTCTATGTCCCATGTGCTGACCACGGCACGAAGGGTCAATAGATCAATACATAATATTAAGTTGAAAGAAATAATAACAATTACCAATTACTTGTAAAACAGTCCAATAAATTTATAATTTTGCCAAGTAATATAAAAGGATCAGTTAAAATTGTTTTCAACATTTCATTTATCATTAAGTAACAATCATTAATTCTTCATACTAAAGTCTATCTTTCGTTCGCCATTCACACTAAAGTATTTTTTTTTTCTGGTGAATTTTAAACGGTTCAGCGGTGACAAAAGCATGATTGATTTTGTGGCACACTGTGCCGTATTAGTGCTTGCATATGTGGCGGTGGGTTAGGCTGGCCTCATAAATCTGTGTTCTAAATTGTTAGGTTATGCAAATCTTTTTTTTATTTAAAATTATAATTGTTATTGTTAAGTTCCGGAACATTTTTTTCTCCATAAAAGTGATAGCTTATTTTATTTTCCGAAGTAGATTATATATCATTTATATCCTGATATAAAAAAAAAAATATGTTTTATGGTTTGAACAAACAAAAATGAATTACCATACCAGTATTTACACTCCGTGCAAAATACCCATTTTAATTAAAATTTGTTCTATATGTTGAGTTATATGTTTTTAAAAATAAATTTATGTATTGAAGTAAAAATTAAAACAGGATGTGGTTAATTTGATTTTATAATTAAACATTGAAAAAAAGTAGGTTGCATATGTTTTGGTAGGTTTGGATAAGTCATCATCATCAAGTACTGTGCCTGCTGGCATAGGTGATCATGTCTTTCCACAACTTTCGATCTTGACAGTTATTTATCAGCTCCGTTGTTGACCTTCTGCCAAGCTATTCTCTTAAGCTGTCTGGTATCTTTGCTTTTTGCTTCCCTCTGTCTCTTGGTCCCTCGATTTTTCCAGTTGTCACAATGTATTCCAATTGTTCCCTTCTCATTACATGGCCAAAAAATGATGATTGTTTCTTCCAAATATTGAAAATTAGCTCTCTTTTTATTTTGGCCTCTTTCAAAACGTTTTCATTACTTTTTTGAGCTGTCCATGGTATTCTCAACATTCTTCTGTAAAACCACATTTCTACAGACTCCTGTGATTTTCTTGTCTGTTGTCCTATTGTCCATGATTCACATCCATATATTAAGACTGGCTCTACATAACATTTAAGAACTCTTTTTCTTGTTTCTATTATCAAAAATGGATTGCACAGTATCTTCCTCATTTTTTTTAAAGCTGCTTTTGCCTGATCCATTCTGCGTCTCACCTCTTTTGTACATTACTATCTGAAGTTAACAATGTTCCCAGATATTTAAATTCATTTACCTCTTTTAATATTGTTCCGCTTGTCTTTATTATGCACTGAGGTGATAACTTTTGGATAAGTAGCTTGGTGTATAAATATTAAATAGTGATATTTATAACAGTTAAAATATTTGTTATTGGAATAATTGGATAGAAATTTATTATTAAATAAGGATTTTTTTCCTTTAAGCTTTAAATTTCTTGAAAAAAAAATTGTGCAGCATATTTTTTTATTAGTAAAATTGTGTTGTAAATTATTGAGATGCTGTATTTTAAACTGGTCCATTTATGTAAGTTTTTGTTATTTACATACATTTTTTTTTATTTATGAAAGTTTGTTGTAAACTAGTATTCATTTATAGTTAATTTATACATTAAAGATTAATATTTTGTTAAAATTAATTATTTATGTTAAAGGTTCATTGTAATTTTTAATGAACTATTATTTCTTGATTTTTTTTTTTTATATTACTATTATTTTTTTTTTACAGTTGTAGATTGTAAAGATTCTTTTTCTCTGTTTTTTTTTTCCCTTCACAAGTTAATTTTTTTTTTTCAAACACCAGTGTTTTATCACCTTTTAAAAATGTTCACTTTTTTTTTTTAATAATTAAAAAAAATATATCATTTAAACACATTTTGATTAGTTTCAGCATTCTAGAATTTGTGGCTTCTGTTTGTGTTAAGAAAGTGATTTAATGTAAATGTTGTCTTTGTTATTCACTTGTATAGCCAATTTAGAAAACAGCTGTTGATCCTGTTGTGCGCAGATGTTATTTCTCATAGTATACCTTGTGTTCATTTACAAAATTTATGTTTATTTTCTTTTTTAAGGGGAGGCTGGGTGGACTAGAAATGAAAATAAAAAGACAATTAGAGGCCACAGAGATGGGATTTCTCAGAAGAATGTTGAAAGTTCCATGGATTGCTAAAAAGACCAGTGAGGAAATTCTTAAAGAGGCCAACACAAAAATGGAGCTCCTGAGAAAATCGGAAAGAAACAAGCAACGTTTTTCGGGCACATCATGAGAAGAAGAAAGTTGGAATATTTGGTTACAACTGGCACAATACTGGGAAATAGAGATCGTGGATGACAAAGAGAGGAAATACTAGATAGCTTAGTGTCATGGCATGGGAAACAGTCAACAACATAATTGATGCGATGTACGGTGGATAGAAGATTGTGGAAGGACATGATCGCCTACACCAACCAGTATGGCACATGATGATGAGGTGGTCTAGAGATGAGATGTCAGCCTCTGGACAAGAAAATCGAGGGTTCAAATCTCATCGCAGCTGATGGAAATCTTTCTCCTCTCAAATTCATAGATTCTTCATGGTTTTGCCCTCCCCTAGTCTCTAGATAGGGAAATCCAATGTCCAACCCTCTCAGTTAAAGGGGAAAAACAGAAAGTCCTGCATACACTCAGTGCACATTAAGGAACCCTTATCCTTAAAGAAGCAAAAAATATGGACTAAATATGAATATCAAAAAGGCTAAAAGTATGATTATAAACAAAGAAAATACTCAAGGCCTACAAATAAATATCAGAGTTGAAGGAATACATCTGAAGACAATTCAGAGCTACGACTACCTTGGACATACTATAACCAGTGATGGAAAATGTAAAACTGAAATAAACAAAAGAATAGGTATGGCAAAAAGTAATTTTAATGCCATGAAAAATATGCAAACATCAAAACAAATAAAACCAGGGCTAAAACTAAGAATAACAAAATGTTACATCTTCTCAATATTCTTGTATGGTGCAGAAACATGGATATTAGACGAATAAACAGAACAGAAAATTGAAGCCTTTGAAATGTAGATTTTTATAATAGGTAGAATTGGATGGAAAGAAAGGAGAACAAACAATGAAGATTTTAAAACAACTAAAAATGAAAATAGAACTACTAAACACAATTAGAACAAGACAAATGAAATTTTTGGGGCATTTTAAAATACACAACAGTCTAATAAAAGTAATATTGGGAAAATACAAGGTAAAAGAGGCAGAGGCAGACCAAGACTAACATGGACGAGTAACATCAAAAGATGGACAAGTCAACCTATGACAATCTACACCATCATAGCAAGAGACAGTGGAATGGCGCTCTATGGCAACCAGCCAACCTTCGATGCGGAGACGGCACTCAATGATGGTGATGATGATGTCAATGAGGGACATCTGAGCCCACGACCTGGAGGAAAAAAAGAGGGAGAAAAAAAACTGATATTCATTCAAAATTCAATTCCTAGGGACTTCGTGGAAATAAAAAGCTGGCGTTCGCAAAACATAAAATTTCATTTTAATTTCTCATTTGACAAGAACTAAACTAATGTCATATTCAGTTATGTCGTAGTCCATTCTGTTTATTAAAAAACTGTTTGTTTTAGTCAAGCCGTTCTTTTAAAAAATAGCTGTTTGTTATGTTGAACTCATGTTCTTTAAAAAAAAAAAAAAAAAAACTGGCTAATTGCTGTTTATCAGTGTTATACGTATATGCTGTATTCAGAAAAGAGATATAGAGAGGATACACTAATCTTCAGTTAAATAAAATAAAACAGCTCTTCTTTATGTCATATCAAATGTCAAGTTAGATGACATTTAATAATCTCTATTTGCCAATGTCATATTCAGATGTTCAGTTCAGAGATTGTGAGCCATTATGGCATCACGGCTCTCTCAAGGGAACAGGATGATGAGTATTTAGAAGAGGTAGATAAATGAAATGCCTTGAATGAAGACGCTAAAAGCATAGAGTTGTTGGCATCTAATAATACTCACAGCCTGACATTAGTAACTGGGTAGTAGATGACTTGGAGTAAACGGCAAGAAAATGTGATTTGTTTGTCACTAACTAATATTAAAGGCACGTTGTGTTTGTGCTGGTTATTGTGAGTGACGCATGACTTGGGATTAAATGTCTGTAGCTTAGAGGATACATTGGCAAATTGAATTAGAGTATTGTTGGATGGTAATTGAGGGATTAGATGTTTGTAAATTAGAGAATAATTTGCTACTTAAATTAGAACATTTTTGTATGATAAAATAGAAATTGGTTGTTTGCAACTTTGAGGGTAAGGAGAGATACCAACTCCACCATACGTCTGAGATTATTTGATTATATTAGTGGCTACACTCATGATATCTCTGATCCATGATACGTTAGATACCCAACTCAATAAACGTGCAATATAGATTTACAGCATAATTTTAATTTGAAAAATGAAAGGCAGTAATATTTATCTTGGCATGTAGTTTTTTTTTTTTTTTGCTTTGAAGTTAAACTGGCACACTAATGCAGCTTAATGGATGTCTTTATCGTCATGTTTGATTTGGGGTATTGATTTCTGCTGTAGTTTTATTTTCCCCACAAGCATGTCTTCGTCATATAGATTTGTGCTGCAATATTCTGCTATCCTAGTGACTTGATTGTATTTATTTCCATTTTGTTATGTGTAGTACACATGGTACAGTATTTGAATTGAATATGATATTTTCTTCGTTAGTTTAGACAGAAGTACTTCTTCGCCAGCACAGCATGGTAAATAAAGCTGATTGTATAACCACTTAATGGCAATAGTTCCATATTTAAAAAAAAAAAAGCGTACCTTCTCTACCACATTTAACTTTATTTTTTAAAAATTTATTTCTGGTAAATATCAAAGAATCTGCATGGTTGACTTTTCTACGCCCAGTGATCCCAGTAGGTCATACTCATAAGAGAGTAACATTTGTCAAGTGTTCATATGACTTACGAGCGGCAATTTTCACAGTACTATACCATATTTTTTTTGTTGAGGGAGAGGGGTGGGGGGAGGGGATTGATTAAACCATTTTAAGCCAGTGGATGTCTATGTGTTTATTTTTATTAATTTTTTTTTACACTTATTACCTACTCTATCTGCAAGCTAGATGCTGATTTAGAAAAAAAAAATAAGAGATTAAAAAAAAGAGTGCCAGGAAGTGAACCAGTGACTGAAGTATGATGTTGTTTCCACTCTCTCTTAACAGGAATACACATAAACCAATCAGATATGGACCCAGCTCATATAAATTAATCATAAGTTGTAGCAGCTCATGTAAACTAGTCTGAAATAAACATAAAATTAATGTAAACTAATCAGAAATGGACATAACTCATGTAAAATAATCATCATAAATGGACATACCTCATGTAAACTAATCAGAAATGAACATAACTCATGTAAACTAATCATAAATGGATATAACTCATGTAAACTAATCAGAAATGGACATAACTCATGTAAAATAATCAGAAATGAACATAATTCATGTAAACTAATCAGAAATTGACATAACTCATGTAAACTAGTCAGAAAAGAACGTAACTCATGTAAACCTGTTAGAAATGGACATAACTCACATAAACTAGTCAGAAAAGGACATAACGTTTCTCAACCAGTCAGAAATGCACATAACTCAGTAATTCAGTCAGAAATGGACAATGCATATAAACCAGTCAGAAATGGACATAACTCACATAAACCAATCAAAATTGGACATAACTCACATAAACCAATCAGAATTGGACATAACTCACATAAACCAATCAGAATTGGACATAACTCACATAAACCAATCAGAATTGGACATAACTCAGTAAACCAGTCAGAAATGGACATACACACATAAACCAGTCAGAAATGGACATAACTCACATAAACCAATCAGAATTGGACATAACTCACATAAACCAGTCAGAAGTAGACATAACTCACATAAACCAGTAAGAATTGGACATAACTCACATAAACCAATCAGAATTGGACATAACTCACATAAACCAGTCAGAATTGGACATAACTCACATAAACCAGTCTGAAGTGGACATAACTCACATAAACCAATCAGAATTGGACATAACTCACATAAACCAGTTAGAATTGGACATAACTCACATAAACCAGTCAGAATTGGACATAACTCACATAAACCAGTCAGAATTGGACATAATACCAGTCAGAAGTGGACATAACTCACATAAACCAGTCAGAAGTGGACATAACTCACATAAACCAGTCAGAAGTGGACATAACTCACATAAACCAGTCAGAAGTGGACATAACTCACATAAACCAGTCAGAAGTGGACATAACTCACATAAACCAGTCAGAATTGGACATAACTCACATAAACCAGTCAGAATTGGACATAACTCACATAAACCAGTCAGAAGTGGACATAACTCACATAAAACAGTCAGAAGTGGACATAACTCACATAAACCAGTCAGAAGTGGACATAACTCACATAAACCAGTCAGAAGTGGACATAACTCACATAAAACAGTCAGAAGTGGACATAACTCACATAAACCAGTCAGAAGTGGACATAACTCACATAAAACAGTCAGAAGTGGACATAACTCACATAAAACAGTCAGAAGTGGACATAACTCACATAAAACAGTCAGAAGTGGACATAACTCACATAAAACAGTCAGAAGTGGACATAACTCACATAAACCAGTCAGAAGTGGACATAACTCACATAAAACAGTCAGAAGTGGACATAACTCACATAAACCAGTCAGAAGTGGACATAACTCACATAAACCAGTCAGAAGTGGACATAACTCACATAAACCAGTCAGAATTGGACATAACTCACATAAAACAGTCAGAAGTGGACATAACTCACATAAACCAGTCAGAAGTGGACATGACTCATGTAAACCAGTGGGCTATCACTGCTCATGTTGTTGGCAGAACTGGTGAAGGAAGACAGTGCTACTTTTGCATTGTCTTACAAGTAGTTTGATCATGGAAATTATGGAGGTTACAAAAGCAGTGGCCTGACTTGAGAGACACAGCCTTATACATGTTATTTCCTCAGGGACTCAATGTGTGTGCTCAAAAAGATCGCAACTGGTTGTGCTCGATGGCAATAGTTAGAGTCTACGGTAGTACTGTTCTAAGAAGTATCTGCTTCACTTTTGTATCAGGGAATACAAGTGTAAGAGGTAATGAACGTGCTGACAGACATGCCAGCTTGGCTGATGTCGAGTTCAGAAGAGCAATGGACTGGTGTGATATTCTGAATGCCATCAGGGATGTGGACGGAAAAATTACTAAAAAACTGATCCTGAATCCGCGGCCATGAACAGACTGCGAATATCATGCCAAGGTGAGAGATGCTATACGAAAGCGCTATTGAGGAATCCAAAGAAGACTTGTCAACCAACCCAACATCAATGTAATTAGTTGCTAGACATTGATGGATATTCTTTGGAAGAGATCTTAGCAATTATGGACTTGTCCGATGTGCAATGTGACTACCCTGCTGACTAAACTAAACTGAGACACAAGCTGCTCATCAAAGTGAAACAATCAGAAATGGATACAGAATATTTAAACCAATCAGAAATGGGTGTAGCTTATTTAAATCAGTCATCTAACAGCAAAGAATTTTCAGTAAATAAATATTGAGGAGGCTATTAAAAAAAAAGGAAAGAGAGATCGCGGACGACAAAGACAGAAAATACTGGATAGCTTGATGCCATGGCATTGAAAACAGTCAACAACAAAATTGATACGATGCACTGTAGATAGAAGATTGTGGAAGGACCTACACCAACCGGTATGGTACATGATGATGATGATTAAAAAAATTATTGAGTGATTAAAATCATATATATAAAAATATCTACCAAAATGTCATGGCAATTCATTACATGGTTATAGCATGGTGGTTGTTGTTTTTCTTCCTTATGTCATTTTATCTTTATGATTTAATCTTGAGATGTCATTTAGTGAAGCAATACAGTTAAAACAATTTGTAAGAAATATTTGGTTCAATGAGGATGTACAAATGTATTTCTGAATATTTTATTTGTTTTATGTTGTTTATTAAATCACATATTTTTGTTTAAAAGATTGAGAATAGAATTTTGTTTGCATTCCTGCGGCATCTAGTTGTAGTAGCTGTAGACAACACTGTGACAGAT
The DNA here is from genome assembly GCA_032433765.1 of Megaustenia siamemsis. Classification (NCBI taxonomy): domain Eukaryota; kingdom Metazoa; phylum Mollusca; class Gastropoda; order Stylommatophora; family Ariophantidae; genus Megaustenia; species Megaustenia siamemsis. Next base: position 67,542,209 of record JAVIAB010000059.1, read on the forward strand.
CTTTGAGGTCTGATTTCCTCTTCAAAAGAGCAAGAAAGAAGAGAAGCTGTAAATGATCCAACAAAGATTACTTCCTATTACAAAGCTTTGTAGAATTTCCTGCTACAAAGCTCTATAGAACATTGTGTTACCCCAATCTTTTGCTTGATAACACAGTAGGATGGTAAATGCTCACTTTAAGTCAAACGCTTTATTGTACTAGTGAGAGTTACAAATAGGTGGAACATGTCTCACACTCTTATATATAGAACTGTCATCATTGTACCCAGACAGTGTCCACTAGCAATCCAGTCAGTTGACCTATTTTATGGAAGGTCTAGCACAGAACTTTAACTCCATAGCACGAACAATGATCCTTAATATATATATATAGACATTTTCATTACCTTCCATATTATATGGGTTTCCCTTAATATGTAAGGGTTTTTCTCACATAAAATGGACTTGTAAGCCTTGCAAGAAATTTGTAAGGGAAAACAATATTTTGCGTGACTTTTTCTCAATTTTAAATGTTATTTTTGGTTATGGAAGACCCTGGTATCACTGCAAATGAATTAAAATCCATAATTGCTCAACCGCCTGTGCCAGCGTAACCATCCAAATATCTCATCTCCCAAACAAAGAAAGGTAACTGTAGTCCTCATCGTAGCAGTCTCAGCACACGCCAAAAGACATAAGGCGAAACCGCACAAATTTTAACGTTAAAATAAATCAACACTTAGTGTTTTACAAAGTTAAAATTTATACAGAAGTGCAAAAATATATTTGCTTATCACATTTGCTAGCCAATCAAATCATAATGTACCTACTTTTTAAATGGACTGAGAATATTGAGGTCAACCAACCGCACTGCATGAACATAACCGATAATAATGTAGTTGTACTATAATTTTTATATTTATAAAATAAATGTTTTAAGGAAAATACTTGGTATAGCGTAGAACGAATTCAAAACAAAAGAAGAAATTAGAGAAATCTCCAATCAACCACTAATATCTTCAGTAATCAAGAAAGACGATGGTCATATGTTGGACATGTGAAGAGGAAAAGAGACCGACCTAGAGAGGCAAGAGCAGAAGGAATCGGCTCCCTCAATGAGATAGAGTTGTTTGCACAGAACAGAGACAAATGGCGAGATTTAATAACATATCTTTAGAAGGATTGAAAACTGCTAGAATAAAAATTTAGATAAGAGAAGGAATATCTTGGTCTACGCCCTATGGCCAGCCATGGCTCAAAAGGTTAATAGATAGATAGACTATAATTTTGTTATGCAGTTGTGGTCCAGCATAACCTAGAAGACAAAGTTAGGGGTTGAGTGGATTGTATTTCTTTCAGAAGGCAAAAAAATAAAAAACCTACATCAATCAACTGCACTACATATTGGCTGAGTGGTGTTGAGAAGGGGATGGACATGTAGGGGCTTTCCCCCTGTTTGTACAATTTTTGTTTAAATGTGATGTACGGTATAACTTTTAAAAAAAAGATTGTGTGGATTTTTATTGCCAAAATTGGGCTTATAAGAAAGAATAATTAAAATGCAATTTGAAAATCTTGTATGCAGGTAATCTTGTTATAATTTGTGTACAGATGTATGGCATGTGCTGGTAATTGTAATTTATGGTAATTTTGTTTGCTTGTTTCAGGAACACCGGACAGAGATGGATGCTCGTGCTGGAACTTTCCAGGCTTTCGAGCTTTTGGGACAGCAGTTGCTGCAGAACCAACATTACGCTAGTGAGGATGTGCAGCAGAAACTGGAGGAACTAGCCAAGTCCAGGGAGGAACTGGAGCAGTGAGTTGTCTTTTTGATAGCTGAGTTGGCCATGTGCTCTAGCGTTTGATTCCTCATAGCAAGGCACTGTGTCAAGGAGTACGGGTTCGATCCTGCTTTAGACCATATATTGTTCTTTTTTTTTTTTCTGTTGATTATTTGTGATTTTTTCCAAGTGCTGTAAACATACCTCCTCCTCTGCAATGATTCGCTTGTCTTTCCTTATATCCTCTGACAAAGCAAGAGTGTTGGTAGTGTGGTTGTTGGGGCACTTGCTCTGAGATATAACGTGATCATGGTTCAATACTGTCTTGTTATTCTTCTGTTTGATTATCAGTGCAGCCATCTGTCAAGGTACAGTCATGGCATTGCAACAGTTTGGAATACAAACACTTCATTTAGAAAACTATTTTGGAATACATTCTCGACATTTCCTTTAAATAACTATTTTGGAATACATTATTGAAAATTTATCTTTAAAATAACTATTTTGGAATACATTATTGAAAATTTCCTTTAGAATAACTGTTTTAGAGTACAGTATCGGACATTTTCTTTAGAATAACTGTTTTAGTGTACAGTATCGGACATTTTCTTTAGAATAACTGTTTTAGTGTACAGTATCGAACATTTTCTTTAGAATAACTGTTTTAGTGTACAGTATCGAACATTTTCTTTAGAATAACTGTTTTAGTGTACAGTATCGAACATTTTCTTTAGAATAACTGTTTTAGTGTACAGTATCGAACATTTTCTTTAGAATAACTGTTTTAGTGTACAGTATCGAACATTTTCTTTAGAATAACTGTTTTAGTGTACAGTATCGAACATTTTCTTTAGAATAACTGTTTTAGTGTACAGTATCGAACATTTCTTTAGAATAACTGTTTTAGTGTACAGTATTGAACATTTTCTTTAGAATAACTGTTTTAGTGTACAGTATCGAACATTTTCTTTAGAATAACTGTTTTAGTGTACAGTATTGAACATTTTCTTTAGAATAACTGTTTTAGTGTACAGTATTGAACATTTTCTTTAGAATAACTGTTTTAGTGTACAGTATTGAACATTTTCTTTAGAATAACTGTTTTAGAATACACCCTTGAGCAACTCCAGTAGAACAACCATGTCTTGACTAGATGTTTCATTCAAATGTTCTTTGGTATTCTCTGCAGAGCTTGGATTGCACGCCGTATGAAACTGGATCAATGTCTTGAGCTTCAACTGTTCTATCGTGACTGTGAGCAGGCCGAGTCGTGGATGGCTTCCCGAGAAGCTTTCCTGGCTGGAGATTCTGTTGATGGAGACAATGTGGAGACACTCATCAAGAAGCACGAAGATTTTGACAGGGCCATCAACTCACAGGTTGGTATTTAGATTATCTTCATTCGTTATCAAAGTAATTACATTTAAAAAATGTATTTTATGTAATTGTAGAAACTGTGATGGAAATATAAAACAGAAATAAACAAAAGAACCATCATCATCATCATGTACCATACCAGTTGGCGTAGGCGATCATGTCCTTCCAAAATCTTCTATCTACAGTGCATCGTATCAGTTCTGTTGTTGACTGCTTTCCATGCCATGACACCAAGCTATCCAGTATTTTCTCTCTTTAACAAAAGAATAGGAATGGCAAAAAAACAATTTTAACTCTTTCCGTAGTTTTGACGCACTGTGCACCATGCCAATTTCGGCCTCATACATTTCGCCACATAGTGCATCACTCTTAGTTTGATTAGTGTGAACGAACCATCATCATACCATATTTTTTTCTCATGTTTTGTATCATCTTGGTATTGGTGAAATCTAATACCTTGTTCAATTATCTAAAAATTAATATATAATATGTTATATATTAGATAAATACAAATATGTAGATTGATTCTTAAAATCATGAAAAATGTTCAGTTGATAAAAAGCTTCTGTATAGTAAGAGTTACCAACATGAAAAATATATTCATGCTGAAGCAAAAAACACTGAATGTAAAACTACGAATAGTAAAATGTAATATCTACTCAACATTTCTGTATGGTAAAAAGAACATGGACTTTAAATAAGAAATCAGCAGAAAATTGAAGCCTTTGAAATGTCAATTTGTAGCAAAATGGGAACAATTGGGTGCAAAGAAAAATAACTAAAAGTGATGTTCTGAATTTGCTAAAAATTGAATAAAGAACTACTTAACACAATTCGAACAAGACAACCGAAATGTTTCGGACATGTGTAGAGACACAGTACCCTACTAGAGGTCATCTGGAGGGGAAAGTACAAGTTAGACGAGGCAGAGTCCAAAAAATCAGACCAAGATTAAATTGGACTGACAGTCTGATGGACAGGTGGACCTATGATAACATGCTCTATCAAAGCATGAGACAGTAAAATGGTGCCTCATAGTAGCTAACCTTTGATGTGGAGAACCTAATGAAAGAAGCTGTGATGGTGAATAGATTAATCTACCTGTTTACTAACATAGTGTTTAGGGTGTTGTTTTGCAGCTATGGTTTCTTCATACCTTTAGGATTCATCCACCCGTTGTAAAAGAGTGCCAAATATGTTATTTGTGGAAAGTAGTGCAACCTGACTTTGTGCTTGGCACATCACAAGTAAATGTGCAGATGTTCCTGAACATTAAATGAAAGTCACTAACACCATATTTCACATACACCAACGTAGGAGCCTATTTCCCAAACATTGACTTATGAACCTATTTCACATACATCAACTTATGAACCTATTTTCCATACATCAACTTGTGAATCTATTTCCCATACATCAACTTGTGAATCTATTTTCCATACATCAACTAGTGAACCTAGTTTCCATCCATCAACTTGTGAACCTATTTCCCATCCACCAACATTTGAACCTACGGTATGTCTCTGAAATGTCTTAAACTGGGACAAACACAACTGAAAACAAATCTAAAATTGTCAAAAGTCTGAAAAATTTAGACAAGACATCTATCCAGCAAGTGAGATGAGTGCGGTCAGCATGCATCAGAATCGGTGAACAACAACTGATTAAGACCCTGCTCCACCTCCTAGCGGTGTTCTTGAAAACAGACTGGTCCAGTCTGGCGAAGCAAATACAGATAGAGGGAAGGCAACCCAGGACTAAAAAATGCAGTGCTGAAGTCATAAGTGTTGTGCCGAAAGGTGCAAATAAACCACAGCACAATGTATCTAGGCCTACTTAGCATCTTATTAAGAACAGATGATGAAGTGTGATACTGACCACATCATTATGCCAAATTAGTGTTCTGTAAGGTGATATGTACAAGTGTACTCCACTTTGATGAAAAATTAGTGCTCCATTAGATATGTATAAGTGTACACTACATTAATGAAAAATTAGTGCTCCATTAGATATGTATAAGTGTACACTACATTAATGAAAAATTAGTGCTCCATTAGATATGTATAAGTGTACACTACATTAATGAAAAATTAGTGCTCCATTAGATATGTATAAGTGTACACTACATTAATGAAAAATTAGTGCTCCATTAGATATGTATAAAAGTGTACACTACATTAATGAAAAATTAGTGCTATATAAAGGGGATTTATTTTGCTCAATTGATATTTACTGTTTCTTTACCATAATATAAAGAATTAAGTAGTTGACTGTATTCAGAGTTTTCCCATTTATAGGGGAGCAGTTGGGTAACTGCTCCCATGTGTTACCGGGGCCTCATTATGTGGGAAGTAAAGAATAGTGACACTGTGACCTTCCAAGCATGTCGTAAGAGGCGACTAAGGAGGTTGATCGATGGCTTGACAAGCTGTCATTGTAAAAAGCATTGTTATGGAAACAGAACCATAGCAGTGATCTCTGCAATATGTGCCATTTTGGCACGCAAGGTTTCTGTTTTTGAGATTGTAGTTCTGCCCTATGTGCCGTCTTCGGCTCGAAAGGACAATAGATAGATAAATATAAAAGGGGCCTCGGTAGCCTAGTTGGGGAAAACCACCCGGCTGGACTACCGACGGTCGGACAACCCGTGTTCGATTCCCGCTGGGAGCAGTGTGAATTGTACTCGTGGTTGGAAGAAAAAATACTCCCACAGTCGACCCAGCCGTTGGTAGAATTGGGTACTGGGGTATCACCCTGGAAAGGTGAGGAATGTCGCCTCGTATCGTGAGTTTCGATGCCTGAAGCGACACTATCCAGAAATCTCCGAACATTTCTGGATAGGCACCCGAACACATGGGTGGAAACTCGTGTACTAAGACGCCGGTTCAAGTCTCATACTTTACCCTTACCTTTAGTGCTTTATAAGATGATATGTACTAGTGTACACCACATTAATGAAAAATTAGTACTCCATAAGATATGTACTAGTGTACTCCACTTTGATAAAAAATTAGAGTTCCATAAGATATTTACAAGTGTACTCTACAGTGTACGGTACGGCTTGCTCTATCACACCAAGATGCTCTACTTTCCTACAAAATAAATCTTTGTTACCCAGTCTCATAGACTGATAAACCATGAAGTTGAGTAGCCCTGAAAAAAAATATCCCCATATTTGGGAATTAAACTTCTGATCGCTAACTGACGTACTAACCACCACCACGATTTCTGTCTTTCCTTCATTGTTGACCATATGTGGAAAAATTAACATTTCTTTTGTCAGTAAATATTTGTTGCCACTTTATTGCTGTAACAGAAAATAATGTGCTCTCATCACTATAGGAAGAGAAGATCAATGCACTACAAAACTTTGCTGACCAACTCATCCATTCCAGTAATTATGATGGTCTTGCTGTGTCTGACAAGAGGGACCAGGTGTTGGACAGGTAATGTTCACAAACATAACAAGTGTGTTTACTTTTATCTTCTTAGGGGGAAATTACTTGAGGATTCCAGTTGCAATAATTCTGTACAGTGTTGCCCTCTGGTGTATTCTATGTGCTAAAGTTACATGAAAATGGCGAGGTCTAGCAGAAGTCGTTTTCATCCTTCAACTCCCTGTGGGGAAAAGGTCTTCAATAAAAACTTTCAGCTCCATGTGTGTGGAGCATAGGTCTTCAATAAACACTTTCAACTCCATGTGTGGAGCATAGGTCTTAAATAAACACTTTCAACTCCATGTGGATCATAGGTCTTAAATAAACACTTTCAACTCTAGGTGTAGCATAGGTCTTAAACACTTTCAGCTCCATGTGTGTGGAGCATAGGTCTTCAATAAACCCTTTCAGCTCCATGTGTGTGGAGCATAGGTCTTCAATAAACACTTTCAGCTCCATGTGTGTGGAGCATAGGTCTTCAATAAACACTTTCGACTCCATGTCGAGCATAGGTCTTCAATAAACACTTTCAACTCCATGTGGATCATAGGTCTTAAACACTTTCAACTCCAGGTGTAGCATAGGTCTTCAATAAACACTTTCAACTCCATGTGGATCATAGGTCTTCAATAAACACTTTCAACTCCATGTGGAGCATAGATCTTCAACAAACACTTTCAACTCCATTTGGAGCATAGGTCTTCAACAAGCACTTTCAACTCCATTTGGAGCATAGTCTTCAATAAACACTTTCAACTCCATTTGGAGCATAGATCTTCAACAAACACTTTCAACTCCATTTGGAGCATAGGTCTTCAACAAACACTTTCAACTGCATGTGGAGCATAGGTCTTCAATAAACATTTTCCAAGCTGTCCTGTTTCTATATAAGATTGTTCCGTATCTTCCTTAACCTTGTCATCTATACTTCCACCTGTCTTCTCCAAGTATAGTTTGACCTTCCTCTTTGTCTCCTTTCCTGGGACAATAAAAGGAAAGCATGGAAGCAACTCACTGTGAAGCCTTCTGTGCACAGGAAACTTAAATGCTATATTTCCTTTATAAAGAGTATCATGCTTTAGTTATGTGTTCTTTTTTTTTTTATATATATATATGCCATTTCCCATCTTTGTTTTTCATAAAAATAAATACATTGCAGTTGTATCTTGACTTACAATCATTCGAGCAAAGATTTTTTTGTAGTTGCATTATAAGGGCATGTGATGGAAATATTGAGAGGAAAATACAGTACTCTATGTAATTTTCTATAATTAACCATTTTTCTAATAATATTACATATATTTTCGACCCCTTTTGGCTTAATATTTACTATGAATTTTCCCAAACATAACGCCATCATAAGTGAAGGAATGACTGATTTCATTTCACAGATGGTCTAAGCTGAAGGATGACCTCATTGACAACCGCTCCAAGTTGGGAGAAGCCCAGACACTGCAGCAGTTCTCTCGTGATGCTGATGAGATGGAGAACTGGTTGCAAGAGAAGCTGCAGATTGCAATGGATGAGTCTTACAAGGATCCATCCAACATTCAAAGCAAGCACCAGAAGCATCAAGCTTTCGAAGCTGAATTGGCTGCAAATGCTGATAGACTGCAGTCCCTACTTGCTACTGGACAGAGTATGTCCTTTCTTATGTTTCATAATTGTGTTTAGTTGTTTCTTGTTTTACTAATTTAACCATTCAGTCCTTGCCCAGTTACACTGGATTGTCTTTGAACTTTCTGTCCCATCAAAATCTGGAACAAGTGAGGCCTACAATAATGACTATGCTATGCTTTGAGATACTGTGACACTGCTCTTATTCCATGCTACCAAATGCCCCCTAGTTATGCTATACTACTCCAGGTTTATGTATGCGGAGCACGGGAAACTTGAAAGCTAAAGATAAATACTCCCTTTATAAAGAATAGCATGCTTTAGCCTTGGAAAATATACCAACATCAAACACCACCAGGGCTAAAACTAGAGTAGCAAAATGTTATATCTTTTCAAAGTTCCTGTATGGTGCAGAAACATGGACATAAGACAAGAAAACAAAAGAGAAAATTGAAGCCTTTGATATGTGGATTTATAGAAGAGTAGGAAGAATTGGATGGAAAGAAAAGAACAAATGATGAAGTCTTACAACAACTAAAAATGAAAAGAGAACTACTAAACACAATTCAAACAAGACAAATGAGATTTTTGGAGCATGTTAAAAGACACATCAGCCTACTAATACTAAACGTAATCTTGGAAGGGAAAATACAAGGTAAAAGAGGCAAACCAAGACAAACATGAACGAGTAACATCAAAGATGGACCAGTCAACCTATGACAACCTGTTGAATAAACCCTCTGAGCAACTGGGATGGCATTTAAGGTTGTAACCGCCTTCCTTCATTAATTGATGTATCTGATCATTGTATTTTAAGTTGATGAACTTCGATCTGGAACAGAAAATTGAAGCCCTAGTGGATTTATAGAAGAATAAGAAGAATTGGATAGAAAGAAAAGAAAGCAAAATATGAAGTCTTAAAACAACTAAAAATGAAAGGGGAACTACTAAACATAATTCAAACAAGACAAATGAGATTTTTGGGGCATGTTAAAAGAAACAATAGCCTACTAAATGTAATCTTGGAAATGGAAATACAAGGTAAAAGAGGCAGACTAAGACTAACATGAATGAGTAACATCAAATGATACAAGTCATCATATGACAACCTGCGCCATCAAAGCAAGAAACAGCAGAATGGTGCTCCATGATAGCCAACCTTCAATGTGGATACGGCACTTAATGATGATGATGATGAATGCTTAGAGATCATCATACCCTGAGCCAGTTAGTCACCAAAGCTTCAACTACAAAGAGTACATACATAATTAATTAATAAGAAACAGAATGGTATGTTTGTTTTTGACTTCCAGAACAAGGGCAGCCAATATGGCCTCCATTTTTAGGGACATTTCTGGTCCTTTCTGGTTGTTTTGATTGACTCTGGTCTGCTTTTTAAATCTATTCCAGTGAACTGGAGTAGGGAAGTTACAGCAGGTGCGACCTTTTCAATGATGTCGTTCAAAATTTGTGCCTATGCATCCGATCATAACTTGTGTGGAGTTGGACCTTGCTGATGTCATGACTGACAATACACAATGGGTGCACATGTTGCCCTGCTGAGATACTAGTGTAGCTGCTTAACCTGTTGTTGTTGCTTCATTTTTGTTGTTTGAGGAAGTGGCTGTGTGCTCTCTTTGTTTGCTTGCGTTCGCCCGATGACTAAAGGAGTGTACCTCTTCATCATCCACCCTTAAAAGGACGTTAAGTGGGTGTGTCTGTGTTGTGTTGTGGTTTGCAGTATAACTGTGATATTTGCGCCTTTCGGCCCAACACATCCTACTTCAGCATCACATTATTGAGTAACGGGTTGTCTTCCCTCTTTGATCCCTGCTCACTTGTCCAGACTAGACAGGTTAGTCTGTTACTAGAGGCAACGCGGTGAGGTGGAGCAGGGTCTGGATGGTTCTGGTTCACCAATCCTGACGCAAGCCATCAGCTGTGGGTCGCTGACAACTTCCAGCTCTGGTGCTGTGAGGCGCGCCTTCGCCTCCTGTGCTCTCTTTTCAATGGAAGTCATTTGGAATTGTCACCTGTACCACTAATTAGGGCGTGCACAGAGATCAATCTTATCAACAGATTCCGAACAACATGCTTTAAGGGATGATATGGCATGAAGTATAGTGAATATGGGGAATTCTCGATTGCAGTGAAGCTTATTCTGTGGATAAAATAGAATAGTACGTGTGTTTCTTAACAAAATTTCATGTTATATAAACACACGTCTATTAATTTTTTTTGCCAGGATGTCAGATCTGATTGGTCAAAGAAGAGACCCATACACCTGGCTCATTTGTATATTATTTATTTATTCCTTTGCCCATATAGCTACAGGGTGAAAAGATTACAGCTACTGCCACCTATTGTGCATGTCATAAGAGGTGACTAAGGAGTTTATGGTCTAAGTTTTTGCTGGTACTGTTGGAGTTTGTGCATCCAAGCTGAAGCCTTCTTCAGTGCTTTTGTGGGTGTGTGACAGACATGTTCCGAGGAGGGCTTCTGGGCACTTGACGGATATGTTTCATATCTGGGGAACATGCTGAGGAGGGCTTCTGGGCACTTGACGGATATGTTTCATATCTGGGGAACATGCTGAGGAGGGCTTCTGGGCACTTGACGGATATGTTTCATATCTGGGGAACATGCTGAGGAGGGCTTCTGGGCACTTGACGGATATGTTTAATATCTGGGGAACATGCTGAGGAGATCTTCTGGGCACCTGACGGATATGTTTCATATCTGGGGAACATGCTGAGGAGGGCTTCTGGGCACTTGACAGACATGTTTCATATCTGGGGAACATGCTGAGGAGAGCTTCTGGGCACTTGATGGACATGTTTCATATCTGGGGAACATGCTGAGGAGAGCTTCTGGGCACTATGAAGTCAAATTTTGCATTGAAGATGTTCTGCCATTTAAACTAAACTAATTATATATTATTTTGTTAATTTTCAGACCTTATTGACAAACGTCAGTGTGCTGGTTCTGAGGATGCTGTGCAGAACCGACTTGAGAGTCTCTTAGGCCAGTGGGAAGACCTTGTATCCAAGTCTGCTGACAAGAGTGAGAAGCTAAAGGAAGCCAGCAAGCAGCAAACATACAATGCTGGAGTCAAGGATATTGACTTCTGGCTTGGAGAGGTTTGTCATTTCTTTTTCTTTTCTTTTTTCCTTTCAACCTCCCCCCATCATCATCACCCGAGAAGCGAGCGCTCCTACAGCAGCCCACTTTAACTCGAGGGGCCATCGGGGGAAGGCTGATGTCTTGGTCACGGGCCTAGTATCAGGCTCTTTTGACTTCTGATCACCAGTTGGCCCACTCTTGAGCACCGTCTGATCGCTTGTTGGGGTTGCCTCGCCCCCTAGGGCATCAATGTATCCCTGTCCCTCTGAGGACCCCTCTTCCTCTGACTCCTTCTCCCATCCCTGTACTCTTCTTCCTATCCCACCTTTATGTTCTCTCTTCTCCCCCCCCCCCCACTACCTTAATGTCCATCTCCTCCTTATCACTATATTACCTCTCCTCCTCTGATGTATACTTCCTATTTCCCATTATATATACATTTCTAGGATTCTCTATTCTCTTGTGTCTCCACTTCTCTACCCTCACTATACCCCCTACCCTTAACCGGGTGTCTACTCTTAGCCCTTTTCTAGGACTCCACTTGTCTGTTCATCAGCCACTCTTACTCCACTTCTCTTTGTATCCCCCTAGTCTCTCCGTTTCCCTACTTCTCTACCTCTCTAGGCACTACTTCCTGCGTACCATCTCTCTATTACTCCACTTCTTTCTGACTCCCTCTCTATCTATTCACTCCTGACCCACCGCCTCTCCTCCTATCCACTTTTCCCATACCTGATTCTTACCCTTCTTATTCTTCCTCTCTATTTCTCTTCCTCTGGTTATTACTTCCTCCCTCTCCCTACCTCTCTATACATTCATTTTTAGCCCACCCATAGACTATCTCTTGCTCATCTCCTAGTGTACCCCCTTGTCTTTTGTTTCACCCCCTCTCCGATTCCTCTGTTTGGATTACCCCCCAGTTAGGCCCTAGTAGTTTTATGAGACCTATTATTATTATCTTCTTCTTCTTCCGCTCTTTGTCTGCTAGCAGACATGTCTTACCTGAACTATTGTTTTGGTTTCTATTTATTTCGACCGGTGTTTCCACACTAGTCCGGCTTGACCCGCAATTTCTTCCACCCCCCCCCCCCTTAATTGTTTTCCCACGATTCTTTTTCCTGCGTTCTTCCACTTTATATACATTGTACGATATATTATTAACTTTTTACTATTGACATTTCTAGCTCTTCTTCATTTTTCTATTCTTTCTATTTTATACATCTTGACACTCATCCTACCTCCCCTCATGTAGCCTCCTTTCTTATTTCAACATCTTACTCTCTTCTTTTCTGTCCACCTCTCTATTCACCTGATCATCTAACATGTAGTTATAGATAATTGTGCTTCACCATTTGTTATCGTTGTCCCTATATTCTGAAGAAGGCCACAGGCTGAATCATCAGTATTGTGTTGTGTTCCTTCCTTGTAAAGCTGCCACCATACCTTAGAGTATTTTAACACTCCCCACCTCTGGCTCCTAGTTATATTATATTATTGTGAAATTGTTTTTGTAAAAGTCCATTCTAGTCATGTTATAGTTTTATGGTATGGTTGCTGTAAAGTAGTTCTAATTATGTTATAGTTTTATGGTATGGTTGCAGTAAAGTATAGTTCTAATTATGTTATAGGTTTATAGTATGATTGCTGTAAAGTATAGTTCTAATTATGTTATAGTTTTATGGTATGATTGCTGTAAAGTATAGTTTTTAATTATGTTATAGTTTTATGGTATGGTTGCAGTAAAGTATAGTTCTAATTATGTTATAGTTTTATGGTATGGTTGTTGTAAAGTATAGTTCTAATTATGTTATAGTTTTGGGGTATAACTGCTGTAAATGGCAATCTCACTCTATTTTCTGAAACTCAGGTGGAACAGATGCTGGCCTCTGAGGACTATGGGAAGGACCTAGCATCAGTTCAGAACTTGGTTAAGAAGCATCAGCTTATGGAGGCTGATATTGCTGCTCATGAGGTAAGCAAAGTGATGATAGTTTTGTGTTGTTTGTTTCGAGAAAATCACACTTCAGGTTTTGACTTTGAGTACTTCATTCTTAAAATAAACATTGGCTTTTAAAAATTTTACTTGTTCAAATAAGAGCATGACCCATGTGTTCCTAAAGAGAAGTTCTGTTCACTGTGTTTTTTTTCTTCCTCTTTTTTAGATTTTATTTTATACAAATTTATGAAGAAATTAGACGTTTTCAAAAGAAATAAGATAATTTATTATTTTTTTTAATGTGTTTTTGTTTGGGACAATGATAAGTATATTTTCTCTTCTTATTAATTCTAATGTTGAACATAATTAGTGTTAGACTATCTTCTCAAGTTCTCTTTCATAGGCTCATTCTTCAGCTATCAGTTGTGGTAGATTTAGACCAGAAAGAGGCACAAACAAGATGGTGTGCTCAAGGTATCTACTGATTCTCCATAATTTGTCTCTAAGGGCTATTTCTTTTGTCGTACTTTAATTCTTTGGCTGTTATAGGTAGTATCAATTTGTAAAGGATTTGCTGGTGAGTCTGCTTGGGTACTCTGCAGTCACATGTGACATCGTCATATTTATTAATTTTTTTTTTTTTTAACCAGTGGCACTTTTTTGTGGGCAATTTAGTCAGGTCTATAGCATAACAATAACTGTTATTTTGTCATCCACGATCACAACAAGTGACAAAAATGAAATTTCAACTTTTTGGGGCAAAAAAAATGACCACTCAGACTCAGCTGGGATTATAGGTCTAGAGCTTCTTCAGCCGTCATCAACTGACTTTTAGCATTACAATCACTGCCACTGCAAGCCATTTCAATCAGCTGATTTTTGTTTACAATTTTTTTTTACGATAAACACTAATTCCAAATGAAAAAAACACACGTTAGAGTACGTCTGTCCACTTGAACCTCATGGGGAAGAAGGAAGGAACTCTTCAGTGAAGGAATCTATATAAAATAGTCAATCTAAAATATAGGAATACAGTTTGTTGACGGTTTACATGAAACAAATTGAGCATGGCGCGCTATATGGCTGAACGTACGCAACCGAAATGGAAATGGCGCACCATACGGCGGAACGTGCGAAAAGAGTTGACAGGTGAATGCTAACAATAATAAGAAAGTTTATACTTCAACTCTTTCCGTTGATGAGTTACCTGATATTAAAAGCCACTCAATTATTCTTCTTTATAGGATCGCATCAAGGACCTGAATGACCAAGCCGACCAATTTGTGGAAGCTGGCGTGTGGGATTCTGAGAGCATTGTCTCTCGCAAGAAGACGATCAATGAGAGATATGAAAAGTAAGTTTGCTTCTCTGTCATTGTAAGATTTTATTATCTTTACTTTGAAATGTAAGTTTGCTGCTTATTTTAAAAATTATAAAATGTGTTGTTACATTAATTGGAGACATGAAAATATTATTTTAAAATATGTTTATTATTCATCAGACAACAAAAGAATTTCTAAACAGATGCTTATATGGAGATCATCAGGATACAGAAAAAGAGGAAGACCTAGAGAGACACTGAAATGAACATTTATAAAAGAAGCAATGTTGGCAGGCATAGGCTCATTTGATATGGGCAATCACATATAAATTCTCTGCAAAGAAACTACTATTAGCATGATATGAAGATAAACGTAGATAAAACTGAAATCACGAACGTAAGTAGAACACCAAGAAACATGAGCATCTCAATAAACAATTACAAATTAAAGCAAGTACAAGAACTCAAATATCTGGGTAGTGTTTTTACAGAGGATGGAAGGCTTAACAGAGAAATTGAAGCAAGAATCCAAAGTGCTAAAAAAGTTACAGACCAAATGTCACCACTTTTAAAGCATCCTGCTATCTCGATGGAAACAAAAAGAACATGATAAACTCTATCTTTATTCCAACTCTTTGCTATCAGTGTTAGACATGGACTTTGACTTTGGCTAAAGATCAAGAAAGAAAACTGACAACATGTGAGATGAGGTGCCTCAGAAAAGCTGTGAACAAAATACGAGACCATGTAAAGAAATCAGAAACACCAATGAAATTCTACCAGTAATCAAATACATAATGAGAAGAGGAAAGTTGGAATACTTGGTTACAACTGGCAAAATAAAAGGAAAGAGAGATCGCGGATGACAAAGAGAGAAAATACTGGATAGCTTGGTGTCATGGCATGGAAAACAGTCAACAACAGAACTGATACGATGCACTGTAGATAGAAGATTGTGGAAGGACATGATCGCCTACGTCAACCGGTATGGCACATGATGATGATGAATCAAATACATAGAGAGACAAATATTAAAGGGGTTTAAACATTTAATGCGCATGAACCTCTCAGCACCAGCATCATGAGCTTATAACAACAAAATGGAACAACCAAGATACAGAGGTAGACCAATAAGAAGATGGATTGAAGGAATTTATGACATAATAAAACAATGCAATATCACTGTGTACCAAGCCACAGAAAGTGCTCTTGATAGAAAACACATCATAGAGTCAAGCCTGCGACATCTATCGGCAAAAAGCAGAGCAGGATAATAGAAAGATGAACATCTCACACAGAATAGAGATGGATGGTGAAAAACATTACTCGACGTCTAGCGATACTGGAAGGGTCAAGATCATTTATTAAATTAGTTACTGAGTAAGGGCAAGAAAGCTAAAGACTAGGGAAGCAGTCCCTAACAATGCATGCAAATAATATTCCTCGAATAAGAGAACAGCCTGTCTCAAGTGCCATCTGTTCTATCCATGAGGATGTTATTTTATCCTATTTATATATATGTAGTTACGGAAGGTTATATATGTGGTTATAGTTATAGAAAACCCCGGTATCACTGCAAATGAATTAAAATCCATAATTGCTCAACCACCCGTGCCAGTGGAATCATCTGAATTAATATCTCATCTCCTGAACAATGAAAGGTAGCTGCAGTCTCAGCACATGCCAAAAGACATAAGACGAAACCGCACAGAAAGTGAACACAGCCATCTTTTCCCTGTCATATGATATCATCATTCATCGTAAGCAATCAGAATATTGAAACACGATCAAAATGGATAAAACGCACAGCTCATGTGTGTATATATATATATATATATATATATATATATATATATATATATATATATATAGATATATATATATATAAATATATATATATATATATATATATATATATATATATATATATATATATATAGAGAGAGAGAGAGAGAGAGAGAGCAATCGGAGTACATGATAATCTTTTGACTATTGTGAAGAAGCACAAAATGAAATGGTTTGACCACATATTTCGTGATCATCTGGCTTAGCAAAGACCATTCTGCAAGGATCTGTGAGAGAAATGAGAAAGAGAGGTAGGCAGAGAGAGAAATGGGAAGATAACATAACAGAATGGATAGTCTTAGACAAGTCACTTCAGGTGTTAATATGGCAGATAGGCGGCAGGAACCATTGAGGCTCTGTCTGAAAAGTGTTCCTTATTGCAGTTTGCTTATATTCCAAGTCCGGCTGAGCTACTGAGTTTAGTGCACTGTGAGCTGTGTTTTTCATCTGGACCGTGTTTCAATATTCCAATTGCTCCCGATGAATGATGACATCATATGATGGACAGTTCAGCTCGCTTTCACTTTTGGTGCTGCCTGGCCTTATGTTTTTTGGCGTATGCTGTAGTTGCTATGGTTGGGACTGCAGCTGCCTTTCTTTGTTTGGATCTTTTAATGAGACCAGTTTTAATTTGGATGATTCCACTGGCATGGGCAGTTGAGCAATTATGGATTTTAATTCATTTGCGGTGATACCGGGGCCTTGAACCAACCAACCATAGCCATTTGCAGAGTTCCAAAGAATGACTAAAGATATTGAAAAATGGAGCAGATTGACAAAGTCTGTCTTTGATGCCTCAACAACCACCGGGCTTATGGGATTGAAGAAGAAAGGTGTATATATATATATATATATATCCTTATTCTTCCATTGTTTGTATTATTCTTTCTTGTTCCACTCTTGTACATGTCTTGTAACATTTTTGTTGTTCTTTTGTTTAGGATCAGAGAGTTTGCAGTCCATCGCCGTAACCGCTTGAATGAGGCCAACACTATGCATCAGTTCCTGCGAGATATTGATGATGAGGAAGCGTGGATCAAGTATGATTTCTTCATTAGTAACAATTTTGTTGTGTACACATGAACTGATGAATACAATGATAATTATGTTTTTCTCTATTCTGTCCTTTGTTTGTCTTTTTCTGACTCACTTTCCTGTTTTGTTTGTTAACTCCGAGCCACAGAAAAATTATTTTGTGGAGAAATATTAAGTTTCTAATGAATGCTATGAAGACAAATTATGAATTGTTGAGAGATGTCACTTTAGATAAAGAAAGAAACATTTTAAAATAGCTCATTTTTTAAACAGAAATCTGTAAAAAGAAAAAAATGGGGGCCTCAGTAGCCGAGTTGGGAAAACCACCGGACTGGGCTACCAACGTTCAGACAACCTGTGTTTAATTCCCACTGGAAGCAGTGTAAGTTGTACTTGTGGTTGGAGATAAAAAAAGTACCCTAGCGGTTGACCCAGCTGCTGGCAGAAATGGGTACCAGGGTAGTACTCTGGGAAGGTGAGGAGTAAAGTACCACATCACATGATGAGTTTTTATACTTCAAGCTACACTTGATGTCTCCAAACACTTCTGGAAAGGCGGCAGAGCACTTAAGGGTGAAAACTCGCACGCTAAGATACCGATTCAAGCCTCGTGCTTTACCTTTACCATTAAAGAATATCCCTAATCAGGATAAGGAGGTCATATTGGCCATGTGATGAGAAGAAACAACAAGAGAATCTTAAAGCAGGCCCTCAAATGGAACCTAGAAGGTAAAAGGATAAGAGGCCGACCTAGAGAAACACTAAAAGGAACACTGAGGCGAGAAACAACAATAGCAGGCATCAACTGGCAGTTGAGGTGACTTGCCCAGAACAGGGATGTTTGGTGAGATACAATGCAGGTCCTATGCAAGATCTGATACTTAATAGCAAAGATCGCCAGAAATTGAAGAGTCTTGAATTACTGCCCTATGTGCCGTCTTTGGTTTCACATGACAATAGATAGAAAGTGTGAGAGAGTGTGTGTAGTGCAATGATTAGTGCTTTGGCTTGGTGATCAATCCTGGACTGATGGGTTTCCATTTGATTGAGTGACGAAGAATGAGTACCTGACACATTGAGTAAAGGGACGTAATGACACCGAGGAAGAGCCGCTGCCCCACAAAACAAAATTCCTGTAATTCTGTTGTCTAGTATAGTAAACATAAGTAAGATAGATGTAATAGTAAAAGAAAAGCAACAAGAAAAGTCTCAAGTCTGAATAGTAAAAAAATCAGAAGTAATGGTTGTATTGAAGAAACAGTCACCATGCTACATAAAAAATAAACAGGGAAAATCTGAAACAAGTGCAACACATCAAATACCTGGGCACAATAATAACCTTTGATGGAAGATGCACCACAGAAATAAAAAGCAGAATAGCAAAGACCTACATAGCATTTCAGAAAATGAAAAACATCTTATGCAACAAGTTTATGTCAATAGAAGTGAGAAAGAGAGTATATAGAACCAATTCTGACTCATGGAAGTGAATCATGGACAGTAGACAAACAAATGAAAAGACGATTAAAGGCCACAGAAATGAGATTTATCAGAAGAATGTTGAGAGTTCCCTGGACAGCTAAAAAACACCGAGGAAATTCTCAGAGGCCAACACAAAAAGGGAGCTCCTTAAAAACATCAGCAAGAAACAATCAAGATTATTTCAACTCATCATGAGAAGAGGAAAGTTGGAATAATTGGTTAAAACTGGGAAATAATACAGGGAAAGAGAGATCGTTGATGTCAATGAGAGAAGATACTAGATAGCTTTGTGTCATGGCATGGAGAACCGTCAACAACTGATACAATATACTGTGGATAGAAAATTGTGGAGGGACATGATCGCTTACGCCAACCAGTATGGCACATTATGAGTACTGTAAAGTTTAATGCGTTGCATCCATATGGCGTTACATGTTGTATTTTTTTAGAGACATCTAACAACATTTTTTGCAGTAAAGAGGTTGAGGTTCTGTTTTATTGTAAGTGAAATGTGGCAATTAGTTTAGCCGATTTCAACAAAATGTACTCAAATCCGTGACAGGGAAAAGAAACTCCTTGTTGGCTCCCAAGATTATGGGCGTGACCTGACAGGTGTGCAGAATCTGAGGAAGAAACACAAGAGACTGGAGGCGGAGCTTGAAAACCATGAACCAGCTATACAGGTCAGGGTCACTCTTTGT
The DNA here is from genome assembly GCA_032433765.1 of Megaustenia siamemsis. Taxonomy (NCBI): domain Eukaryota; kingdom Metazoa; phylum Mollusca; class Gastropoda; order Stylommatophora; family Ariophantidae; genus Megaustenia; species Megaustenia siamemsis. Next base: position 67,561,843 of record JAVIAB010000059.1, read on the forward strand.
TCTCTTGATCATCATGTTCTCTTCATCTTCATATTCTCTTGATCTTTGTGTTATAACATTCATCGTCATGTTCTCTTCATCTTCATGTTTTCTTGATCATTGTATTCTTTTGTTCTTCATGTTCTCTTCATCTTCATGTTCTCTTCATCTTCATTTCATCTTCATGTTCTCTTCATCTTCATGTTCTCTTCAACTTCATGTTCTTTTCATCTTCATGTTCTCTTCATCTTCATGTTTGTTTTCTCGATCTTCATGTTTTCTTGATCGTTGTGTTCTTTTCTTCTTCATGTTCTCTTGATCTTCCTGTTCTCTTGATCAGATCTTGATTTAGTCCATCTCTCATTCTGATAAACTGCTATTACTTCATCCCTCATTCTTATAGTCTGCTGTTAATCCATTTTCTATTCTTGTAGACAGCTATTGGTCCTTATCTCTTTCTTATAGTCTGCTGTTAATCCATTTTCTATTCTTGTAGACAGCTATTGGTCCTTATCTCTTTCTTATAGTCTGCTGTTAATCCATTTTCTATTCTTGTAGACAGCTATTGGTCCATATCTCTTTCTTATAGTCTGCTGTTAATCCATTTTCTATTCTTGTAGACAGCTATTGGTCCATATCTCTTTCTTATAGTCTGCTGTTAATCCATTTTCTATTCTTGTAGACAGCTATTGGTCCATATCTCTTTCTTATAGTCTGCTGTTAATCCATTTTCTATTCTTGTAGACAGCTATTGGTCCATATCTCTTTCTTATAGTCTGCTGTTAATCCATTTTCTATTCTTGTAGACAGCTATTGGTCCATATCTCTTTCTTATAGTCTGCTGTTGATCCATATCTCATTCTTGTGGACAGCTGTTGCGTTTTTTCTCATTGTATTTTATCTATTTAACATATTTTTTTACTTATCTTCCTTTAGTGGTGCTTATTTATTTATTTTTTTTAAACATACATTTTTAAAAATCTTTTGATGTTACTCTCCCATTCTGTGGCAGCAGTGTATGTTGTCAAATGCCGATATTAATAAGATTTATGTCCTGCAGGCAGTGCAAGAGACAGGCCAGAAACTGATGAAAGAGTCAGACATCGGGGCAAGCGATATCCAGACCAGGTTAGACCAACTGGCTTCAAGCTGGGAGGAGCTTAAGCAGATGACCACTAACAGGTAGTCTGTGTTCTTGTCTACTCAAGATGATTTTGTTCTTTAAAATAGAAAATTAAATAACATTGCAGCCAAAACTTGTAACCTGGTAAATGATTCACCAGTTAAAGAAAAACCAGTTTAAAAGATCTAGATGGTTTTTATGCAAATTAAGTCTGACTGATGAATATATATGCAACTGTGTACAGGCGGATATTCTAAGTCTTCAATGGTAGTGTCATCTTTTTTTTATCGTCAAGAGTTTTGACATATTGGCTAGAATTTGTTCCTACCAATTTTGCCTGTCCTGGGGCCATTTTTTTTGTCTACTCTTTTTCATCTCCAAGATTTCCTTAGCATGTGTAGAATGCGACTGGACCTCTTGTATTTTGCCATTATCTATCATTACAGCACCCCATGCACATCCATAGGTGCACTAACCATCCCCTAACAATTTTTGTCAGCACTCATTGACTAAATTAAATGCCCTGTTTAGATTGAATGTATGAAATGATGTCAGTCCTGTCATTTCCTTTTCTGTTTGGCTCCATTACCTAAATTAATTCTGGTGGGTGTGCCGGGTCATCCCCTGAACTAGAAGGTCCCATGTTTGATTCCCATTTAAAAAAAAAAAATGTGACTCCGTGATTTCTTTGTGGCTGAATCCTCCACTCGTGTCTGGATAGTGAGATCCAATGTCTAGCCCACGCGAAAAACAGGAGGCCCTCTGCATTCTGCACACATTAAAGATCCCTTGGCTGTTAGAAGTTGATTTTTAATTAAAAAAAATTTTTTTATTAATTTTTTTTTTGGATTGTTCGCCAGCTTTTACCGCTGACGAATGATTTTTTCCATCCATGAGTAATTGACGTTTCAAGCTGGGCCTCGCTGCTGGGACCAGGGGTGGTTGCCGCAGAGAGAAATCATAAATAAAAATCCGGTGTAGCTGGGATTTGAACCCACAACCTTTCTGTCTCGAGGCCGGCGTCTTGCCTCGAGACCAACCAGTCAGTTGAAATAGAGTAGGTCAAAAAATTATCACTGCCCTAGCCAAATAAAGAAATTAATAGGAAAAAGCATGACCCCATTTTAAAACTCTCAACAAGAAAATATGAGCATACTTCTGAAGTTGGAAGATATCTGCTTGTTTGTGGGGGGACACCTGAGTACATGGTATGAAAAATAGGAACAGATGATATTCACGGAAAATTCAGTCCCTCTGGATTTCACTTGATGTATAAAGTTGGTGAACACAAACAAACAAACAACAGCAAATTAATTTAGTTGTACTAAAAGTATACAGCTCCCTTAAATCTTATTTTTTTTCTCTTTAACTCTTTCTGTACAGAAGCTTTTTATTGATGCAATGGAAGAGATTTCAGAGACAACATTTCTAATGGATTTAAGAATCAATCTACATATTTATATAACATATTATATTTGAATTTTTAGATAATTAAACAAAGAATTAGATTTCACCAATACTAAGATGATAAAAGACATGTAAAAAGAATATGGTTTGATGACAGTTCACACTAATCAAATTGAAATTGACACGCTATACGGTGTAACATACGCGGCATGGCGCACATTGTGGTGAAACGTACGGATAGAGTTAATCAAATTGAATTTGACCCCATGCTGTTTGTCACTTTAGAACTTACTGAGCTATTGTGTTTGTTCATGTAGAGGTCACAAGCTGGAACAGAGCTATGCTTTCCAGCAGTACAGTGCCAATGCTGAGGAGGAGGAGTCCTGGATTACTGAGAAGCAGCATCTTCTGTCCACTGGCGATTTGGGTGACACAATGGCTGCTGTACAGGTAAGGGGACACTATCACTTTTTTTGTTTCTCTTTTGTAATATCTTATTATGTTAACCTCTTATGGAAGATGTACAACAAAGGTGAGATGGTAGATGTACAACAGACATGAGATGGTAGATGTACAACAAAGGTGAGATGGTAAATGTACAACAGATGTGAGATGCAGAATGGCTCAAGCAAAAGCTGTTTTCCAAAAAATGAGGATACTGTGTAATCCATTTTTGACAATAGAAACAAGAAAAAGAGTTCTTAAATGTTATGTAGAGCCAGTCTTAAAATATGGATGTGAATCATTGACAATTAATGTAGAAATGTGGTTTTACAGAAGAATATTGAGAATACCGTGGACAGCTAAGAAGAGTGCTGAAAGCGTTCTGAAAGAGGCCAAACCAAAAAGAGAGCTAATTTCCGAAATTAGGAAAAAAAACAATCACCATTTTTTGGCCATTCAACAAGAAGGAGAAGCTGGAATATATTGTGGAACAGCTGGAATATATTGTGACAAATGGGAAAATTGAGGGGCGAAGAGGTAGAGCGAAGCAAAGAGAAAAGATACTAGACAGCTTAAGAGAATGGCTTTGGTAGAAGGTCAACAACAGAACTGATAAATATTTGTTGAGATTGAAGGTTGTTGAGAGACATGATCATCTACACCAGCAGGCTTGGTACTTGATGATGATGAATCTCTCATTATCAGTGTTAAGGGAAAGGATAAAGTATTAAAAAATATATGTAATCAATAGAATATGGTATTCATGTGTTGGCCATGTGATGAGAAGAGACATTAAAAGAATCTCAAAGCAGGCCCTCAAGTGGAAACCAAAGGGTAAATGGAAAAGAGGCAGACAGAGAAAGTATTGAGCCCAGTATTGATGACTTTCACTTTTACTGATGCCGCGCGCACAAAAATATGTTTCAATTTCGAATGCAAATTTAACCAAATTGAAGCAGTTAAAAAAATTATGACTTTTACTTCTACTCACCGAAATTATTATATTGTTTAATTGTACAAACAAAAATAGATTCAAAATGTTAATATGAGAGACAAAATGGCTGTGAATTAAGCAGATTGTAAGATATTAATTTGAATTTGAGGTGCTGTAAGCACAAAAACATAGATTTTCTCCGGATATATAGTAAAAGTAAAGTAACCCCGTCACGCCAAGTGGCGTATAGGGAAATATGGTGTTAGTGACCCTATATTTTACAGACCATCAGCACATGATTTTTGGGGCAATGTGGTTGGTATTACGCCCATGCTTTACTTTCCCAGAAAAAAATCTGGTACCCATTTAAGGCTGGGTGAACCCGGAAGCTTTCGGTTGGGATCTAACCCTACCCCTTGTCCTTTGTAGTGCAGTTCACTAACCATCGAGCTATCGCGGCTCCTCTCCGGATATATGTTTAACAAAATTGGAGCGTCCAAAAAAAAAAATTATGACTCTCTTTTATTCACAGTAATGATTAAACTTTACTGCTGTATAAAAAAAAAAAACTCTAAGATTCAAAACGTTGATATGAGAGATTAAATGTCACGAGTTAAGCAGTTTGCAACATATAACATATAGTTCCGGTGTAATTTTCCAGCAGCTGTGGGCTAAACAAACTTTCAGATCAGACTTTGCTGGAGGAAATTTTGAATTTGATGTAACGACTGCGTAAGACTAAGGTAGAGGTTTTAAAGAGTGAGTATTCGGATGTGAACTTTTCTGTACGCAAAATAAGAAAATAAAATATACTGAGAATAGGAACTTGGGAGTGCCAGTTATAACAGAATTGATAATATGAAGCTGTTGCCACAAACATGTTGCTAAAAATATTAATTATATGAAGCTGTTGCCACAAACATTAATAATATGAAGCTGTTGCCACAAACATTAACAATATGAAGCTGTTGCCACAAACATTAATTATATGAAGCTGTTGCCACAAGCAATAATCTGAAGCTGTTGCCACAAACATTAATTATATGAAGCTGTTGTGACAAACATTAATTATATGAAGCTGTTGCCACAAACATTAATAATATGAAGCTGTTGCCACAAACATTAATAATATGAATCTGTTGCCACAAACATTAATAATATGAAGCTGTTGCCACAAACATTAATAATATGAAGCTGTTGCCACAAAAATTAATAATATGAATCTGTTGCCACAAACATTAATAATATGAAGCTGTTGCCACAAACATTAATAATATGAAGCTGTTGCCTCAAACAATATTTATTGCGTTTAATGTATTTAATTACAGGGACTGCTGAAGAAACATGAAGCCTTTGAGTCTGATATGCAGGTGCACAAGGAAAGGTGTACTGAGATCAAGAAGGAAGGCCACACACTTATTGAAGAGGTAAATTTGTATAAATTACCTTTGCTTAATAAATGTTAATTATTCTATGTATTGACCTTTCAAGCTGTAACCGGCCCATAGGGCATAGACACAGATACTCTTTCCCAGTTTAAAAATGTTCTTTCTAGCAGTTTCAATCCTTGCAAAGATCTTTTATTAAATCTTGCCATTTGTCTCTGTTCTGTGCAAGCATCTTGATCTCTTTGAGGGAGCTGATTTAATTATTAAATGTTTGCAAAAATTTCAAATGATCACGCATTGAAAGAAATATAGATTCTTTTCTAGGAGAAAACTGCTGATCTCTTAGGCAGTAAAGAAAGCAATTTAAAATGTGTTGCTACGTTGGAGACATTGAGCAATATAGAGGATAACTGGGACAGAATTTGACTTTGAAATTTTAGTTATCATGTTCTGTTACTAATTACAAGGGGTAGGGTTCGATCCCAACCGACGGCTTCCGGGTTCACCCAGCCTTAAATGGGTACCGGATTTTTTCTGGGAAAGTAAAGCAGCACGGGCGTAATGCTGACCACATTACCCCAAAAATCATGTGCTGAAGGTCTGTAAAATATAGGGTCATTAACACCATATTTCCCTATACGCCACTTGGCGTGATGGGAGTACTTTACTTTCTTTTTTTACATTAAAATTTATAAGACTAAAAGTAGTCTAAATTTAACAAATTTTAGGTGGAGAGATTGTTTATTTTATGCCTGGAACAATAACAAATTATACATAAAAAAAAAATATCTTCTCTTAAGCGTTTATTTACTAAACTAAAATTATGTTAGTAATATTTAAATTAAACAATTGTCCCATTTTTTAATGGCGCAACCTGATTTTTTTTTTTTCAAAATTAAAAAAATGAATTAGAATCCAGAAATTACATACAAGTGATGGCATGTTTTTAAAACTAAAGCAATTATTTTGGGCTTGTACGCAAGTGCATATAAAAGAATGTTCCAAATACAGGCCATTTTAGATGCCCCCTCGAAGAGGGCACCAATGTGCTGGGTTAAAGCCAAGACAAGTAGTATACTATATTGTAACCTTTAGAGTTCGATGCTACAGAAAGTCGATGACTGGGAATCATGACCCAGGCAGGCCACCTCCCATAGACTTGTCAAAAGGTTAAAGAGCCGGAACACTTGCTCAATATGTCGTCTTCTGATAATCAAATTGCCTCCTGCTCTGAAGCTCTTATAAAGATTTTCGTGTCACTGTTTAGTCCAATGGCATTTAGACAAATTTAACTATGTTTTTTGTTTGATTTGTCCATAATAGGGAAACCACAACAAGGACAGCATCGGTCAGCGTATTACCGGCTTGGAGGAACGGATGAGAGAGTTAGAGGCAGCAGCTGCCAGGAGAAAAGCTCATCTTGGCGATAACTCAGCTTTTCTGCAGTTCATGTGGAAGACTGATGTCGTGGACAGCTGGATTGGTAAGGATTCGGTTTTTTTGGAAAACTAGTTTATACTTTGGCCCTTCAGTCTTGGAGTTAGCTGCTCTTTAGTTAACGGACGTGTGAAAACTAGGACCTTTAACCTTATCAGGAGTTTATTCATTGTTGTTGCAGAATGTTGCATTCACCACAGCCCATCTGAAAGAGTCTATGTCTCAAGCTAGATCTCCCACAGAGCATTGCATTCACCTCAGCCTGTCTGAAAGAATCTTTGTCTCTAGCCAGATCTCCCACAGAAAGTTGCATTCACATCAGCCCTTCTGATAGAATCACTGTTTCTAGTCAGATCTCCCACAGAGCATCACATTCACCTCAGTACATCTGAAAGAATCTTTGTCTCTAGCCAGATTTTCCACTTCTTCTGTTATGTTTAAGGTCTTCTTGATGTCTTGAAACCACCTTCATTCTAGTCAGCCTCTGATGCTTTGCCCAAGAACCATGCCTTCCATCATTGTATATTGCGAGGTTCTGGAATTTTTTATCTTTTATTTTTTTTAACTTATCTGTTTAGTGTCTCTGTGCGAGAGGACTTGATTAATTTTTAACTTAATTGTTTAGTGCCTGTGCGAGGACTAGGTTATTTTTTAACTTATGTAAGTTTCTGCGTGAAGACTAAGTTAAATTAGAGATTTAACATTCCAACTACTTAGCATCTTAAGAGCTTTAACATTCCAACTAGTTAGCATCTTAGAGTTGTAACATTCCAACTACTTAGCATCTTAAGAGTTTTAACATTCCAACTACTTAGCATCTTGAAGTTTTAACATTCCAACTACTTAGCATCTTAGAGTTTTAACATTCCAACTACTTAGCATCTTAGAGTTGTAACATTCCAACTACTTAGCATCTTAAGAGTTTTAACATTCCAACTACTTAGCATCTTGAAGTTTTAACATTCTAAGTAGCATCTTAGAGTTTTAACATTCCAATTACTTAGCATCTTGAAGTTTTAACATTCTAAGTAGCATCTTAGAGTTTTAACATTCCAACTACTTAGCATCTTAAAGTCTTTAACATTCCAACTACTTAGCATCTTGAAGTCTTTAACATTCCAACTACTTAGCATCTTGAAGTTTTAACATTCTAACTAATTAGCATCTTAGAGTCTTTAACATAGCAACTATGTAGCTTAATCTAGCTGCTGCTTATGTTAGTACATGGGTTAAAATCTGTTCAAAATATCCTTACAGTGTTTTGTTTTATCAACATTCATATGCTCCTTTGTGGGAGATTATACATTCATTACTCAGCATCTAAGCAAAATAGTAAATCTCTTTTTGTATTACTCAACAGCTGACAAAGAAACTCAAGTCAGGTCTGAGGAGTATGGCCGGGACTTGTCCTCTGTGCAAACTTTCCTCACAAAACAAGTAATGAATTTTGTCTGAAAAGATTACTTTATTTTTTTGTTATTTACCTTGAGAAGTTTAAATATTAATATTGATGAAACTTAAGAGATTTTCATCTTGGGTGATGTTACTCAGTTTTGGAGATTATTATTTTCATCTTGGGAGATGTTATTCAGTTTTGGAGATTATTATTTTCATCTTAGATGATGTTATTCAGTTTTGGAGATTATTATTTTCATCTTGGGAGATGTTACTGAGTTTTGGAGATTATTATTTTCATCTTGGGAGATGTTATTCAGTTTTGGAGATTATTATTTTCATCTTGGGAGATGTTATTCAGTTTTGGAGATTATTATTTTCATCTTGGGAGATGTTATTCAGTTTTAGAGATTATTATTTTCATCTTGGGTGACGTTATTCAATTTTGGAGATTATTATTTTCATCTTGGGAGATGTTATTCAGTTTTGGAGATTATTATTTTCATCTTGGGAGATGTTATTCAGTTTTGGAGATTATTATTTTCATCTTGGGTGATGTTATTCAGTTTTGGAGATTATTATTTTCATCTTGGGTGATGTTATTCAGTTTTGGAGATTATTATTTTCATCTTGGGAGATGTTATTCAGTTTTGGAGATTATTATTTTCATCTTGGGAGATGTTATTCAGTTTTAGAGATTATTATTTTCATCTTGGGTGACGTTATTCAATTTTGGAGATTATTATTTTCATCTTGGGAGATGTTATTCAGTTTTGGAGATTATTATTTTCATCTTGGGAGATGTTATTCAGTTTTGGAGATTATTATTTTCATCTTGTGTGATGTTATTCAGTTTTGGAGATTATTATTTTCATCTTGGGAAATGTTATTCAGTTTTGGAGATTATTATTTTCATCTTGTGTGATGTTATTCAGTTTTGGAGATTATTATTTTCATCTTGGGTGACGTTATTCAGTTTTAGAGATTATTATTTTCATCTTGGGTGATGTTATTCAGTTTTGGAGATTATTATTTTCATCTTATTGTCTAGTCTGGACAGGCCAGTAGGGATCAAAGAGGGATGATAACCCAATACTCTAGAATACTGTGGTAAAGTCTAAAGTGTTGTTCTGAAAGGTGGAAATAAACCACAAAACAATGCATTTACACCCGCTTAACATCCTTATCAGGATGAGTGATAAAGATTTTCCATTCCCTTAGTAGACTGGGTGAACGAAGAGAGAATGAATTTAGTATTAATTTGTCTTCACCACTCTTGTTCATACAGAATGATTTTAGTATTAATTTGTCTTCACCACTCTTGTTCATACAGAATAAATTTTAGTATTAATTTGTTTGTCTTCACCAATCTTGTTCATACAGAATGAATTTTAGTATTAATTTGTCTTCACCACTCTTGTTCATACAGAATGATTTTAGTATTAATTTGTTTGTCTTCACCAATCTTGAGAAACTCAGCATCAGGTGTCAGTGACTAAAGCTACTAAAAAAGAGCAAGAACGAGAACTTTGCATTCTCCTCGGCACCTGAGGCAGTAAAAAGAGTAGGCAAGAAGAAGTATTAATTTATCTTCTTCTACTTCTTTCCTTCCTCGTTTGCCTTTCAACGTCAAGGGGAGATATAATTTGCGGTTTTTTGCTCTTCTGTTCGCCACTGCTGCTGTTATGTTTCCTAGTGCTTCTAATATTCCGTCAATCCATCTATTTCGTGGTCGTTCCTTGGGCCTGGTGATCTTGCAACATTTATTGAGGGCTCGTTGTGTTGTGTTTTCATCATTCTGCCTTGTCATGTGGCCAAACCATTTTATCTGTTGTTTCTTTACATATTCTATAAAAGTAAAGAAACCCCGTCACGCAAGTGGCGAATAGGGAATATGGTGTTAGTGACCATAAATTTTACAGAATTTCAGCACATGACTTTTGGGGTAATGTGGTCGGTATTACGCCCGTGCCGCTTTACTTTCCCAGAAAAAAAATCCAGTACCCATTTAAGGCTGGGTGGACCCAGAAGCCGTTGGTTGGGATCGAACCCTACTCTTGTCCTTTGTAATCCAGTTCACTAACCACTGAGCTATCGCGGCTCCTTATATATTCTATGGTGGGGGTTATTCCTAGCTTTTTTCTCAGTTCTTCATTTCTGATCTTGTCTTTCAAACTGTTTCCTGTCATTCGACTGACACATTTCTTCTCAATAGAGGTTAATTTTCTTTTTGTTCTTGCATCTAGGGTCCATGACTGACATCGGTAACACAACGTTAGGATGAAGATTGTATTGTAATGTGTCCGTTTTGCCTCAAGGTATTTCCTTGTTGGACAATAGTGGCGATAACTGTGCAATGATTTGATAAGCTTTGATGCATGTTGATTCTATCTCTGATGTTTGTGAATTGTCGTTTGTCACTAGACTTCCTGGGTAGTTTAATTCCTTTACTTGTTTTAGTTAATTAATTTATGGAGTTGTAATATTAATTTAGTGGTGGAGGGATTTTGTTTTATGTAAACAAACTACATTAAAAAAAATACATATTGGAGTATAAAGATCTGTAATCAAATACATAATTTCAGGAAACTTTTTCTGCTGGTCTTGCTGCATTTGAGAAAGAAGGCATCCAGACGATTACAAACTTGAAAGACCAGCTTGTAGCCAGCCACCATGAGCAGACGCCAACTATTGAAGCACGGTACAATGCTGTCATGTCTCGCTGGCAGAAACTGCTGGCCGATGCTGAAGACCGCAAGCAGAAGCTGCTGCATCTTCAGGATAAATATCGTCAGATTGAGGATCTGTACCTTACTTTTGCTAAGAAGGCGTCTGCCTTTAACAGCTGGTTTGAGAATGCAGAGGAAGACTTGACTGATCCTGTTAGATGCAACAGCGTGGAGGAGATTAAGGTTAGTACTGCTGCATCTTAATGCATTCAGGCTACTTTTAGTAACTTTATGGTATCCACTATGGAACTTCTTTTCTTCATTTGTCTTTGATCTTTGATTTCATTTATTCATTGAGTGCCGTCTTCGCATTGAAGGTTGGCTACCATAATGTGCCACTCCACTCTGTCTCTTGCTTTGATGGTGCGGATTGTCAAAGGCTGATTTGTCCATCTTTTGATGTTACTCTTCCATATTAATCTTGGTTTTGCCTCTGCCTCTTTTACCTTGTATTTTCCCTTCCAAAATTACTTTTAGTAGGCTGTTGTTTATTTTAATATGCCCTAAAAATCTAATTTGTCTTGTTCAGACTGTGTTTAGTAGTTCTCTTTTAATTGTTAGTTGTTTTAAGACTTCATCATTTCTTTTCTTTCCATCCACCTATTCTTCTTCTATATATCCACAATTCAGAGGCATTAACTTTCTGTTATGTTTTCTTGTCAAATGTCCAATGTTTGTGCACCATACAGGAACATTGAAATCTTTGATCAATGATCCAAAATATGGCACTTTAAGGAAATGTCTAACCACATGAGAACCAATGACCAACAAGGCCAAAGTGATCTTGTATTAGACACGACTATTCATGGCATGCTCTATAGATGGAACAATCTAGGTCATGACAATGCAAATGGGGCATTACTCGACTAGACTACCCATGTTTGGACAACCCGTGTTCGATTCAAGTGGAAGCAGTGTGAATTGTACTCATAAAAAAAGTAAAGAGCCCCCATCACGCCAAGTGGCGTATAGGGAATATGGTGTTAGTGACCATAAATTTTACAGACCTTCAGCACATGATTTTTGGGGTAATGTGGTCGGTATTACGCCCGTCTCGTTTTACTTTCCCAGAAAAAAATCAGGTACCCATTTAAGGCTGGGTGAACCCGGAAGCCATCGGTTGGGATCGAACCCTACCCCTTGTCCTTTGTAGTCCAGTTCACTAACCACTGAGCTATTGCTGCTCCGAATTGTACTCATGGTTGGAAAAAAAAAATACCCCAGCGGTCATAAAAATGGGTACCAGGGTAGTAGTACTCTGGGAAGGTGAGGAATTCCGCCTCACATCATGAGTTTTGATGCTTGAAGCGACACTATCCAGAAGTCTCTTGAACACTTCTGGATAGGCGGCAGAGCACATATGGGTGAAAACTTGCATGCTTAGACGCCGATTGAAGTCTCGTACTTTACCTTTTTGGGGCATTTCTGCTGCAAGTCTAGGAGGTAACTAGGCTAGAAGATCAGGTGTCTCTAATCTACATTTAGGGCTGCTGTCTACGTATGCTTCATTAACTTTTCTGCCTTCACGGAGTTTGTCACTATCAAAACAGTTATTGTTTATATGATGCCAGATAATCTTAACTAGTTATTTATATATGACTCCAAACTAATGTTTGTGTTTCTCTCTGTTGCTTTAGTCACTTAGCAATTTTTCTAAACTAATGTTTGTGTTTCTCTCTGTTGCTTTAGTCACTTAGCAATTTTTCTAAACTAATGTTTGTGTTTCTCTCTGTTGCTTTAGTCACTTAGCAATTTTTCTAAACTAATGTTTGTGTTTCTCTCTGTTGCTTTAGTCACTTAGCAATTTTTCTAAACTAATGTTTGTGTTTCTCTCTGTTGCTTTAGTCACTTAGCAATTTTTCTAAACTAATGTTTGTGTTTCTCTCTGTTGCTTTAGTCACTTAGCAATTTTTCTAAACTAATGTTTGTGTTTCTCTCTGTTGCTTTAGTCACTTAGCAATTTTTCTAAACTAATGTTTGTGTTTCTCTCTGTTGCTTTAGTCACTTAGCAATTTTTCTAAAATAACAATGAGTAGCATGCTTAGTCAGCTAGCCCAGTCTTATATATTTTATCATCGGCGAGCAAAAAAAAATATAATAAATAGTAGTTAAGGCCCATAACAAAAAGATATAATATATACGGCCAATCTGAGAGTTTCGGGGTAAGCAATATTAAATTTTTAACCACAAAAGTTTTTTTTAATTTTAAGACACAGTTTCTTTTAATCACTCTGAAATGAAAATAGAAGAAGCATGTATATTTAGCTTCACAGAAAGGCACAAATGAGCACACCAACTAAAGTATCAATAACAAACAGTTGTGCCTGGTGTTGGTAATAAGGGTTTTTTTTTTTTTTTATTATAGCTTTGGCCACTTTTAAAATGTCCTTGTTGCTCTTTTTTAGACATACATTTTCAGCTGACAGATAATTTTTTTTTTAATTTTGTAAAGTGAAAAATGAACATTTGATTTATTTTCTGTCCCTAGGCTCTGAGAGAAGCCCATGAAAATTTCAAAGCTTCACTCAGTGCTGCCAAGGCCGACTTCAAAAGTCTGGAGTCCTTGGATGCTCAGATCAAGAGCTTCAAAGTTGGCCCAAATCCTTACACCTGGTTCACCATGGAAGCTTTAGAGGAGACTTGGAATAACCTGCAGAAGATTATCAGAGTAAGTTAACGCCTGTCTGGTTCTTCATAGGTTTTATTTATTTCAAAGTTACCTTTATATTATTCTTTTTTACCGAATGGAACTTTGGTTTTTGTTTATAGATATTAGCTCTAAATCTTACTCCTCAGGAAAATATAAACATTTTCATTATTTTCTTCAAGTTTACACCATTATCCTTGGAGATTTCCAAGACTTCCCTCTAGGGGGTCTCAGTAGTCTATTTAGGATGACCTCCTGACTGAGCAACGACGTTCGGACAACACGTGTTCGATTCCCGCTGGAAGCAGTGTGAATTGTATTCGTGGTTAGAAAAAAAAATACCCCCGCAGTCTACCCAGCCACTGGCAGAAATGGATACCAGGGTATTACTCTGGGATGGTGAGGAATGCCGCTTTGATGCTTGAAGCGACACTATCCTGAAGTCTCTGAACACTTCTGGATAGGCAGCCAAGCAGATATGGGTGAAAACTTGCGTACTAAGACGTCGATTCAGGTCTCATACTTTACTTTACCCTCTATTTATTCCAGAGCTTTCCCTGTATTCACTTTCCATGTGGGTTTCATTATGATGTTTGTCTTGCTATGGGTTACATCAGGTTTTTTTTTTATCCTATCTATCTCCATTTCCTATTCATAATCTGTTGCTTGATTGACCCTTGTTTTGTTCTTTCCCAAATATCATCATTTCTGATATCTTGTCATACCATCTGATGTTCAGAATTTCCTCAGACAAATATTTTATCTTCTGTTTGACTGTAATATTCAACATCCATGTCTCAGAGCCATATAATAAGACTGTTTTTATATTTGTATTAAATAACCTTAGTTTGATGCTTGTTTTTATGTTTTTTATAGCCTGTATTTAATTGTAAATATTACTGAGAGTTACTTTGTTGTTATTGTTGTTGTTATGGATCTAGTGGCCTGTGAGCTGACACCCTTGGGCCCAATGCCAAGTAATGATATCTGCAGGTATTTCTAAGTTCACTTGTAGTTCCATACAAGGTGTTCCATTTATCAGGTCTTGGAGGAAGGAGTGTTGCACTAATGTTGGTGATCTTTGGACAGTCAAGATGATGATGTTCTACTGTTTTTTCTTGTGAGTGTTCACAGAGTGGACATGCTGGAGTTTGGTTTCGTTGTATTCTATTGATGTGGTTGTTCATGGTACAGGACCGGTTCTCAGTCTGAAGATGGTGGTTTGGTCTCTTCTTTTTAGGTTGTTAATGTTGTCATAGAGGTTTGGCCTTGACATGTATTTAAATGGATCTCTCATGGGGGGAGTGGTTGGTCTCGAGGCAAGACGCTGGCCTCGAGACAGATAAGTTGTGGGTTCAAATCCTGGCTGCACCGGTTGAGATTTTTATTTAACCACCCCTGGTCTCAGCAACGAGGCCCAGCTTGAAACATCAATTACTCATCGACGGAAAAAATATGAGTACCTCCGAAGTTAGAGTTATCTGCCTGTACGGTGAGGGACCCCTGTATACACGGCTGCCAGGGAAAATGAATTAACACGTAAAATTCACGTAACGTGTACAAGCTGACGAACGAAAGAAAAAAAAAGATCTCTCCCTGTTTTTCCCATGGTCCACCATTCAGCCATGATAGGTGCTCTCTGATAGCTTGTTTGCGCTGACATGTCTATTTGTGTGCGCAGGAACGTGATAGTGATCTGGACAAAGAGGAGCACCGCCAGGAGGAGAATGATGTCCTGAGGAAGCAGTTTGCCCAGGCTGCTAATGCTTTCCATGCATGGCTCACACAGACCAGGTAAGCTCAAAGAATCAAACCATAAGTTATAGCGCCAGATAGCAAAATGATTTTTATAAGAAAGTTAATTTTAACTTTTCTGTTTCAAGTTTTTCAGGGAGTAATTCCCACCAATGAATACATTAAAAAAAAACAGATAAATTTTTTTGGCCACATGATAAGACAGAAAGATTTAAATTTAACACAACGAGCCTTCAATAAAATCTGTCGGAACAGAAAATCAACTTCAATCATTATAAAAATGGATTGATGGAATATTTACAGCACTGGGAAACATAACGGCAGGAAAGGCCAACAGAAGAGCAAAAGACAGCAAACCCCACTGCGCTGAAAGGCAAGTGAGGAAGGCAAGAAGATGCAGTTTAACAATTATGTGCCTCTGTATCTGCTAAATAGACAGCATCCTGGCAATAGAGAAATAGTTGTGGCATTTATCTAGACCGAAACAATCAACTTTGTACTTTATTGTACATTGTTTCTCCATCTTTCTCCCTTGAAAAAGTGTTCATGTCTTGGGGTCCTTGTACATAAAAATGATCATATGTCGTTATTGAAATCTCCCATTCTCTTTGAGAAACTTAAAATTCATAAGGAAAACATGAAACATTTTGTTTATAAAGCTGGTTTCAGCAACAACAAAAATAATAATAATAAACATTTTTCTGAAATTTGACGATTAAAAAAAAAAAATGAAAATAAAACAACTGAAATTAAACGAAAATAAAACAACTGAAATTAAACTGCTTGTTCAAATGCAGGTACTCATTCTCTTTCGTTCACATGGATACAGGTACACAATAAGTCTTGAACATAGATAGGAAGACTCCTTTAACATTTCCTCCTGGAGATGAAACATGTCTGCCTAATTAGCTGGGGTACCTAATAATATTATGGATGTTCTTGGTGGTACTATCGGTCTGCAGACTCCAGAGCATGTTCTTCAAACATATGAAATGTGCTGAGAGCAAGGAACTAAACGAAAGCCTCATGACAGACAGAAAAAGAGAGGGTTGTTCATCTTTCTACACAATCTGCAGAATTTAGGAAAATGAAATGCACTCAATGACAAAGAAAGTAACTCTGAGACTAACAAAAGATTTAATCATAGAACAACACTGCAGTCTGAGTGGAGAACATGAAAGAAGAATTAGCGTTCTGTGTTCTAGCATGGTAAAATATAATACTTCAGTCCTCTGTAATGTTATGTTATGAGACAGTTTTTAAACTGTTATGTCAGAATTACATAAACCATTTTTCTTGTTGGTTAAAGAAATAACATGCAATTTTTTTACAGGATGTGGCTACCTAAAATGGTTAGAGCATCAAAACATTATCTTTTATGTATGAGATTTTTGGTATTGTTTTGGTGTGAGTTTGCTCCCTTATTAATCAACTTTTTTTGTTTATTATAAAGACAGAGAATTCTGTTATTTTTATTTTGATTAAAAAGTTATTTTGCATTTATTTTTTAGGGACAGGTAACTTTAAAAATTAATACTTTAGCTATAATAATATAAATGAAGATAAGAAAGTTCTCCTGAATAAAAACATAAGTAAAGGTTGAGTTGAGTTTTTAGTTATAGTCGACAGGTCATCTTCATAACACAATGAACAACTCTAGTACTCAGATCCCCTCATCAGCACATTCCTCTGTATGAAGCACACACACACACATTAGCAAAAGCAATAAAGATGGCATCAGCTCAGCGGCACTAACTCCATAGCACCGGTGATGACCTTTTACAAGAGGTTGAGTATTATCTCGTAGCATGAGCAGCTACTTCTGGTGTAGCCGCTTCCTTTAGTGGTGGCCGCTTCATACATAATGGCTACTTCCTCTAGTGGTGTTTGTTACCTTTAGTGCTGGATGCTTCACTTGTGGGCTACTTTTTCTCATGTGGGCTAACTCCTTCACTTTGACTATTACCTATAGTTGTGAATATTTCATGTATGGACTAATTTTAGTTTAGATGTTACCTAAGTGGTGACTACATCATGTATAGACTACTTTATCTTGTGACTCTTACCTCTAGTGATGGCTACTTCATATATAGGCTACTTTGTCTAGTGACTCATATCTCTAACGATGGTTACTTTTTCTGATAGCTACTTCACATATAGACTACTTTACCTAGTGACTCATACCTCTAACGATGGTTACTTCATCTAATAATAGCTACTTCACATACAGGCTACTTTATCTAGTGACTTATACCTCTAGTGGTGAGTACTTCATCTAATGATAGCTTATCATGTATAGGCTATTTTATCTAGCGGCTCTTACCTCTAGTGATGGTTACTTCTTCTAGTGATGGCTACTTCATGTATTTCCCCTAGTGTGGTTTACTTCCCTCAAGTGTAACCTACTTTCCTACAGAAGACTGAAGAGAAGTGGTCAGATGCCTAGTTGCTAAACCGTAAATCTTCAATCAAACAAAATAAAGGAAATTACAAAATTATGATTGCATTTTTTAAGAAATAAAAATTAAGAATTTAAAAAAAAAAATCAAAATAACAGTAGAAGCCAATAAAAAAAAAATATATATTTTTTTTTTTTTGCATGAATATGAAACCCAACACTAAAATTCATTATAATTTGATTTAAGAGTGTGGGAGCTTTGTTTTTGTAGTTAATGTTTTCATTTATTGCTTGTTACTTCCTAAAAATAATATCAAAGGCATCCAGTAGAATATTAGAGATTAGTTGTTTGAACCTGACACTCTAACACTGCACCGTCAACACTGGACATCTTTTATAGAAATGGACTATGTACATTTTACTCTCATTTTAATTTAAAGAAAGATTTTAATAGAAGGGATTCAGTTTTGGAATTCAGTCTTTTTCTTTGTTTACTCTTGCAAGAATGAGATCTGTCTACTTTGTTTATTCTTGAAAGAATGAGTTCAATCTTGAATTCTTCAATCTTGCAAATATGAATTCAGTCTTCATCATTGTTTGTTCTTGCAAGTACAAGTTCAGTTTTATTTTTTAACCTGCAAATATGAATTCAGCCTTCTTCATTGTTCATTCTTGAAAGTACGAGTTTGGTTTTTATTGCTCAACTTGCAAATATGAATTCAGTTTTCTTTGTTCAACTGGCAAATATGAATTCAGTTTTCTCATTATTTGCGCACTTTTGCAGCTCAAAGCTGTGGTGTTTCTCTAAAAAACGTGTCTAAGAGACACAAATACCCAACATTCTTTCCCCTTCCACCCTTCACCCTGCCCTCTACAATATCTGTAATGCTTTGAAATAGCTTTACCTATGTCTCTCTTCTTATTTCTTATTTTTCTGTGTCCTCTAGATTTATTTTTGTGTTCTATCCCCACAATGATTCCTATTCTTCTGAGTGACTTTGGTTCTGTCATGCAATTGCTAATGAGTAGGCTGTTGACACACAGATAGCTGTTGTAGTGTTGATTTAGTTACAAGATTGTCTTACAATAAGAAACTGCTAGCCTCCCTTTAGTCGTGTGCTTTACAACATGTTGTTGCTTTATTTACCACTTTCTTATTTTCTGGCCCAGCAAATCTGCATGGAAAGTAACACAATTTTTACAAGTTATTTTCTGTTCTAGTTTCATTTGTCAGATTGTCTGCTTCTTTCTACAGAAGCCAAACTACTACTCATGACTACTCTTTTGTGTTTTATTTGTTATGCTCTCCTTTTAGAATTCTTTTACTGACAATCTTCAACAAAATGACTTTATAAATTTTCTTTGCAGATTGAGCATCCTTGATCTAAAATGCTTGAAACTATAGAAGTGTTTTGAATTTATAATTTATTTTATTTGTTTAGGAATATGACTATAATATTGAAATGTAATATATGATGTATACATTATAATAATGAGAATTGGACTTTTACGGTAAATACAAAATTAATTTAACATTTATATAAACCGTAAACACAGGTGTCGTTCGAATGCTTTCAACTTTGTTTTTATGTCTCTTGTTGTTTTCAAGAGATATAGAAACAAAGTTGAACGCAATTGAAAGTAAATGTCTAAGGAAAATACTTGGTATAGCGTGGAACGAATTCAAAACAAACAAGGAAATTAGAGAAATCTTCAATCAACCACTAATATCTTCAGTAATCAAGAAAAGACGATGGTTATATGTTGGACATGTGACGAGGAGAGATAATAACCGAATAGCAAAGCAAGCCCTCATGTGTGAAACAACAGGTAAGAGGAAAAGAGGTTGACCCAAAGAGATACTGAGAACAACATTGATGAGAGAGGCATGAGCAGAAGGAATATCGACTCCCTCAATGAGACAGAGTTGCTTGTACAGAACAGAGACAAATGGCGAGATTTGATAAAATATCTTTACAAGGATTGAAAACAGCTAGAATAAAAATGTAGATAAGAGAAAGCGTATCTGGGTCTACGCCCTATGGGCCAGCTACAGCTTGAAGGGTCAATAGATAGAAATACAGGTCTGAACGTAATTTTTACAAAATTTCTATAATTTTGTTCATGAAATAGTTTGTGTACATTGAACCCTCAGAAAACAAATATGTCACCTTCACAGCTTCCATAAGGATGATCTCAAATCGGATTGCTACTTATATTTTAGTTGTCTTGCTTGTTTAGTCACTTTAGAAATATTTAATAACTTGTAGCTTACCTAATAACATTTCTAGTAAGCTATTGAATGTCTCTCCAAAAAGTATCTGAATGAGTTCATTTATATAAAATGTTGTTTCCTCATACGCATAGATTAATCATTTAAAATACTATTGACTTATTAGCCCCCTTGACAATTACCCATTTTCATTTTCAAACTGATGTTCAGTGAGCAAAATTGCAAAAGTGGAAAACAACTCCCAAAAAAAAATTTCAACATTTTACGGAACAATTTTTGATCAGAATAGTGTAACAGCTTTTAACTGTATCCTATATTTGTTTATGACTAAATATATCTTTTTTTATTTAATAAAAATTCTCTTCTGTATGAATCATCTGGTCTGTTTATGGCCCATCATTATTATTCTTATATTTCTTGTAGAATTTCAGTATTTGAATAATTGTTCAGCTTAGGATATTCACAGTTGTTTATTTTCATCTCAAAGTGGCATTTTAGTTCATGGATGAAGATGTCCTGAACCTAAGTACATCCCTCTAATTATTGAAATTGATACTTTGTAGAAGTGGTTCCAATCTGTGACACCAGGCACACAAAACGTCCCATTTTATAGTTAAAAGTAAATATTTATGTGTGAATGATATTTTAGTATTTAATGCTTATGATAACTTAGACTGTTCAAATCAAACGTATTATCTACCCTTACGAATGCATGCAAGAGCTGGAAAACAACAAGACATGGGAACAAAGTTGAACGCATTTGAAAATAAATGTCTAAGGAAATTACTTGGTATAGCGTGGAACAAATTCAAAACAAGCGAGGAAATTAGAGAAATCGCCAATCAACCACTAGTATCATCAATAATCAAGAAAAGATGATGGACATATGTTGGACATGTGATGAGAGGAGATAATAACTAAATAGTAAAGCAAGCCCTCAAGTGGGAAACAACAGGTAGGAGGAAAAGAGGCCGACCCAGAGAAACACCAACAAGAACAATAATCAGAGAAGCAAAGGCAGCAGGAATCGACTCCCTCAATGAGATTGAAATGCTTGCACAGAACAGGGACAAATGACAAGATTTGATAAAAGATCTCTGCAAGGATTGAGACTGCTTGGAAGAATAATTTTCAAAACAGAGAAAGAATATCTGAGTCTATGCTCCATGGGCCAGTTACGGCTCAAAAGGTAGATAGAATGCTTATTATGCAAGGTTTGCAAATTTGAGGGTTTCCAGATTGCAGTATTCAACTTTTAACCACAAAAATTTATGTAATTTACAAAGGGTGATTGGTTGGTCTTGGGGCAAGATGCCGGTCTCAAGACAGAGAGGTTGTGAGTTCAAATCCCAGCTCCACCAACTGGGATTTGTATTTGTGATTTCTCTCTGCGGCAACCACCCCTGGTCTCAGCAGCGAGGCCCGGCTTGAAACGTCAATTACTCGTCGATGTTACCTCCGAAGATGGATTTATCTGCTTGTGCGGCGATGGACCCCTTTGCTGATGGCTGCCAGGGAAAAATAGATTAACACGCAAAATTCAGCTCCTAGTCTCTAGGGACTTCGCCAGAGGTGAAAGCTGATGAATACAAATATATATATTAAAATATAACTCACCCGATCACTTTGGATGTATAATAGAAGAAGTCTGTATATTTTATCTTCTGGAAAGACATCAATGATAAAATAAACAAAAGTATTCGTGGTGACAAACAACTGTATATTAACCTTCAGTGTTCTCTGTCAATAGATCAGCAATGATGGAAGGCTCTGGAACCCTGGAGGAGCAACTGGAAGCCACCAAGGTCAGATATATGATTGAATGTGTTCTAACAATCTTTTGTTGTCTTTTAGGTAAAGGCTTTGTTTATAGTTCCACAGTTTATTGCTTTGTTCTTATGTTTGTGTTGATCTTGGATCTTTGAATTTCTGTAGACATTTTGTGTGGGTCCTTCTTTCTTTCTTTCTTTCTTTCTTTCTTTCTTTCTTTCTTTCTTTCTTTCTTTCTTCTTTCTTCTTTCTTTCTTTCTTTCTTTCTTTCTTTCTTTCTTTCTTTCTTTCTTTCACTTTAATTCTTCCTTACCTTCTTTCTTTCTTTAACACTGTGCCTATACATATTTTGTGTAGGGTTTCCACAAACTATATTACAAGCTTTCCACAAACTATATTACAAGCTTTCCACAAACTATATTACAAGCTTTCCACAAACTATATTACAAGCTTTCCACAAACTATATTACAAGCTTTCCACAAACTATATTACAAGCTTTCCACAAACTATATTACAAGCTTTCCACAAACTATATTACAAGCTTTCCACAAACTATATTACAAGCTTTCCACAAACTATATTACAAGCTTTCCACAAACTATATTACAAGCTTTCCACAAACTATATTACAAGCTTTCCACAAACTATATTACAAGCTTTCCACAAACTATATTACAAGCTTTCCACAAACCACAGCAAGGTTTGTACAAACTATACAAGGTTTTCATAAAGTACTATAAGAATTCTACAAACTACTACAAAGGTTTCCACAAACTACTACAAGATTTCCACAAACTATTACAAGTTTCCACAAACTACTACAAGGTTTCCACAAACTACTACAAGATTTCCACAAACTACTACAAGATTTCCACAAACTACTACAAGGTTTCCACAAACTACTACAAGGTTTCCACAAACTACTACAAGGTTTCCACAAACTACTACAAGGTTTCCACAAACTACTACAAGGTTTCCACAAACTACTACAAGGTTTCCACAAACTACTACAAGGTTTCCACAAACTACTACAAGGTTTCCACAAACTACTACAAGATTTCCACAAACTACTACAAGGTTTCCACAAACTGCTACAAGGTTTCCACAAACTGCTACAAGGTTTCCACAAACTACAACAATGTTTCCACAAACTACTACAATGTTTCCACAAACTACTACAAGATTTCCACAAACTATTACAATGTTTCCACAAACTACTACAAGATTTCCACATACTATTATGTTTCCACAAATTATTACAAGGTTTCCACAAAATACTTCACGGTTTCCACACATTGTTCTCTTAAATTCACATAAATTGTTTAATAGCTGATGTAACATTGACAAACTTGACTTTGTGTGGAACACCACTAAGGTGGCACTTCTAACATATTTTGTTTGTTCTTTTTTTCTAAAAATACTTTGTTTGTTCTTTTTTCTAAAAATACTTTGTTCTTTTTTCTAAAAATACTTTGTTCTTTTTTCTAAAAATACTTTGTTATTTTTTCTAAAAATACTTTGTTCTTTTTTCTAAAAAATACTTTGTTCTTTTTTCTAAAAATACTTTGTTCTTTTTTCTAAAAAATACTTGTTCTTTTTTCTAAAAATACTTTGTTCTTTTTTCTAAAAATACTTTGTTCTTTTTTCTCAAAATACTTTGTTTTTTTTTTCTAAAAATACTTTTTTTTTTCTAAAAATACTTTGTTATTTTTTCTAAAAATACTTTGTTCTTTTTTCTAAAATACTTTGTTTTTTCTTTTTTCTAAAAATACTTTGTTCTTTTTTCTTCTAAAAATACTTTGTTCTTTTTTCTAAAAATACTTTGTTCTTTTTTTCTAAAAATACTTTGTTCTTTTTTCTCAAAAATACTTTGTTTTTTTTTTTCTAAAAATACTTTATTTTTTCTAAAAATACTTTGTTATTTTTTCTAAAAATACTTTGTTCTTTTTTCTAAAAATACTTTGTTTTTCTTTTTTCTAAAAATACTTTGTTCTTTTTTCTTCTAAAAATACTTTGTTCTTTTTTCTAAAAATACTTTGTTCTTTTTTTCTAAAAATATATTGTTTGTTCTTTCTTCTAATTTTTTTTTTTTTGTTTAAACTGAAAACATCAAATACTTACTTTTATTCTAAAATCAGAGAAAAGCCCTTGAAGTCAGATCCCAGAAAAATCACTTGAAGAAAATTGAAGATCTTGGTGCTGCCATGGAGGAGAGACTCATCCTTGATAACAGGTAGATTCTACCTATATATATATAATTTTGTTTTTACACTTTCAGTACTTGTCATTAATTTTTTGTATATCTGCTTCCTTGTTTACCTTACCTGGAGGGAGTGGTAACTAAGCGCTATATCTTGGAACACCTGTGAGAGACTGAGAAGGAAGGGGAGGCAAATGTAACCTTTTCAGAAATGAAATCGAATGGGTAATTGCCTTTCTAGAAATGTAAAGTAGGGGAAATTAAAATTTTTCGGAAATGATAAAGAAAAAGGTATTTGACGTTTCCAGAAATGATAAAGGATTAGGTATTTGACCTTTCCAGGAATTATAAAGAAAAAGGTATTTGAGCTTCATAGAAATGATAAAGAAATAGATGTTTGACCTTTCATAAATAATAAAGAGAGGAAGTTTTATCCTTTCCTGATATGAAAAATATAAAAACATGTTTATTAGACCTTTTTAGAAATGATAAAAACAACATTTAAGAAAGATCAATACATGTGAGATGCGATGCTTGAGAAAAGTAACAAACAACACAAGAAGAGATAGAATACCAAATGAAACCATAAGAAAAATGGTAGGAACAATACCCTGCCAAGAATATATAGAGCAACAACAACTTAAATGGTTTGGCCACCTGGTCAGAATGAATCCGCATCAATCACCATCAAGGGCGTTCTTCTCGAAAATGGATGGAAAAAGACTTAGAGGAAGACCCAGAAGAAGATGGATAGATGCAGTGATATAGACATGTAACAAAGGAAAATCACTAATTCAGACAGTTCGAGCAGTTCAAGAACGACAAATGATATAAACCTTTTAGGTATCAGTGAAAAGAGAAAAGAAGAAGAAGAAAGAAGATAAAAACAACTATATTTTACCGTCCCACAAAGGATAAAAACCAAGATTTTTTTTACCTTTCCAACAATAAAGTTTAGCCTGTTTAAGAATCAATAAAAATTCAATGTTTATCTTTCAATCAAGAAATTAGATAGAAAGCAATAACAGCTTCTATTAATGAAATATGGTGGATCTGAGTTTTAATTTGTGAGGTAATTATCACTTCATAGTAAAAAAAAAAAAGAAAGTAAAGTACCCCCGTCACGCCATGTGGCGTATAGTGAATATGGTGTTAGTGACCATAAATTTTACAGACCTTCGGCACATGTTTTTTTGGGGTAATGTGGTTAGTATTACGCCCGTGCCGCTTCACTTTCCCAGAAAAAAATCCGGTGCCCATTAAAGGCTGGGTGAACCCGGAGGCCGTCGGTTGGGATCGAACCCTACCCCTTGTCCTTTGTAGTCCAGTTCACTAACCACTGAGCTATCACGGCTCCCTATCACTTCATAACTAGAGACTAAAAGTTTAATGTAGAAAAAGTTTGACTCACAGAAATGGAAATGAAATCAAGTATGGAGACTTAATACTTTATCTTTAGTATTGATTAGCATGTGTTTACCACTGTGTCAGAAAGAACAAATGGTTTACAACATAAAGGTTCTTATTCTGGGCAAGTTTCTCAATTTCAGCAAGAGACTGCTATCTTTGCTTATCTTGTCAGTGTTCTTCTCCGAGTCTCTTAATATTTTTTTCCTGTTGTTTCTCAGTTGAGGGCTTGGTTTGTGATTCTTTCACTGTTTTTCTTGTTACATGGCCAACACTAGCCTATTTTCCTGATTATAGATAAGATTTCTGGTTGCATGATTATGTCTCTTATTTCTGCACTAGTTTCAAATATACAAATTCTATGTACTTTAAAACCATATATCTTCTCTGTTTTGCAAAAATCTATATTTGTCTCCTCCCAGTTTATAAATATGCCTATATATATATATATAATAAAATAAAACAGGGTGTTAGACAAGGTTGTGTGCTGTCACCAGATTTGTTTAATATTTATAGTGAGATTATTTTAAGATCCATAAGGGACATGCATGGAGTACCAATCGAAGGTCATAATATAAATAATTTAAGGTATGCTGGTGATACAGTCTTAATCGCTAAGAGTGAAAATGAGTTACAAGAAATGTTGGACATTATAGTGAAAGAAAGCAAAAATAAAGGACTCAGCCTTAACAGCAAAAAGACAGAGGTAATGATAACAACAAAGAAAAAGACATCACCTCTGTGCAAAATAAAGACAAGTGGAACAATATTAAAACATGTAAATGAATTTAAATATTTGGGAACTTTGTTAACCTCAGACAGAAGATGTACAAAAGAGGTGAGATGCAGAATGGCTCAGGCAAAAGCAGCTTTCCAAAAAATGAGGAAGATACCGTGCAATCCATTTTTGACAATAGAAACTAGAAAAAGAGTTCTTAAATGTTACGTAGAGCCAGTCTTAACATATGGATGTGAATCATGGACAAAAGGACAACAGACTAGAAAATCACTGGAGTCTGTAGAAATGTGGTTTTACAGAAGAATATTGAGAGTACCATGGACAGCTAAGAAGAGTAATGAAGATGTTCTGAGAATGGTCAAAGCAAAAAGAGAGCTAATTTCCAATATTAGGAAGAAACAATCACCATTAGATAGAGGGAAGCAAAGAGAAAAAATAACATACAGCTTAAGAGAATGGCTTGGCAGAAGGTCAACAACAGAAATTGTAAATAGCTGCCGAGATTGAAAGTTGTGGAGAGACATGATCACCTACGCCAGCACGCCCGGTACTTGATGATGATGTACTTTAAAACTACATACCTTCTCTGTTTTGCAAAAATCTATACTTGTCTCCTCCCAGTTTATAAATATGCTTATATATATTTGGGGGCCTCAGTAGTCTAGTTGGAAAAACCACCAGATTGGGCTACCGATGTTTGGAGAACCTGTTTTTGATTCCCGCTGGAAGCAGTGTGAATTGTACTCATGGTTGAAAAAAAAAAATACCCCCGTGGTCGACCCAGCCGCTGGCAGAAATTGCTACCGTGGTATTACTTTGTAAAGGTGAGGAATGCCGCCTCACATCGTGAGTTTCAGTGCTTGAAGCGATACTATCCAGAGGTCTCAGAACATTTCTTAATAGGCAGCCGAGCACATATAGGTGAAAATTTACGTGCTAAGATGCCATTTCAAGTCTCATACTTTACCTTTATAAATGTGCATATTTTTTTTTCTATTTTCAGATACACGGAGCACAGCACAGTTGGCTTGGCCCAGCAATGGGACCAGCTTGACCAGCTCTGCATGAGGATGCAGCACAACCTAGAGCAACAGATTGAGGCCAGGAACAGGAGTGGTGTGTCTGAAGATGCTCTTAGAGAGTTCTCTATGATGTTCAAGTAGGCACCATTCTAATCCCATGATCTAGTCTAGGTCTCGTCTTTGAAAGATGTGACATTAGGTTGTCTTAATATAAATATATTGTCCTAAATAGTCAAAATTGTCCTTTTGTAATCACTTTTTACTTTATTTTGCTTCGAGTACTATTTTGTTGCCTCATTTGATTATTATTATGTTGCCCTTTTTTATTTTATAGTTCAAACATTTACCTCTCTATTTTTGACATGTTGTGTAAAATACCTCTATCATCTATTGACATTATCCCTCTATTGTTGAAATGGTGTGTAACATGTCTCTGTCATTGAAACATTAAGTAATATGATCCCTCTATTGTTGAAATGGTGTGTAACATGTCTCTGTCATTGAAACATTAAGTAATATGATCCCTCTATTGTTGAAGAAATCGAATAGCAAAGCAAGCCCTCATATGGGAAACAACAGGTAAAAGAAAAAGAGGAAGACCCAGGGAGACACTGAGAAGAACATTGATGAGAGAGGCAAGAGCAGCAGGAATCGGCTCCCTCAATGAGATAGAACTGCTTGCACAGAACAGAGACAGATGGCGAGATTTGATAAAATATCTTTAAAAGAAAACTGCTAGAACAAAAATTCATATAGGAGAAGGTGTATCTTGGTCTACGCCCTATGGGCCGGTTACGGCTCGAAAGGTCAATAGATAGATAGATTGTTGAAATGGTGTGTAATATGTCTCTATCGTTGAAACATTAAGTAATAAGATCCCTCTATTGTTGAAATGTTATGTAATATGTCTCTATCGTTGAAACATTAAGTAATAAGATCCCTCTATTGTTGAAATGTTATGTAACATGTCTCTGTCATTGAAACATTAAGTAATAAGATCCCTCTATTGTTGAAATGTTATGTAATATGTCTCTATCGTTGAAACATTAAGTAATAAGATCCCTCTATTGTTGAAATGTTATGTAATATGTCTCTATCGTTGAAACATTAAGTAATAAGATCCCTCTATTGTTGAAATGTTATGTAATATGTCTCTATCGTTGAAACATTAAGTAATATGATCCCTCTATTGTTGAAATGTTATGTAACATCCCTGTATTGTTGAAACATGTATCTTCTCTATCAATTAAACATTATGTAACATTACCAATCTATTATTGAAGCATTATCTAACATCTATTTTCACTCTTATAACTTTATACCTTTCTTCTTACTTTTTCTCGTTGTACATCTTTATGTTGCCTCCTTTGACTATCATTTTCATGATTCTTTTTTGACGTTGCATTGTTACCTTTTGTAACATTGCCTATTTTATCTCTACATCTTTATGTTGCCTTTTTTGACCAGGCACTTTCTCTACATCTTTATGTTGCCTCTTTTGACCAGGCACTTTGACAAAGACAAGAGTGGCAAACTGGATCACCAGGAATTCAAGTCTTGCTTGAGAGCTCTAGGATATGACCTTCCTATGGTTGATGAGGGTCAAGTTGATCAAGAGTTCCAATCTATTCTAGACGTTGTGGATCCAAACAGGTAAACATTGAGTTCCTTCTAACAGAGCCATCTCCCTACAGCACAACTAACTCATTGTTAGCTGTCTTACCATTCTTCTTAAACACTATGACTTCATATCAAACGTCGTCTACTTCTATTTTTTTTTCCCATTCTTCTTAAATACTATATATATATATATATATATATATATATATATATATATATATATATATATATATATATATATGGTCTAGTGGAGGCTATTGTGTATTTTTTTAAGGTTTTGTTTTTGTCGAACAGCTTCTCTCGTGGCTAATTCTACCAATGTTTGACAAACACGGCCACAGAATGAACAAGTCCGTTCACTGATCTACAGGATTTTCTATTCTTTTTCATGAGTCTTTTCTCTTCTAAGTTTTGCTTTAAAACAGTCTTAAATGATGTTATACCATTCCTTAAATACTATGATTTCATATCATACAATGTCTATTTCTGTTTTATTCTATTCTTCTTCATATCACATGACCCTGAGGGTCGTAAGAGCACCACTGATAGACTTTGTAAATCGTCTCCATTTCTCTCTATCTTCAGTCATTTGGGATTCTGCAAGTCGAGGCCTGTCATTTTTTAAATGTTATTTTCCCATCTCTTTCTCTGTCTACCTCTCCTTCTTGCCATTTGCACAGTTCCTTGCAGAAGAGACTTTGCTAGCCTAGACAATTGAGATATGTGGTGGCCAAACCATTCCATTTTGCCAAAAGATCATCATGTACTCCAATTGCTTGTCGTGTCTTTCTGTTCACTTTTTATTCTTTTTTAGTTGTGTTGTGTCATGGTTGACAGCGAGTTATGGTGCTTTAGGCTCAGTACATTCAATTTCAGCAGTGTATTTTTTTGGCACTAAGCAGCCATCCTGCTCTGATCCCTGCTCATTTGCTTTTCTATTCTATCATATTCATGGAATTTCATTGCATTCAGGGCATCCTCGTACCTGCTTCACCGCCGGTCTCAGCATTTCTCAAAGCATATGTAGACTGATTATTCCTGCAAGGTGTTGACTATAAATACAACTGCTTTTCCCCATTATAAACACTCCGGATCGACCAGACCTCCTTTCCACTTTTAGATTCATCAGTCTCTTAATATATACCTCTCTTTCTTCTCTGTGCAACGCCACAGTGGCCACACTTCCTATTGAAAGTGGGTAAAAAAGTAAAAGTAAAGTAAAGTACCCCCGTCACGCCAAGTGGCGTATAGGGAAATATGGTGTTAGTGATCGTATATTTTACAGACCTTCAGCACATGATTTTTGGGGTAATGTGGTCGGTATTACGCCCGTGCTGCTTTACTTTCCCAGAAAAAAATCCGGTACCCATTTAAGGCTGGGTGAACCCGGAAGCCGTCGGTTGGGATCGAACCCTACCCCTTGTCCGTGGTAGTCCAGTTCACTAACCACTGAGCTATCGCGGCTCATTGAAAGTGGGTGCTGTTGCTTTTACTGCTGGGGATGGTGTCAATTGATGTCTACACCAGAATTAGTAATGCAGGCGACATTTCTGGGTGACTTCCTCGAATATAAGGCACTGAAGATCACATGTTCTATTTGAATAAATGACCAACAGTGAAAAATCACTGAAAACCAGCAATACACAATGACCCTTCTGAAAACATTGCTGATGTAGCCACCATTTTTCTGGAGTCCGGTACATAGGCCTGTCGTCTTCATAGGAAAGTTGTGTTAGGTGTTGATAAAAAAAAAACTCCAAAGTTTATTTGGCAGAAGTATGATTCATTTCAGTTCATTGAAAATATAACAGATTATATCTTCATTTATGTGTAATATTTAAATGTTTCCACATGCAATGTCTCCTCAGAATAATGCACATCAAATGGCAGGACAAAATAACCAACTTAACTGTCCTGTAATGTGCTAAGACTCCAACAATCATGTCCATGCTCAGATGTCGAAGACTAAGATGGCTGGGGCACATCCAGCGAATGGAAGAAAAACACATCCCCAAGCAAATACTATATGGTGAACTAACACACACAGAAAAAGACATATTGGCAGACCTAAACTACAATATAGCGATATCTGTAAATCATTTCTGAATGACTTTTCCATTGTGAAAATGACTGGGAACATCTGGCAAGTGATTGCACATCATAGAGAGCATGTATAAGGAATGGTATAAAGTCATTTGAGACTGTGCACAACTTAGAAGAGAAAAGACTCATGAAAAAGGATGGAAAACCCTGTGGATCAGTGGGCCTGGCTTGTTCATTCTGTGGCCTTGTGTGTGTGTCAAACATTGGTAGAATTAGCCACAAGAGAAGCTGTTCGACAAAAACAAAACCTAAAAAAACAACAATAGCCTCCACTAGACCGTCTGACAAGATGTAAAGGGACATAATATAATATTTACATGTGTAACATAGTTAGCCTTCAGTTCTCTTTATCAAGGGAGCCTCACTAGCTTAGTTGGGAAAACCACCAGATTTGGCTACCGACGTTTGGACAACCTGTGTTCGTTTCCCACTGGAAACAGTGTGAATTGTATTTGTAGTTGGACAAAAAATACCCCTGCGGTTGACCCAGCCACTGGCAGAAATGGGTACCAGGTTTCATACTCTTGGAAGGTGAGGAGTGCTGCACGCATCGTGAGTTTCAATGCTTGAAGCGACACTATCCAGAAATCTCCTAACACTTTCTGGATAGGCGGCCAGGCACGTATGGGAGAAAATTTGATTCAAATCTTGTAATTTACCCTACCTTTATCTCTTAATCAATTTAACCACACAGGGACGGCTTTGTGTCTCTACAAGAGTACATGGCCTTCATGATCAGCCGTGAGACAGAGAATGTACAGTCCAGTTCTGAAGTTGAACAAGCCTTCAGAGCTCTCACTTCAGGAGAGAAGCCATATATCACTGCACAGGAGCTCTACGCTGTAAGTACTTTCTGGGTTTTGTACGTTTGCTTTCATGTTTGTGTACACTTTGACAGACTTCACTTCACCCCTCTTCAGCTGTGTTCTAGTTGCTCTGTACAGGCCATGATTCTTGTATGAAGGTACTTGTTTGTTTATTTTGTTTTTCTAATTCTGATGTTAAGAAAAGTGTGTTGTCATAGTTCGATGGGATGAAGAGACCATTTTGACAGACTGTTTTTGTTTTTAATTTATTCCTTGATGGCCCCCTCCCTCCTGTTGTACCTGCACCTCATTTTTATCCTGTGGATGCACTCTGATTCTATGTCATGAGGAGGATGAGCAGGGTTTTTGTCTAGTCCACTTATTTTAATGTCAGTTGTGGGTTACAGATTACTGTCAGTTTATGTCACATCTCCCAAATATTGCCACATTCCCAGAGTTGGGAGATAGGGGCAAGATTGATGCTAGAGAGACAAGCAGTATAATCACTATGTAGTGTTCTTTCTTATTCAGCGATCAACATTTGCTGTGCACCTATTTTGTCAGTGATCACACATCTGTTGTTTTGTTGATAGAAGCCACATCTAGCACACATATAGAAAGACAAACATAACAAAAGATTCTATATATCTATCATCACCTTCCGAGCTGTTGCCAGCCCATAGGGCATAGATCCAGATACTCTTTCTCTTATCTAAATTTTTATTCTAGCAGTTTTCAATCCTTCTAAAGATATTTTATCAAACCTCGCCATTTGTCTGTTCTGTGCAGGCAACACTATCTCTTTGAGGTTGACAAAGTCTGTCAGTCGTGCCCCAACAAACCCCAGGCTGACTAAGTCTGTCAGAGGTGCCCCAACAAACCCCAGGTTGACAAAGTCTGTCAGTGGTGCCCCAACAAACCCCAGGTTGACAAAGTCTGTCAGTGGTGCCCCAACAAACCCCAGGTTGACAAAGTCTGTCAGTGGTGCCCCAACAAACCCCAGGTTGACAAAGTCTGTCAGTGGTGCCCCAACAACCCCCAGGCTGACTAAGTCTGTCAGTGGTGCCCCAACAAACCCCAGGTTGACAAAGTCTGTCAGTGGTGCCCCAACAAACCCCAGGTTGACAAAGTCTGTCAGTGGTGCCCCAACAAACCCCAGGTTAACAAAGTCTGTCAGTGGTGCCCCAAGAACCCCCAGGTTGACAAAGTCTGTCAGTGGTGCCCCAACAACCCCCAGGCTGACTAAGTCTGTCAGAGGTGCCCCAACAAACCCCAGGTTGACAAAGTCTGTCAGTGGTGCCCCAACAAACCCCAGGTTGACAAAGTCTGTCATTGGTGCCCCAACAAACCCCAGGTTGACTAAGTCTGTCAGAGGTGCCCCAACAAACCCCAGGTTGACAAAGTCTGTCAGTGGTGCCCCAACAAACCCAAGGTTGACAAAGTCTGTCAGAGGTGCCCCAACAAACCCAAGGTTGACAAAGTCTGTCATTGGTGCCCCAACAACCCCCAGGCTGACTAAGTCTGTCATAGGTGCCCCAACAAACCCCAGGTTGACAGAGTCTGTTAGTGGTGCCCCAACAAACCCCAGGTTGACAAAGTCTGTCAGTGGTGCCCCAACAAACCCCAGGTTGACAAAGTCTGTCAGTGGTGCCCAAACAAACCCCAAGTTGACAAAGTCTGTCAGTGGTGCCCCAACAAATCCCAGGTTTATGGGATGATGAATAGTAGGAGGGGAGATCACCTTGTTTAAAATATAATCATTTTTTAAATGTAGAATGTGTGTTACTTTCTTGCATAAATAACATTCCTTTATTAAAATGTTACTGTTGTATTATCTGCAGAATCTTACCAAGGAACAGGCAGATTATTGCATAGGCAGAATGAAACCATACGTTGACAAAACTGGCAAGCCTATACCTGATTCATACGATTACGTCAGCTTCACTCACCAGCTGTTTGTGAACTGAGAGCCGTAACAGCAGGTCGTACTTAAGGGACGTAATTCAAGTCCCGTGACATTGCTTCAGTGTTCATGTCTTTAAAACAAAATTTGTAGGTCGTAGGCAAAAATGTGGTTATAATGTGACATTTTTGGTAGTATTCTTTGTGTACTGTTTGTATTCCAGTGTAGTCAAAAATAGTAAATCTTTTTTCCCGGTATTTACATTTCTCTTTCATAATTATTTAGGCCGTTAGCTGCTCATTGTTTCATTAAAATAAATGTAAGCTTAAGCCAAAATTTTAATTACTCAGTTACATCTGCTGTCTTTCTACACTTTCTATTCCGCTTTAAAAATCAAGATTTTTATAAATTTGTTTCATTTTTCCCCAACCAGTATTTCATATTTTTAATGTTATGATGATTATTATAATGATATTCTAAACTTATTTTCTTTTCTTAATTTTTACCAAATTTTGTACGAAAAGAGTTTTTTTGGTAGCAAACTTTTCAAGTATGCGATTGTAATTGAAAAGATGCAGCGATTTCTTGAGTTCGACAATTATTAGTTATAAATATCTGTACTTAACTTGATAATCTTAAACAGCAGCATATATTGCCTGGTAGGAGAAGTCTTTTGCCTTGTAAGAGAGAACTATTTCATTATCTCATTTTATTTCTTCTACATTCGCTTGCCTTTTTAGTTGTCAGCTTACAGTATTTTGTGTTCACAACTTTACAGTTTGGCTGTGTATTTGTACCGTTTCAGCTTTAGTACAACTGTTTTTGGCAAGCATTTTTATTGGGCTTTGATTTTTTGTAACCTTTGACCTATCCCAGCATACCATTTCGAAATGAAGCGAATGGTTTAGTGCCAGAAATGTTCTTATTTTAAATGTAATTCTTTCCAAGGATTACTCATTTAATCTACCTGAAGTGTTCTGGTTATGCAATGTCTTAAGCTAGTTTGAACCTTACCCAATTTTTTTTTGTTTTTTAAGCATTTTCCAAAAGTTGGTCTTGTGTTGCCAGCTTCCTCCGTTTTTAACATTTAAACTGTGGTGAGAGCTTATTCTCAGGTCTTCGGCTGCATTTAGGACTTCGTAATATGTCCACAAATAACAGTTATTTCCCAACTTTCTAAAATTTTGCCTGAGTTGTGCTGGGTTATGCTGGATGCTTCTCTTAACAGTTTCGATGCTTCTGCCAATTTTTCTTGTGCAGCTGGAGTAGTCCTCTAGCTGCTGCAACATGATTAAGAGATTACAGTTCTCCATAAGAATGGGAAAACAAAATTCCACCAGTGCTTAACAGTTTCGCTTGCGATTATTTCTTAATAATCATTACTGATTTGTAATTACAATTGTTTTTTATTTTACACTCATAATTACTCTTTCGTAAGAACTTCATTTTTCAAATTTTTTAGAAACAATTTGTTACTGGTTAAACGTAAACGGTTTTTTGATTCGAAATATCATCTGGTTGAGGTCTTTGTAAACATGTAGTAAGTTTATATAATTGTTATTACATTATAATATATTACTCGTTACTTCCGAAATATAAAGGAGTTTTTTTTTTATTATCCTCATCACCCCTTTGATATGTGAGACACTATCATCAAGTTCAAGTCTCAGTAACTGCCTTGCCTCAAACAGAGACTTGGGAACTGAGATGTGGTCCCAAAAAATAAAGACAATTGGCAGACATATTGTGACTCGTTTATGAGAATCTTCTGCTAAAAGCTTGGTTTATGGAGACGACTTATCCTTTTGTTTAATCTGCTGAGCACAGAAGACTGAGTGCAGAGGATGGAGTAGGTTTATCAAATTTCTGGAGATGGAAAGAAAAACTGTAACCCTTACTTGATACCTTTCTGTAACTGTGACTGGCTTTGATGTGTACAAAGATGAGGTAGCAGAAAAGTAACAGGCTTTGATGTGTACAAAGATAAGATAGCAGAAAAGTGGCAGGCTTTGATGTGTACAAAGATGAGATAACAGAAAAGTGACAGGCTTTGATGTGTTCAAAGATGAGACAGCACAACAATGGCAGGCTTTGATGTGTTCAAAGATGAGATAACAGAAAAATGGCAGGCTTTGATGTGTACAAAGATGAGATAACAGAAAAATGGCAGGCTTTGATGTGTACAAAGATGAGAAAGTAGTGACCAACATTATCGTCACCATCTCATTGACCCAGGTGGTCAAAGCTTAAGAAAGCTGAAAGTACAGAAAAGGGATACCTTTATTTGGATGAAGTGATGAATTTTGCCTCTGAGATAGAAGTAACAATTATTTCTCATTTTACTTTCATATACTAATTTTTGGTCTTTTTCCAGTCATGAATATGAAGAATTTATATTTGCTATTTATTTGTATATGGATAAATACACAAGAAGTGATACAGTTGTTGTATTTTGTATTGTTATATTGCTGGAACTGTAATCTATGTAATTTACTTAATCCTGGGTATATAATTGTGTTTTTGCTTCTCTTTCTGCTCATGTAGAACATTTCCTTGTATCACATCCTCTCTGGTAAGATATTATAAAATGACTTAATTTAACAATAACATCAATTGTGTCTTCATAATATATTCTGTTATGGATGTGAATCATGGACAGTGGGACAGCAGACAAGGAAATTACTGAAGGCTGTAGAAGTGTGGTTTTACAGAAGAATATTGAGAATACCATGGACATCTAAGAATAGTGATATGTTCTGAAAGAGGCCAAAGCAAAGAGAGAGCTAATTTCCAATATTAGGAACAAACAATAATTTTTTTGGCCATGCAATGAGAAGAGAACAGGTGGAATATATTGTGACAACTGGGAAAATTGAGGGATGAAGAGATAGAGGGAAGCAAAGAGATAAGATACCAGACAGATTAAGAGAATGGCTGTGGCAAAAGGTCAACAACAGAAATGATAAATAACTGTCGAGATTGAAAGTTGTGGAGAGACATGATCACCCATGCCAGCTAGCATGGTACTTGATGATGATGATGATGAATATAATCTTTGGGTATTCTAAAATTAGACCAATGAAGAAATTCTCAAAGAGGCCAATGCAAAAAAGGGAACTCCTAAAAAACATCAGAAAGAAACAGTCAACATTTTTTGGGCAAATCATGAGAATAGGAAAGTTGGAATACTTGGTTACAACTGGCAAAATAAAAGGAAAGAGAGATCGCGGATGACAAAGAGAGAAAATACTGGATAGCTTGGTGTCATGGCATGGAAAACAGTCAACAACAGAACTGACACAATGACATGTAGATAGAAAATTGTGGAAGGACATGATCGCCTACGCCAACCGGTATGGCACATGATGATGATTGTAAAATTATTTAATTTAACATTGGCATCAAGTATTTCTTCATGATATTATAATCTTTGGGTATCCTAGAATTATTTAACATTTGCATCAAGTATTTCTTCATGATATAATCTTTGGGTATCTTAGAATACTAAATTTAACATTCGTATAAAGTATTTCTTCATGGACAATTCTAGTAATAAAAAGCTCATAATGCAGAACATATTCAATAGGAGCAGTCTGAAAGAAGTTTCTCTGGTAACCAAAGGTTTTAGCCCCTTTAACTTCTTGACATTAGAAGGGGGCAGGCCCACCTGGTAATGACATCATCGAGTCTTCCTCCTCTTGCATTCTGAGCTGGAAGAAGGTTCAAACATTATGTACATTCAGATTCATTATATTACCAGTCTATGCTGGCTTAGGTTTCAGTATTTCTTCATATAACATCATATTTGAAATTCTATGATTACATTCAACATTTGCATGAATGCCTTTCATCATATATTACCTTTTTTTTTTTTTTTTTTGAATATTCTAGAATTTCACTTCATTCAAGATTGCTAATGTATCTCTGGTGTTGTAAGCCCTTTATTATTTGTTGATGTGCATATTTGATCTTGTATGTTTATTTAAGATTATTCTTTAAATAAGTGTTTAATATTATCATCTAGGATTGATGTAAAGAAATCACCAAGGGTTGTTTGTAATATTATCATCTAGGATTGATGTAAAGAAATCATCATGGGCTGTTTGTAATATTATCATCTAGGATTGATGTAAAGAAATCATCATGGGCTGTTTGTAATATTATCATCTAGGATTGATGTAAAGAAATCACCAAGGGTTGTTTGTAATATTATCATCTAGGATTGATGTAAAGAAATCATCATGGGTTGTTTGTAATATTATCATCTAGGATTGATGTAAAGGAATCATCTAGGGTTGTTTGTAAAGCTATTATTTAAGATTGTTGTAAAGGAATCAAGCTTTTCCCTTTTTTAATGGTTGTTTGTGAAGATGTCATACAAGATTTTTGAAGAAATAATCATTAATGGTTGTTTGTGAAGATGTCATACAAGATTTTTGAAGAAATAATCACTAATGGTTGTTTGTGAAGATGTCATACAAGATTTTTGAAGAAATAATCATTAATGGTTGTTTGTGAAGATATCATCTAAGATTGTTGATTGAATCATCATTAATAGTTGTTTGTGAAGATATCATCTAAGATTGTTGATTGAATCATCATTAATAGTTGTTTGTAAAGATGTTATCTAAGATGATCCAAGGAATCATCATAAAGGTTGTTTGTAAAGACGTCAACCAAGATTGTCTAAGGAATCATCATTAGTGGTTGTTGGTGAAAGCATCATGAAGAAAATAGCAGAATGCTACACTTATGCTTCCATTAATGGACATCATGTGTTGAATTAGTCAGTCATTAAGTTTAGACAATGACTATTATCTTCTACAGTTTAAGCACATTCCTGTCTTCTTTGCTTGTCACAGTCCAGTTCTCCCATTCCTGAACATGATAGTCACCTTAAACTGACCTCAGATATGACAAGCTGAATTATTAGCACTTTTGAGCAGTCTCTCGCTGTGTGTGTTATTTATTTAAGCAACGTTTTTATTGGCTTGACTTACTTAATAAAGTGTAGACCTGCTTAACAGTTTCATCTTGTTTATTTTGTGCTTGCATATACACAATGAAATAAAGGACTCAGCCTTAATAGCAAAAAGACAGAGGTAATGGTAACAACAAAGAAAAAGACATCACCTCAGTGCAAAAAAAAGACAAGTGGAACAATATTAAAACAGGTAAATGAATTTAAATATTTGGGAACTTTGTTAATCTCAGATGGAAGATGTACAAAAGAGGTGAGAAGCAGAATGGCTCAGGCAAAAGCAGCTTTCCAAAAAATGAGGAAGATACTATGCAATCCATTTTTGACAATAGAAACTAGAAAAAGAGTTCTTAAATGTTACATAGAGCCAGTCTTAACATATGGATGCGAATCATGGACAATAGGACAACAGACAAGAAAATCACTGGAGTCTGTAGAAATGTGGTTTTACAGAAGAATGTTGAGAATACCATGGGCAGCTAAGAAGAGTAATAAAGATGTTCTGAGAGAGGTCAAAGCAAAAAGAGAGCTAATTTCCAACATTTGGAAGAAACAATCATCATTTTTTGTCCATGTCCAGAAGAGAACAGCTGGAATATATTGTAACAACTGGGAAAATTGAGGGACGTAGAGATAGAGGGAAGCAAAGAGAAAAAATAACAGACAGCTTAAGAAAATGGCTTGGCAGAAGGTCAACAACAGAAATGATAAATAGCTCCCAAGATAGAAAGTTGTGGAGAGACATGATCACCTACGCCACTAGGCCCGGTACTTGATGATGATATACACAATGGCACATTAACTCTTTCTGTACAGAAAGCTTTTTATCAATGCAGTGGAAGTGATTTATTTCAGATTCAAAATTTTTCATGGTTTTAAGAATTAATCTACATATTTATATTTATCTAACACATAACATAGTAAAAAAGTAAAGTACCCCCGTCACACCAAGTGGCGTATAGGGAATATGGTATTAGTGACCATAAATTTTACAGACCTTCGGCACATGATTTTCGGGGTAATGTTGTCGGTATTACGCCCGTGCCGCTTTACTTTCCCAGAAAAAAAAATCCGGTACCCATTAAAGGCTGGGTGAAACGGAAGCCGTCGGTTGGGATCGAACCCTACCTCTTAACACATAACATATTTTATATGAATTTTTAGATAATTTAACAAGGTATTACATTTCACCAATACCAAGATGATACAAGACATGTAAAAAGAATATGGTTTGATGACGGTTCACACTAATTAAATTGAGAGTGACGCACTATGCGGCGAAACGTAATCAGCCGAAATCACCTTGTTGCACAGTGCGGCGAAATGTACAGAAAGAGTTAAACCTGTGATGGAGTTGACACAAACAGTTGGCTCTTGGACTTTAGAGATGTTGCATCTTGTACATCCTTGAGATACAACAATACCATACGTTCCATGTTGTACGTAAAAAAGCAAAGGCTCCACGCCTTGATTTGTGTATGAGAAATATGGTGAACCAAATGTTAACCTTGAATGACTTGAAAAGTGTTTGTTGAAGGCCTATGCTCCACAGGGAGCTGAAAGTGTTTGTTGAAGACCTATGCTCCACAGGGAGCTGAAAGTGTTTGTTGAAGACCTATACTCCACAGGAAGCTGAAAGTGTTTTGTTGAAGACCTATGCTCCACAGGAAGCTGAAAGTGTTTGTTGAAGACCTATGCTCCACAGGGAGCTGAAAGTGTTTGTTGAAGACCTATGCTCCACAGGAAGCTGAAAGTGTTTGTTGAAGACCTATACTCCTCAGGGAGCTGAAAGTGTTTGTTGAAGACCTATACTCCACAGGAAGCTGAAAGTGTTTTGTTGAAGACCTATGCTCCACAGGGAGCTGAAAGTGTTTGTTATAGGTTTGTATCAAGCATTGAAACTCACGATGCGAGGCGGTATTCCTCACCTTCCCAGAATAGTACCCTGACACCCATTTCTGCCAGCAGCTGGGTCGACCGCGGGGGTATTTTTTTTCCAACTATGAGTGCCATGAAGCACTGCTTCCAGCGGGAATTAAACACAGGTTGTCCGAACGTCAGTAGCCCAGTTGGGTGGTTGTTCCAACCAGGCTACCGAGGTCTGTGCTGGAATTAGAAACTAAGATCTTGTCCAGAGACTGCTGTCTTAACTCTCCTTTTTACTGCCAGGGATCTTGTGAGGCTAACAGATCAGAGATGAGAAACAAGGATGGCTTGCAGCCTCCCTGTCTGAAAATAAAATCAAGTACCAAGCCTGCTGGCGTAGGTGATCATGTCTCTCCACAACTTTCGATCTCAGCAGTTATTTATCATTTCTGTTGTTGACCTTCTGCCAAGCCAT
The DNA here is from genome assembly GCA_032433765.1 of Megaustenia siamemsis. Lineage (NCBI taxonomy): Eukaryota > Metazoa > Mollusca > Gastropoda > Stylommatophora > Ariophantidae > Megaustenia > Megaustenia siamemsis. The sequence goes on from JAVIAB010000059.1 coordinate 67,602,605, forward strand.
TCTCTTATAAGCTGTCTGGTATCTTTTCTATTTGCTTCCCTCTATCTCTTTGTCCCTCAATTTTCCCAGTTGTTACAATATATTCCAGGTGTTCCATTTTCATTGCATGGCCAAAAAATGATTGTTTATTCCTAATATTGGGAATTAGTTCTTTTTTTGCTTTGTCATCTTTCAGATAGTTTTCATTACTCTTTTTAGCTGTCCATGCTGTTCTTAATGTTCTTCTGTAAAACCACATTTCTACAGTCTCCAGTGATTTTGTTGTCTGTTGTCCTATTGTCCATGATTCTTACCCATATGTTAAGACTGGCTCTACATAGGAGGTGCGCGTGGCCGTGTGGCTAAAACCACTGTTCCGCTGGCTGAAAAGCTGACGTACGGTGTTCGAAGCCCACGGTAGACAGAAAGGATTTTTTCTATCGGGGGGGTGAAACAAAAATGCTGAGTCACACACGTCGTGGCGACTGCTTGATCAAGCGGCCTTTATCCCTCTGGTTCTATCGTTGTCCCCCGACATACACCAACAATGGTACTATGTGTCGTAAAGATAGTTTTTTTAAAAAATATTGTTCCACTTGTCTTTATTGTGCATGCGATGGTGTCTTTTTCTTTGCTGCTACCATTACTTCTGTCTTCTTGCTATTAAGGCTGATTCCTTTATTCTTGTTTTCCTTCATTATAATGTCTAACATTTCTTGTAACTCATTTATACTCTTAGCAATTAAGACTGATTAACAAAATAAAGTGTGATATGGAGAGATAATAACCGAATAACAAAGCAAGCCTCATATAGGAAACAACAGGTATGAGGAAAAGAGGCTGACCCCGAGAGACACTGAGAAGAACATTGATCAGAGAGGCAAGAGCAGTAGGAATCAGCTCCCTCAATGAGATAGAGTTGCTTGCACAGAGCAGAAACAAATGGTGAGATTTGATAAAAGATCTTTACAAGGACTGAAAACTGCTAGAATAAAAATGTAGATGAGAGAAAGAGTATCTGGATCTATGCCCCATGGGCTAGCTATGGCTCGAAAGGTCAATAGATAGATAGATGGAATAGAATAAAGTAGCATAATTAAATGTAGATACAGCATTCATTTTAACATGTTCGTGTATTAACTCATTTCTCTGGCTCAAACGTACATAAAAAAATAACAATTACCAATTATAATATTGTTGCAAATAGGTGTCCATTTATAGGTTGAGTGACATAACAGTTATAATTCATTATAAAATTATACATACAATTATTATTGTATCATCAGTAAAGTTAAAGGCTTAAATTATCTAAGCACTGAATCACAACTAGAATATCAGAGTTGGGGTTAAACTTTATATGATGGTTATCAATAACTACAAAGTTATCATTAACCTGTCAAAAGTAAATAAAAATACAAGTTATACTGAGCAATACATGTTTAATAAAACATACTCATAATATAAAATGTTATTTCAAGCAATTATTTTGAAGTGAAGTTTGAAGAATTAAGTAGTCCATGTATTTGCTTGCTTGCTTGCATTCGCCCGATGACTAAAGGAGTACACCTCTTCATCATCTGCCCTTAAAAGGATGTTAAGTAGGCGTGTCTGCGTTGTGTTGTGGTTTGCAGTATAACTGTGATTTTTGTGCCTTTCAGCCGAACGCATCCATCTTCAGCACAGTCCATGTATTTGATACAAAACTCATTTTTTGTTATTGCTACAATGAATATTTTTCCTTCTTTCTATTGTTGAATAAACCCAATGAGCAATTGATATGGCATGTAAGGTTGTAACCAGCTTCCTTCATTAATTGATGTATCTGCTCATTGTATTTGAAGCTGATGAACTTCGATGCGGGACAGAAAATTGAAGCCCTAGTGGATTTATAGAAGAATTGGATGGAAAGAAAAGAAAACAAATGGTGAAGTCTTGAAACAACTAAAAATGAAATGAGAACTACTAAGCACAATTTGAACAAGACAAATGAGATTAACCTACTAAAACTAATCTTGGAAGGGAAAATAGAAGGTAAAAGAGGCAGACTAAGACTAACATGATGGGTAACATCAAAAGGTGGACAAGTCAGCCTATGACAGACAACCTGTACCATCAAAACACGAGACAGAGCGGATTGGCTCTCCATGGTAGCCAAACTTCGATGCAAAGGTGGACAAGTCAGCCTATGACAACTTGTACCATCAAAACACGAGACAGAGCGGATTGGCTCTCCATGGTAGCTAACCTTCGATGCAAAGATGGACAAGTCAGCCTATGACAGCCTGTACCATCAAAACACGAGACAGAGCGGATTGGCTCTCCATGGTAGCCAAGCTTCGATGCAAAGATGGACAAGTCAGCCTATGACAACCTGTACCATCAAAACACGAGACAGAGCGGATTGGCTCTCCATGGTAGCTAACCTTCGATGCAAAGATGGACAAGTCAGCCTATGACAGCCTGTACCATCAAAACACGAGACAGAGCGGATTGGCTCTCCATGGTAGCTAACCTTCGATGCAAAGATGGACAAGTCAGCCTATGACAACCTGTACCATCAAAACACGAGACAGAGCGGATTGGCTCTCCATGGTAGCTAACCTTCGATGCAAAGATGGACAAGTCAGCCTATGACAGCCTGTACCATCAAAACACGAGACAGAGCGGATTGGCTCTCCATGGTAGCCAAGCTTCGATGCAAAGATGGACAAGTCAGCCTATGACAACCTGTACCATCTAAACATGAGACAGAGCGGATTGGCTCTCCATGGTAGTCAACCTTCGATGCAAAGATGGACAAGTCAGCCTATGACAACCTGTACCATCAAAACATGAGACAGAGCGGATTGGCTCTCCATGGTAGTCAACCTTCGATGCAAAGATGGACAAGTCAGCCTATGACAGCCTGTACCATCAAAACACAAGACAGAGCGAAATGGTGCTCCATGGTAGCCAACCTTCGATACAGAGACGGCACTCTATGATGATAATGATGGACTTCGATCCCTAATCGCTTGGCCAGACAGGAAAGACTGTTTCAGGAGCACTCATGGGAGTGGAGCAGGGGTCTGATTAGCTCTATTGTTTCATCCAAATACATAGAATCAACTGTGAGTCAGCTACCGCATCCAGCTCAGCTGCTGGTGGGTACAAGCCAAACTATCTTTTAAAGCTTTAATTTTACCTTAAGAGAATAAAAGGATGGAAATGGCAGGACAAAATCACTAACGTAGAAGTATGGAAAAGTACCAATCAAATCATCATCATCAAGTATCGGGCGTGCTGGCGTAGGTGATCATGTCTCTCCACAACTTTTGATCTCGGCAGCTATTTATCATTTCTGTTGTTGACCTTCTGCCAAGCCATTCTTTTAAGCTGTCTGTTATTTTTTCTCTTTGCTTCCCTCTATCTCTTCATCCCTCAATTTTTCCAGTTGTTACAATATATTCCAGTTGTTCTCTTCTCACTACATGGCCAAAAAATGATGATTGTTTCTTCCTAATATTGGAAATAAGTTCTCTTTTTGCTTTGACCTCTCTCAGAACATCTTCATTACTCTTCTTAGCTGTCCATGGTACTCTCAACATTCTTCTGTAAAACCACATTTCTACAGACTCCAGTGATTTTCTTGTCTGTTGTCCTATTGTCCATGATTCTTACCCATATTTTAAGACTGGCTCTAAGTAATATTTAAGAATTCTTTTTCTAGTTTCTATTGTCAAAAATGGATTGCATAGTATCTTCCTCATTTTTTTGGAAAGCTGCTTTTGCCTGAGCCATTCTGCATCTCACCTCTTGTGTACATCTTCCGTCTGAGGTTAACAAAGTTCCCAAATATTTAAATTCATTTACCTGTTTTAATATTGTTCCACTTGTCTTTATTTTGCACTGAGGTGATGTCTTTTCCTTTGTTGTTATCATTACCTCTGTCTTTTTGCTATTACGGCTGAGTCCTTTATTTTTGTTTTCATTCACTATAATGTCCAACATTTCTTGTAACTCATTTTCACTCTTAGCGATTAAGACTGTATCATCAGCATACCTTAGATTATTTATGTTATGACCTCCAATTGTTATTCCAGACATGCCCCTTATGGATCTTAAAATAATCTCACTATAAATATTAAACAAATCTGGTGACAGCACGCAACCTTGTCTAACACCCTGTTTTATTTGTTGAAACATTCCCAATTGGTTTCCAGTTCTTATAGCCGCTGTTTGTTGCCAGTACATGTTCTTTATTATTCTTAGATCCATGCTGTCTACGTTTATGCTTTCTAAAATGTTGATTATTTCTTGGTGCTTTACTTTGTCAAATGCCTTGGTGTAATCTATGAAACATAGGTGTAGATCTGTTTTCACCTCTATGGCTCATTCTACTAAAGATCTTATGATATAAATGGTATTGCTTGTTCCTTTATCTCTAACAAAACCACACTGTTCATCGCTAATTTCTGGACTGATTTCGCACTCTTCGCATGATGATTCTTAGTAATATCTTAGTCATATGACTCATAAGGCTTATTGTGCGATGATCATCGCATTCAATCGCACCCGATTTCTTTGGTAGGGCTATGAATATTGATTTGAGCATGTCGTCTGCTATATATCCACTGTTGTAGATATCATTCAATATTTTTGTTATTATTTCTATTCCAAAATCACCCATGGCTTCAATTTCTTCTTTAGTTATATTATCTGGTCCAGGAGCTTTGCCTGTTTTCAAATTGCGCAAGGCGTCTTCCACTTCTTCCCTGAGTATTTCTGGTCCTTCTCCATTATCCTTAATATTTACTTCCATTCGTTCATCATTATAAAAATCTTTCATGTATTCTGTCCATCGTTCCCTTATGTTTACTTGATCAATCAACAGTTCTCCTTCCTTTGATCTTAAACATCCAGTTTTTTTATTGCGTTTTTCTTCCTATTAATTCCTCAATTTGTTTGTATATAGCTTTAGCATCTCCTTTTTGTTGCATTTCAATCTCTTTGCATCTCTCTTTTAGCCATGCTTCTTTTGCTTCATTGCATTTTACTACAATTTCTTTATTTAATCTCTTATACTCATCTTTATTTTCTTTATTTCTTCTTCTTGTATCCATTAGCTGCAAAATGTCATCTGTCATCCATTTCTTTCTTGAATTTGTCCTCACTGGTGGTATGAACTCTTTTGATGTTTGTTGCATTGACTCTTTTAGCATTTTCCACTGTTCATCAATGCTTTGTATCTTCTCTATTGCATTGTACCGGTTCTGAATTGTGATTTTATATTTGTCTTGCAGCTTCTTGTCTGATTTTAGTAAATCTAAAATTAACTTGATATTAACTGAGGCTCGTTTTGTTGTTTTTAATTTTGCTCTAAGCTTTCCCACAACTGGTACATGATCACTATTGCAATCTGCCCCTGGTCTAGTTTTCACACACATCACACTGTTTCTAAATCTATTGCTTATCATTATATAATCAATTTGATTACGTGCGTTGTCTCCTGGGCTTTTCTATGTCCACAGACGTCTTGGATGTTGCTTAAACCAGGTGTTTCCTATCATCATGTTGTGTGTTCTTGCCCAGTCAATAAGTTTCTCACCTCTTTCATTCCTCTTGCCTAAGCCATTATGACCAACTACTTCCTCAACTTTTTCCTTTCCTACTTTTGCATTAAAATCCCCTAGAACTATGGTGTTTTCATGTGGTTTGTATTTATGAAGTGCCTCATTTAACTTGTAAAATTTATCAATTGTTTCCTCTAGACTGTCTGCTGTTGGTGCATAAACTTGTATAAGATTAACCAGTCAAATACCAGTGGATAAAGAGATACAGCGAAGACGATGGCGCTGAATAGGAGGACACACTGCAGAAGCCAATTTAGAGTTTTACATAACAGGTCCTTTTTTGGGATCCCCAAGGAAAAAGATAAAGGGGAAGACCAAAATATTCTTGGAGAAGGCAGATGGAAGCAGAGATGAAGATGATGGGGAAGATGTGGAATGATCTTAAAATAATGACAAGAAACAGAATGGCTTGGAAAGCGTTTGTTGAAGACCTATGCTCCACAGGGAGCTGAAAGTGTTTGTTGAAGACCTATGCTCCACAGGGAGCTGAAAGTGTTTGTTGAGGACCTAGGCTCCACAGGGAGCTGAAAGTGTTTGTTGAGGACCTATGCTCCACAGGGAACTGAAAGTGTTTGTTGAGGACCTAGGCTCCACAGGGAGCTGAAAGTGTTTGTTGAGGACCTATGCTCCACAGGGAGCTGAAAGTGTTTGTTGAGGACCTATGCTCCACAGGGAGCTGAAAGTGTTTGTTAAAGATCTATACTCCACAGGGAGCTGAAAGTGTTTGTTGAGGACCTATGCTCCACAGGGAGCTGAAAGTGTTTGTTGAAGACCTATGCTCCACAGGGAGCTAAAAGGTAGAAGTAGAAGCACAATCTTACCTGAAATTAGCATGCACACACTTTTTCATCCAATGAAGGCAAGTGGGTACCTATGAGTTTACCCAGTGTGTTGTGATGTAAACTCTTAACAAAAATGAACCATAAATTTTTTAAACCTCAAAAACGTAAGTAGCTATTCTCCCTTATTATACATTATACTCTCCCTTATTATACATTATACTCTCCCTTATTATATTCACTACTATAAAGTAGTAAATGTGAAGGTGATTACAAACATACAAATCTTGTACACGTTTTATTTATTTTGGTTTTAACTAAAGACTTTGGAACAGAATGGCATCAGAGCAGTTAAAGTATTCCCATATCTGTCCCGCCACTATACCAGCAACTAACAAAGTATTCATCCTGATTGTTCAGACTGTTCTAGTGAAGGTGTTTGGTTTTTGAAAAAAGGTTCACAACTCAAGATGCATACTTCTGGATCGCTGTAATGGCCAATGTGGACAGCACGATCTCCATGCATTGGCACCAAATCCATGTAGACTTCATGATCAGTGAGTGTGCCTCAAGAATACCTCAAGAAGAGGTCCCAACAATACAACCAGCCCAACGCTGTCTCCGCAAATGAAAATCCAGACCAGAAAGAAATCATCTGAAAACACACTACTGTGGACACACCATTCCTAAACCTGAATTAACTGAGCGGCCATCTTGGCCTGCCGCACCAACAGACTGTACCCTATACATCAGGTAACCAGTTTTAACTATGCATAATTATTTGTTAAATATCTGTAGACTCTCAAATCAAGTTAATTTATATAATTCAAAATACAACTTCATCACAACTACAAGAAATATTGTAACAAGAAAAGCATTATATATTATAATGCAACAATTTATATATGAATGACAATTATGATTCAAATAAATAAAAAAATGTACATTATTTTAAAATGGGACTTACAACAAGCACTGGGAGAAAAAAATAAATATTGTACTTAAATCTGAGGTGAACAAAGCAAAAGTAGTATATCGTCAAGAGTGTCTTGCACAATCTGAATAGAGAATAGGAAAATCTTTGGAGGCCACAGAGATATAGTTTTATAGAAGAATAGAGATTAGGTTTTATAAAAGAATAGAGATTAAGTTTTATAGAAGAATAGAGATATAGCTTTATAAAAGAATAGAGATTAGGTTTTAGAGAATAATGAGCATGTGGTTTATAGAAGAATAGAGATTTGGTTTGTAGAAAAATAGAGATATGCTTTTATAGAAGTATAAAGATATGGTTTAATAGAAGAACAGAGATTTGGTTTATGGGAGAATAAAAATTTGCTTTTAAAGAAGATTAGAGATGTGGTTTCACAGAAGAATAGATATATGATTTTATAGAAAAATAGAGATATAGTTTTATAAAAGAATATATTGAGAACACTGCAGACAGCTAATAAAAATGTAATGAGGGTGTCCAAAAAAGAGGTAAAAATAAAAGAAAGATTTTTACCAAAGTCAAGGAGAAACAATCATGATCTGGTGGTCAGGGAAAGGGGTAGTATTTTGTGACAACTGGAAGATCTGAGGGGGAAAAAAAAGAGATACCAGACAGCTCAAGAGAATGATGAGGTAGAGAGTCAAGAGCAGAAATGATAAACAAGCATAAAGACAGAGATTTGTAGAGGGACGTGATCATCAATGCCTGCACGATTGTTGTATTCAAGAGGAGTACAAACAAGTAAGGGAGTGGAGTACCAGGGGCACATCTTTTGAGAGAGCCTGACCTTCCCTGACCACAGCCAGGTACCTATTTTTTTTTCCAGCTAGTTTGAGTGACGGGGGATGAGCAAGCATCAAACCCTGGTGTTCGGCTTGAAAGGCTAACCCTCTATGACTATGGCTAATCAGTAAACAGGCTTGGTGCTAAAGAGCTTATAAACTGTAACAAGGTCTTTCTCAGTAAACATGCTTGGTGCTAAAGAGCTTATAAACTGTAACAAGGTCTTTCTCAGTAAACAGCTTGGTCTAAAGAGCTTATAAACTGTAACAAGGTCTTTCTCAGTAAACAGCTTGGTCTAAAGAGCATATGAACTAAAACAATGTTTTTCTCAGTAAACAGCTTGGTCTAAAGAGCATATGAACTAAAACAATGTTTTTCTCAGTAAACAGACTTGGTACTAAAGAGCATATGAACTAAAACAATGTTTTTCTCAGTAAACAGACTTGGTACTAAAGAGCTTATGAACTAAAACAATGTTTTTCTCAGTAAACAGACTTGGTACTAAAGAGCATATGAGCTAAAACAATGTTTTTCTCAGTAAACAGCTTGGTACTAAAGAGCATATAAACTGTAACAAGATCTTTCTATGTGGTCAAGAAAGGAAATGGACTAATAATGAACACTTGAACAATTATGACAGTTCCATGTACTAGAACAAAATATACAAAATATTTGAATTCGCACTTAAAAAAAAACAAAAAAAACACACATACAGCATCAACAGAGAACACTTTTAAAAATTACATAATCATCCAACTATGGGGACTTTGTAATTTCAAATAAACCATCATAAGATGATACTAGGGCGAGTGTATTTCTCAAGCACTAAATGTATCTGTGGCAGTAACTCTGGAGGCGTCTTACAACCCCGAAGGACTGTACTAAATTTGACATGACATGGGATGTTATTCTTCTTCTTTCCTTTCTTAATTTTCTTTTAACATCAAGGGAAAAAGATCATTGTAGTCTTTTGCTCTTTGTTTTACCTCTTCTGTTATCCCATTTTCATGTGTTTCCAGAATTGTATCTTTTTTCAAGCTCTTTCTATACACACACACACAATATATTTCCAGCTGTTCCCTGTTCATAAGATTGTCAACAAAATGATGACCTTTCCTGTGTGGAAACGACAAAATAAAGACTGTTTCCTGTTTTTGGAAACAAGCTTACTTTTTGCTTTGCCCTTTTGGCCTGTTTTTGAGCATCTTCATTACTCTTTCTCTTATCTCCATTGAAACAAAAAAAATGGGGTTGCATAAAATCTTTCTCATTTTTTTTTTGCAACGTTGGCCTGACCTATTCTGTACCTCACCTCTGCTGTACACTTATTATTTGAAATTAACATTGTTCCTAGGTATCTGAATTCACTGTTGTTCCTAGGTATCTGAATTCACTGTTGTTCCTAGGTATCTGAATTCACTGTTGTTCCTAGGTATCTAAATTCACAGTAGTTCCTAGGTATCTGAATTCACTGTTGTTCCTAGGTATCTGAATTCACTGTAGTTCCTAGATATCTGAATTCACTGTTGTTCCTAGGTATCTGAATTCACTGTTGTTCCTAGGTATCTGAATTCACTGTTGTTTCTAGGTATCTGAATTCACTGTAGTTCCTAGGTATCTGAATTCACAGTAGTTCCTAGGTATCTGAATTCACTGTTGTTCCTAGGTATCTGAATTCACTGTTGTTCCTAGGTATCTGAATTCACTGACTTATTATATTACTGTCTTATTTACTTTAATTGTGCAATTAGAAGATGTATTTTACGTTTTTGCAACCTTTATTTCAATCTTTTTGCAATTCTTTAGTGCTCACTTCTTTTAATCAAATTATTTTCCTATTGGTAAGTTGGGAGCCGCGATAGTTCAGTGGTTAGTGAACTGGACTACAATGGACAAGAGGTAGGGTTCGATTCCAACCGACGGCTTCCGGGTTCACTCAGCCTTAAATGGGTACCAGATTTTTTCTGGAAAGTAAAGCGGCACGGGCGTAATACCGACCACATTACCCCAAAAATCATGTGCCGAAGATCTATAAAAATTATGGTCACTAACACCATATTCTCTATACGCCACTTGGCGTGATGGGGGCTCTTTACTTTTTTTTACTTACATTGGTAAGTTATCTTTTCTGACAGACACAACTGCAAACTTTGCCAAAGCTTTGAAAATAGGTACCAGAGATTTTCTCTGCGAAAGTAAGCTGATGTGAATTACACTGACCACATCACTTATACGTGCGCACTAACACTATATCAATACCGTATATATATCTTCTTCTTCTTCTTCTTCTTTCCTTCCTCATCTGCTTTTCAGCGTCGAGGGGAGATATAATTTACGGTCTTTTGCTCTTCTCTTCGCCTCTGCTGCTGTTATGTTTCCTAGTGCTTCTAATATTCCATCGATCTATCTTTTTCGTGGTCGACCTTTGGGTCTGGTGTTCTCACAACGTTTGTTGAAGGTTCGTTGTGTAGTGTTTTGTTCTTTCTGCCTTGTCACATAGCCAAACCATTTTATCTGTTGTTTCCTTTTATATTCTATGGCAGGGGCTATTCCTAGCTTTTTTCTCAATTCTTCATTTCTGATCTTATCTCTCAGACTGTTTCCTGTCATTCGTCTAACACATTTCATCTCTGTAGAGGTTATTTTACTTATTGTTCTTGCATCTAGGGTCCAGGTCTGACATTGGTAGCACAACATTGGGATGAAGATTAATAATATATATATACCCTGTACACCACATAGAATGACTGGCATCCTTTCATTTTATACTAAATTTGAATGTACATTTAAAAATAAAATATAAATTTTTTTTTAATTAAGAAATATCATTCATGGAAAAAAATGTAACTAAAATATCAGAAAAAACAGCAGTGTTGGGTTTTAATTTCATTGAAGATTGGGTCAGCATAACAACAATGAAATGATAATTAAAGCTAAAAATAATTGGTCCTCTTCTAAATAACAACAGAAGAAGATAAGCAGGTCATCTTGTAAGAGTGGAGACAAATAATAATAAATGAATATTATTATAGAGGGAAACTTCCGAGGTGATAATCAGCGAATCAATTCAGAGGAAGAGGTGTGTTTACAGCACTTGGAAAAAATGACAAATAATCAACAACAGAAAAAAAACAAAGAACAATATGTGGTCCTAAGCAGGATCAACCACGTACTCCTTGGTACAGTGCCTTGCCACGAAAAGCCAAACGCTAGGGAACACTGCCAACTCGGATAACTCCTCAGTAGTGATATTTTTCAGAAAACAAAATCTAGTCTTAAATAGCAATGTGCCTATTTATTACTTCTATGTAATACTATCTATCTATTGACCTAGGCCCCATAGGGCGTAGCCCAGAGACTTCTTCTCTTATCTAAATTTTTATTCTAGCAGTTTTCAATCCTTGTAAAGATCTTTTATCAAATCTCACCATTTGTCTCTGTTCTGTACAAGCAGCTCTATTTCATTGAGGGAGCCGATTCCTGCTGCTCTTGCCTCTTTTATCAATGTTCTTCTCAATGTCTCTCTGGGTCTTCCTCTTTTCCTCTTACTTGTTGATTCCCTCATGAGGACTTGCTTTGCTATTCGGTTATTATCTCTTCTCATCACATGTCCAACATATAACTATCGTCTTTTCTTTATTACTGAAGATATTAGTGGTTGTTTGGCGATTTCTCTAATTTCCTCATTTGTTTTGAATTCATTCCACCCTATATCAAGTATTTTTCTTATACATTTATTTTCGAATGCGTTCAACTTTGTTTCTATGTCTCTTGTTTTCCAGCTTTCACACGCATATGTAAGGGTTGATAGTACATTTGATTTGAATAGTCTAAGTATTGTGTTTGTGCTGATGAGTTTTGATTTCCACAACTTTTCAAGGCTTCTGAAAGACATTGCTGCTTTAGCTATTCTGATTCTAATTTCATTACTTGTATCCCCTTCTCGATCAATGTGACTTTCAAGATAAATAAAGTGATTGATCTCTTCCACTGGTTTGTTTGGCATTCGTTTCCGGTTGGATCCAAAAATGGAGGAATTATTTTTTTCCTGCTTAGTATAGAACCATTGATCAGAGGTTTAACAAGCCGCTATCATAAAAACGATTTTTGTTAATGAAACGTAGACTTGATGTAATACTAATGACATGTTATTTTTACAAGAAATACTTGTTATTTAGCTAATTACCTACCAAACTAAGAGACAAGGCCAGAGTTACTGTTATAATTGAAGGAAAATAACAGAAATGGGACCTCTTTTAGCAACTTGATATACTCACTGGTGGTCAATTGCTAAGTGCACTTGCTACTGACCAGGAGGTTCCAAGTTAAATTTCCTGGTGTGTTGAATTTTAATGGAACAATACAAGGGTCTGTGTGGTCTAGAGGTAAGACATCAGTCTCTGGACAAGAAGGTGCCAGGTTCAAATCCCAACACAGGAGATGGGAATTTTCCATTTTGAATCCATGGGTGTATTAGTTGTAGTTAGTTGTAGCTCTAATTTAGTTGTAGTTAGTTGTAGCTCTAATTTAGTTGTAGTTAGTTGTAGCTCTAATTTAGTTGTAGTTAGTTGTAGCTCTAATTTAGTTGTAGTTAGTTGTAGCTCTAATTTAGTTGTAGCTCTAATTTAGTTGTAGTTAGTTGTAGCTCTAATTTAGTTGTAGTTAGTTGTAGCTCTAATTTAGTTGTAGTTAGTTGTAGCTCTAATTTAGTTGTAGTTAGTTGTAGCTCTAATTTAGTTGTAGTTAATTGTAGCTGTAGTTAGTCGAAGACCCCAGGATCACTGTAAACGAATTAAAATCCATATTTGCACAACCACCTGTGCCAGTGAAATCATCTGAATGAACATTTCATCTCATTGAAGGATCCAAACAAAGAAAGGTGGCTGTAATCCCCATTAGCAGCCACAGCACATGGGATCAACACATTACAAATGAAGAAGTCGCCAGAAGATCAGGCATTAACAACATCAATCAAGAAGTGAAAAGAAGATGTCGGAAATGGCTAGGCCATGTTCTATGAATGAGACGGACCAGGCATCCACATCTAGTATTAACATGAACACCAACAACAAACGAAGAAGAGGCAGACCATTGGGGACATGGTGACGAACCATACATGATGAAATGAAAGAGGCTGGTAGGTCCTGGTGAGAGTTGTCCAAACTAGATTGGGTGGAGATCTCTTGTGAGTGCTCTATGCTCCAACTGGAGTCCAGAGGATTAAGAAGAAGAAGCTGCCGGGTGAACACCAGACAGAAAAAAATGACAGAGTGAGCAGATTATCATGCTTACATCATGAGACCATCAAGAGTTTACGTAGGATCTGAAGGTACCAAGTGAAAGTAAGAGCTATTAACACCGCAATGAAAACAACAATCAGTGCTGTTGAGTAGACAGGGTTGAACAAGTCACTAAATGAAGACAACTGATTCAATCAGAAAGTTTCATACAGGCTATAGTGGAAAGAATGGAAGTGTGCCAACCATTCTTTCCACTATAGATTCTACATCAGAGAAGATTTTGTTTTATTTTCCTTTCTTTTCTTATTCTAGTTTCATCAATGAACAAAAATTCAACCAATCAACGAGCAACAGATGAGGCTTTCCAGACAATAATTAGTGAATTTATGAGCGCACAAAAAAATCATGAATGGTAAGAAACTGACATATTGATATACGTACCAATGAAAAATGTCAGTTACAATATATGGATGTGAATTATCAGCAATGAATTTAATTTATAACCAACACAAACATTTTCTTCCAAGCCAACATTTAATAAATCTTCACCACTATTTTATGTAATTAAATATTATTAAAAAATGTTGTCATTGATTCAATTAATGTTTTTCTTTTTTGAAATATTAAATTTCTTTATATTTCTTTTGTGCTTAAAATGTTTTCTATCCACAAATAAGTAGTTTTCTTTGTCCTTGTGCAGGTTTGTAACAATGTTGTGTAATTAAAATTTTTGGCTGGTTGACAAATATCCACTAATAACAAATGGTTTAAATTGACAACACAAAAACTGCTCAATAAGTGCAATCAAGAGATCATGTCTGTTTTTTTCATTTTAAAGTGACATTTCAGTTCTAATCTTGAAGATTTTTCTACCTTTATGAATGAAGATTTTCTGAGTTTAGTACATTCCACTCATTCTTAAAATTGATATTTTATGAAAGTGGTTTCAATTCATGACATCACACACAAAACATATAATTTGTAGCTAAAATAAATATTTAAGCATGTATGATATTTTAGTAGTTAATGCATGTTTCAAAAAGATAAAACAATTTGCAAATCTGAGTTTCTGGGATGCAATATTCAATTTTTAGCCACAAAAAATGTTTGATTTAAAGATACAGCTTCCTTTAATCACTCAGGTTTAATCGAAGAAGAATGTGTGTTTTATCTTCCTGGAAAGACACAAATGAACTAAAGCATCAATGACAAACAGCTGTGAGAGGAGATGCACATAACAGGCAGGTGGTGGAGCTGAAACGATCATGCGATCAGGAGTGATCCAGAAACAATCACAAGAACTGTCATCGGTGAACTCCAATGAGAAAGTGGCAGATCGAGGAAACAGAGGTAAATAGTGGGGTCCATATTTAGGGCTTTCTGAAAAGTGAAGGAACTTTGTTCCTTCCCTACAAAATGCCACAAGGAAATGTGTCACTGACAGCCTTGTTGTCTTTGATCAGATAATTAGTTCCTTTTAGGCCAAGGGCAGAACTTAAGGCGGAAGCTATAGCTCTTCACAATTAATGTTTTGCTGCTAGTTCTTGTAGTTCTTGTTTCTTAGTCCCATGGTTGAGCCTTCCCTAGTAACTGTTCTGCTTAGTGTTTCTTTTGGTCTGCCTTGTTTTCTTTTACTAGATAGTTTCCACATGAATACCTGATGAGAAGTCTTTCTTTATCCATCCATTCTTTGACCAGGCGAAGAAGAAAAAAAGTACACACATTTTGCTCATAAATTATACTCATTACTTATATAAGACCATGTACAAGATATCACTTCTTCTTCTTCTTTCCTTCCTCATCTGCCTTTCAGCATCGAGAGGAGATATAATTGCGGTCTTTTGCTCTTCTTTTCGCCTCTGCTGCTGTTATGTTTCCTAGTGCTTCTAATACTCCATCGATCCATCTTTTTCATGGTCGACCCTTGGGTCTGGTGTTCTCACAACGTTTGTTGAAGGCTCATTGTGTTGTGTTTTGATCTTTTTGCCTTGTCATGTGGCCAAACCATTTTATCTGTTGTTTCCTTATGTATTCTATGGCAGGGGCTATTCCTAGCCTTTTTCTCAATTCTTCATTTCTGATCTTATCTCTCAGACTGTTTCCTGTCATTCGTCTAACACATTTCATCTCTGTAGAGGTTATTGTTCTTATTGTTCTTGCATCTAGGGTCCAGGTCTGGCATTGGTAGCACAACGTTGGGATGAAGATTGTATACAAGATATCACTGTATAATAAAATAGTCAACTTGGCCCGCACTGGAGGTTGACTTTGTTAATGCCACAACCAACACAAAATGGCTGCATGTAGCCCTATTTTTGCAGAGACTTAAATAGTCACTTAACCATTTTAGTTACTTTGTTTGTTTTAAATGTGTGTTTTCGAGGAAACTGGAGTGAGGAAGTGATTGGGCAACATCGCCTATTCAGTGGAAGTCATTTGGAAACATCGCCTGTGCCCCAATTAGGGCTGCATGGTAAAGCAGTCAATAAAATTTACCAACACGCTTTGAAGGGAGCTGTGACATGAGTGGAGCAGATATGGGGAATTCCTCGAGTGCAGTGAAACTGATTTTATGAACAGAACAGAATGGAATAGAACAGTATAATAAAGTATTCAGCTACCAGTACCAAACATGAACAGAATAGAATGGAATAGAACAGTATAATAAAGTATTCAGCTACCAGTGCCAAACATGAACAGAACAGAATGGAATAGAACAGTATAATAAAGTATTCAGCTATCAGTACCAAACATGAACAGAACAGAATGGAATAGAACAGTATAATAAAGTATTCAGCTACCAGTGCCAAACATGAACAAAACAGAATGGAATAGAACAGTATAATAAAGTATTCAGCTACCAGTGCCAAACTTGAACATTTGCAGCCAAATAAAAATTGTAATCTTCACTGAGTAATGAGATGCCTGAGAAAATTGAAGAGCAGGCAGGATCTCAAATGATGATATCAGAACAAGAGTTAGAGGTTTCAACTGTGCTATGTGAAGAAACAGATTAATTGGTTTGTACATGTAACTTAATTCTCACAAAACAGCACAATTCCAGGAGCATTTATACACGGAATCAAATGAAAAAAGGGGAAAGGCAGACTTAGAGGATGATAAATTAATGAAATATCAAACATCACAATGAGCCCCAAAAATAAAACAAAACAAAGAGCATTGCCTCAGAGCAACTCATTTCCTCATCTTCTTTCAACACTGAAAAATATGACAGTAGTAATGTTCAGTAACCTTGTTACTTTATTTATGTTCATGAAAGAAAAAACAAGTACATTTCAGTAACAAATCATTACTATCCATTTATCATTACTATCCATTTATCATTACTATCCATTTATCATTATTTCTTTGATCCATATCTGGTTAAAAATGATTAAAATTTGTATTGTAATGATTATTTGGTAGGCATTTAAAATAACTTGCCATCTATTGGCTAATTTGATTTAGCATCAGGGTTATTTGCCCTTGATGGAACAGAGAGCTTGACAGCTCTCGGCTCAGAGTACGGATTTCTTAAGGTGTCCTGTTTAAGAATAATGGTCCTGACTAAAGCATCAGTCACTACATATGGGTCAAAATTGGAAGCAGGTCTCCGATCTTCTAGGAAACCCTTTCCATCTTCAGCTACCTGTCGTGGAATTCTGTGGAAAAAAAAATTTTTTTAAAGACGCACCCTTGCTGTTAATTTTTTAAGGTACATTTGTTGATTAGTTTGCAAAAAAAAACTTCATTGAATTTATTTCTTCATCTAGCTATATTTTTTGCAGTATGTTGCTCTCATCACAGCCTTTAGTTCGGATAGGTGTCACTTAGTTGGAACATTTCCATATTTGCTCTGCCTCCCGTTCCAGCAACCATCAAAGCATTTATCTATTGATTGTTCCTGTCCTGTATAACTGAATGTGTTCTTTTATACTGAAAATGCTTTTCATGCTTTTGCCCTTCATTGAGCTGCGTCCTAAATTCTTTTGACATGTGGGTCTTTGCCTCTCTTAAGAAATCTCTGACTCTAGCCAGAACAACCACTTCCTCTGTTTTTCTAATTTAAGGTCTCTTTGATGTCTTGAAACCACCTTCTTCTCTGTCTACCCCTGTCTCACCTTCTTAGAAACATGCCCTCCATTATTGTTCTTTCCAGCCCATTGTGTCTTTTGATATGGCCATATTATTTTAGAATTTCCTCTGTAGGATGTTTTATAAGCCAGTTCTCATCAGTGTTCAGGTCTTTTAATATGCCTTCATAGAGCAATACCTGAATGTCTGCTCCTTTTAGCAGATGGTAAAAGTCATTATCATCATCAGGTTGCTTGTCCTTTGCAGAACTATGCATTCACCTTAGCCAGTCTGAAAGAATCTGTCTCTACCCAGATCTTCCACATAATTTTACCTTCACCACAGCTCGCCTGAAAAAATACTCTAGCCAGATCTCCCACTTCTTCTGTTGTCATGTTCAAGGTCTTCTTGATGTCTTGAAACCACCTTCTTCTTGGTCTGCCACTGATGCATAGCCCAGGAATCATGCCCTCCATTATTATTCCCTCCAGCCCATTGTGCCTTCCATTATTATTCCATTCAGCCCACTGTGCCTTCCATTATTATTTCCTCCAGCCCACTGTGCCCTCCATTATTATTCCCTCCAGCCCACTGTGCCCTCCATTATTATTCCCTCCAGCCCACTGTGCCTTCCATTATTATTCCCTCCAGCCCACTGTGCCTTCCATTATTATTCCCTCCAGCCCACTGTGCCCTCCATTATTATTCCCTCCAGCCCACTGTGCCCTCCATTATTATTCCCTCCAGCCCACTGTGCCCTCCATTATTATTCCCTCCAACCCACTGTGCCCTCCATTATTATTCCCTCCAGCCCACTGTGCCCTCCATTATTATTCCCTCCAGCCCACTGTACCCTCCATTATTATTCTCTCCAGCCCACTATTCCTTCTGACGCGACCATAGTATTTTAATTTCATCTATAGAATGGTGTTTATAAGCAGTTATTCTCAATGTTTAAGTCTTTTAATATGTTAGGAGAATTTTTCTGTAACATTTTGTTTAGAATGAATCAATTTTCTTCCTTGCTATATGTGAGATTCTCCATAATTCACAACTATATGTTATGTTCAGGAAGATACATGTCCTCAGAAAGTTTAATTTTATTGCCTTGCAGGTATTGTGGAACATGTTCTTCATGGCATTTAATTTTTAATTATTGCTAATCTTCTTTTGATCACTTTCATTTCTCCTGAGTTTAAAACAACTCTCTTCAAATATTGACTGTATTAAAATATTAAATACTACGTGGGGCTGCAGGTAGAGTTGCAGAGAAAATGTAGAATAGCTATAAAATGGCATGAGGCAGCTAAAATAATAGAAAGACAGGACAAACTACAACGTTTTGACAAAAGCATTCATCAGGTATAGCAAACAAACTATTAAAATTATACAAAGAAATCCAAGCATGAAAACAAAACACTGATCTAAAAATGGTGGAAAGAAACGGTTTTGTGCTTGGATTTCATTGTTTAATTTTAATAGTTTGTTTATTATACCTGATGAAGGTTTTTGCCGAAACGTTGTAGTTTGTCTTATCTTTCTATTAGTTTAGCTGCATCATACCATCTTATGTTTATTTCACAAACTCTCTTCAGTACAGTTTTCTCCATACAACAAAATTTTGTTTTAAATGTTGAGTTTAAAACAACACTGTACCATATATTTGCATCTCTGTGCAGAAAATTCTTTTAAAAATAAATAAACAAAGTTGTAGAGTTTAAAACAACACTGTACCGTATAGTTGCATCTCTGTCTTCTATACCCCACTTAAAAGACTTTGAAGCCGTGCAGAAGAATCCTTTCATTCTAGCTAAATTGTCGGCACCTCCATGGGGATCACACAGGGACAAGAACTGTTCATGAGTTTTAGCCAACAGAGGCATCGCTGCTTTTATGTGGCTGCAAATATAGGAAATAAAATCAACATAGATTATACACAAGTGCTTGGGGTGACCTGAAAAGACAGATTTAACAACTTAACTTGACCTATGTGGTTGCTGATGATCTCTTCTGTTTAACATATCATCTCTTCTTTCTCTCTATCCACTTATCTAAAGAAGCAAAATCAACATAGATTATACATAAGTGCTTGGGGTGACCTGAGAAGACAGATTTAGAAATTATTCATAAAAGAAAGAATAGACATTGAACCAATCCTTAGCTGGATAAAGAAACAACAACTAAACTAGATTGCCCATCTTGAACAAGTACTGTGTGATTCTCTATCATAAAAAAAAAAAGTAAAGTACCCCTGTCACGCCAAGTGGCGTATAGGGAATATGGTGTTAGTGATCATAAATTTTACAGACCTTCGACACATGATTTTTGGGGTAATGTGGTTGGTATTACGCCAGTGCTGCTTTACCTTCACAGAAAAAAATCCAGTACCCATTAAAGGTTGGGTGAATTGGAAGCTGTCAGTTGGGATCGAACCCTACCTTTTGTCCTTTGTAGTCCAGTTCACTAACCACTAAGCTGATTCTCTATCATACAAAGCATATATTAAAAGAGCAGAATGAAGAAGAGCAATAGACAGACCCTGAGTAAGATGGACAGACATCAACTGGCAATGAATGAAGCCACCAAAAGGTTGAGAACCTGAACATTGTATCACCCTCAACACCATAATGGGTACAAAAAGGAAGTGGAGAAAAAGATACATAATTTATTTATTTACACAAAGTATTTATCTACTATATTATAAATCTCATTTAGAGGACCTTGATTTTGCTGTTGACATAGTTCTTATCAATAAACTATGAACATGATGCAAGAAAAAACAAATGCCCTGTCATCAATGGCTTGTAAAATAGGACTTCAGATCAACCAAGAAAAAATAAGTAATGAAAAATCAAATTCTTCACACACAAAAATATGTACCAGGAAGCAAGTGCAGTGTAAATAGTAGATCACTTTGTATATCTTGGAAGCAGCAGAGATAAAAAAACAGACACACAAAAATAAATTAGAATCAGAATAGCGAAGGCCACAATGACTTTCAGAAACCTTGATAAAATTAGAAATCAAAATTACTAAACACAAAAACAAATCTCAGGATTTCAAAATCTAATGTGTTATCCACCTTTTTTTTTACATATGTGAGAGCTGGAAAACAACTAAATAAATAATTAATTAATCAGATGCATTTTAAAACAAATTCCTCAGGAAGATACTTCATACACTAAGGAATGAATTCAAGACTAGTGCAGAGTAAGAGAAATGACAAAGCATCCAACAGTTTCATCTATAATCAAGAAAAGAAAGTGGTCACATGTTGGCCACGTGATGAGAAGAGACAAAAAGAGAATCTCAAAGCAAGCCGTCAAATGACAACAGAGCTTAAAGAAAAATAAGCAGACATAGAGAAATACTGAAAAGAACACTGAGGCAAGAAGCAACAGCAGCAGACATCAGCTCTCTCATCTAGATTCAGAGGTTCACCCAGAATAGGAATATGTGGGGAGACATAATGCAGGTCTTGTGCAAAGTCTGACACCTAATAGCAAAGATTGTCGGATGTCCAAACTTTCTACCTTATAGGTCTTCAGCTTGAAAGGACAATATATAAATAGATAAAAGAACAAAGGGGAAAAAGAACAGAAGGGAACAAAGAACAAAAGGGAACAAAAGCACTAACATGATTCCTCCATCTTCTCTCATTGCTTTCGTGCTGAAGTTAACATGGCCACCACAAGCACCAACATCTCCTGGTATAAGTTTAGGGTGCAGAGAGACAGCCGCGCCAAACTCTTCAGATATGCGGTGCAGCAAATAGCGAGCCATCCACAGATCATCTGCTGCTCGTACCCCCTCTGTGGGGCCAACTTGAAATTCCCACTGAAAAATAAACAAAATTGATGAAAGCTAACAAAATATATAAATATATGGCCCTTTTCATCTTGTCAGACGGTCTAGTGGAGGCTATTGTGTATTTTTTTTTAGGTTTTGTTTTTGTCGAACAGCTTCTCTAGGGGCTAATTCTACCAATGTTTGACAAACACACACTGCCACAGAATGAACAAGTCAGGCCCACTGATCCACAGGGTTTTCCATCCTTTTTCATGAGTCTTTTCTTTTCTAAATTTTGCCTAAGCACAGTCTCAAATGATGCTATACCATTCCTTATACATACTCTCCATGATGTGCGATCACTTGCCAGATGTTCCCAGTCATTTTCACAGATGGAGAAGTCATTCAGAGATGATTTACAGATATCTCTATATCATAGTTTAGGTCTGCTGATTTGTCTTTTTCCGTGTGTTAGTTCACCATATATTATTTGCCTGGAGATGTGTTTTTCTTCCATTCACTGGTCGTGCCCCAGCCATCTTAGTCTTCGACATCTGAGCATAGACATGATTGTTGGAGTCTTAGCACATTGCAGGACAGTTCATCATCATCATCATCATCGAGTGCAATCTCTGCAGCAAAGGTTGGCTACCATGGAGCGCCATTCTGCTCTGTCTCTTGCTTTGGTGGTGCAGGTTGTCATAGGCTGGTTTGTCCATCTTTTGATGTTACTCGTCCATGTTAGTCTTGGTCTGCCTCTGCCCCTTTTACCTTGTATTTTCCCCTCCAGGATTACTTGTAGTAGTCTGTTGTGTCTTTTAACTTGGCCCAAAAATCGAATTTGTTCCTATTCTTCTACCTTTTTTTTAGCTCCCTGTGGAGCATAGGTCTTCAACAAACACTTTCCAAGTCGTTCTGTTTTTTGCCACTCTTTTAAGATCATTCCATGTCTTCCCCATCATCTTCATCTCTGCTTCTATCTGTCTAATCCAAAAATCGAATTTGTGTTGTTTGAATTGTGTTTAGTAGTTCTCTTTTCATTTTTAGTTGTTTTAAGATTTCATCGTTTGTTTTCTTTTCTTTCCATCCAATTCTACATATTCTTCTATATATCGACATTTCAAAGGCTTTGATTTTCTGTTCTGTTTTCTTGTCTAATATCCATGTTTCTACACAATAGTAGAGTAACAGAAACAGTTCAGTAACAGAAAAAAAAGATATTAATAAACAAAAAACGCCCGTGCGCTGCGGGGCCCGAAAGGGAAGTAAAGAATAGCGGCGCTGTACCCTACCAGGCATGTTCGTAAGAGGCGAGAAAGGAGGGTTAGGCATGGGACTGGCTATCCCATACTGTAAAAAAATAAGACGAAAAAACTTCACAAACATGAACAAGTCAAGGAAAGATAAAGTAAATCCGTCAACCAGGAAAGAGAAGGGCTCTCTGTCTAAGAGACGTATGACGCAATCCGGAGAAAGCCATAAGGAGTCCGGGTTGCCGACTCACCCTTTGTCTACCAGGAAATCATCCAGAATTGGCACCTGGAATGTTCGTACCCTTAACGAACAGGGAAAAGCGGCACAAGTGGCAGCAGAAATGAACAACTACAAGATAGATATTCTGGGAATGTGTGAAACAAGATGGCTGGGAGCGGAGAGAATAAAATTGAATACAGGGGAGATGATTTTATCATCAGGACACCAGGAACCAGGAGCACAACATAGCGAAGGGGTAGCTATAATGCTATCAAAGAATGCACAGAAGACACTAATAGAATGGGAGGCAGTGGGACCAAGACTGGTGAGAGCAACATTTAGAACAACCAAAAACAAAATAAAATTACACATTATACAATGCTATGCACCAACCAACGATAAAGATGACTCAGTTAAAGATGATTTTTATAAACAGCTACAATGCCAGATGGATGCAAGACGAGCCAAGGATATTATAATCTTGATGGGAGACCTAAATGCTAAGGTAGGATCAGACAACAGAGGCTTTGAAGAGATTATGGGAAAACATGGACTTGGAGATATAAACGAGAATGGAGAGATATTTGTGAATTTCTGCGCCCTTAATCAAATGAGCCTAGGAGGAACAATATTCCAACATAAAAGAATACACAAAGCTACATGGGTGTCACCAGATCATAGAACGGAAAATCAAATTGATCACATATGTATTAATAATAAGTTTAAGTCATCCTTACAGGATGTAAAAGTATATAGAGGGGCAGATATAGCTTCTGATCATCATCTTCTGTTAGCCAAACTTAAAATTAAATTAAAAAGGTATACTACAACGAATAAGGGCAGAACGTATTTCAATGTAGGGTTTCTTAAAGAACAAGGAATTAAAGATAAATTCGCAGTCACAATATCAAACAAATACCAAGTCCTCCAACAACTAGAAAATACAATAAATATAGAAGATCATTGGAAACAGGTAAAAAATATATGGAAAGAGACATGCGAAGAAACACTGGGGAAAAGAGAACGCCAGAATAAGGCATGGATGACAGCAGAGACCCTGGATAAAATTAAAGAAAGAAAGAACAAGAAAGCAGACATAAATAAAAGCAAAACAAGAAGTAATAAAGCCAAGACACAGGAAGCTTACACAGAGGTGAACAAAGAAGTGAGAAGATGCATTAAAAGGGATAAGAGGAAATATATAGATGAATTAGCTAAAGAGGCAGAAGAAGCAGCAAATAAAGGGAATATGAAAGAACTGTACAACAGCACAAAGAAATTAGGTGGAAAATACAAACAGATCAACGCCTTTATCAAAGATAAGAAAGGAAATCTGCTTAGTAATATAAAGGAACAAATGGAGAGATGGAAGGAGCACTTTGAAGAACTTTTGAACAGACCTGGCTCAAATAATCCTCCAGATATACTACCAGCAGAAGAAGAATTACACGTTAACTGCGGAAAACCAAGCAAAGAAGAAATAATGAAAGCCATCAAACTGTTAAAAGATGGTAAAGCCACAGGACCAGATGAAATTCCTTCGGAAGCCATCAAAGCAGATATTATCACCTCTACCAAGATGTTACATAATCTATTGGATAAAATTTGGGAGAGGGAAGAAATACCTAAAGACTGGAGAGAAGGTTATATGATCAAACTACCAAAGAAAGGAAGTTTACAGGAGTGCACAAATTATAGGGGAATTATGCTACTATCAGTGCCAGGAAAAATATTAGGCAGAATCATTCTGGAGAGACTAAAAGAGGCTATAGAGAAACACTTGAGAGATGAACAAGCAGGTTTTAGGAAGAACAGATCATGTGCTGATCAAATAACTACTCTACGTATAATAGTTGAACAAAGTTTAGAACTAAAATCCCCACTTTATATTGGATTCATAGATTACGAAAAGGCATTTGATAGTTTAGACAGAAGAATGCTTTGGAAGTTGCTGAGTCATTATGGAATCCCCATAAAGTTTATTAACCTGATAAAAACAATGTATGAAGGAACAAAATGTAGTGTGGTGCATGAAGGACAGCTTACAGAAGCATTTGAAATAAGAACAGGAGTAAGGCAAGGATGCCTTCTGTCTCCATTTCTCTTTCTACTGGCCATAGATTGGATTATGAAAATAACTCAAAACAACAGAAATGGGATCCAGTGGTCACTGACCAAACAACTTGATGATTTAGACTTTGCTGATGACATAGCTCTCCTATCACACAGCCACCAACAGATGCAAGATAAAATGAGTATATTAGATGAGAGATCACAACAGCTAGGACTAAAGATTAATAGAGATAAGACCAACATTATGAGAATTAATGCAGTTGGCAATAACCAAATAAAACTAGGAGAAATACCTCTACTAGACGTACAATCTTATATATATCTGGGCAGTAATATAGATAAAGAGGGAGGAACAGAAAACGATACCAAAATAAGGATATCAAAAGCAAGAGGAGCTTTCATTGCACTGGGAAACATATGGAAATCCAAAGAAATTAGGCTAAATACAAAAATACAAATTTTCAACTCCAATGTTAAGTCGGTTCTATTATATGGCTGTGAAACATGGAGAATAACAAAATTGACAATCACGAAGGTACAGACTTTCATTAATGGATGCTTGCGCAGAATAAAGGGATGGAAATGGCAGGACAAAGTCACAAACGTGGAATTATGGAAATGTACCGGTCAAATACCAGTGGATAAAGAAATACAGCGAAGACGATGGCGATGGATAGGACACACACTACGGAAACCAACTGAGAGTATTACACAACAGGCCCTTTTTTGGAATCCCCAGGGGAAAAGACAAAGAGGAAGACCAAGGAATTCTTGGAGAAGACAGATTGAAGCAGAGATGAAGATGATGGGGAAGACATGGAATGATCTTAAAAGAATTGCAAAAAACAGAACGACTTGGAAAGTGTTTGTTGAAGACCTATGCTCCACTGGGAGCTAAAAGGTAGAAGAGAATAAACAAAAAAAAGTATCAATAATTTATAGGAATATTGTCTTAGTGTCTTTCTTATCAAACTCCAATCAAAATAAATAAAATTGTACAGCTGTAGAGGCTGCGAGTACACCTGGAATTATTGTTCAAGGACATACCTGCCCAGGGAAAGCTTCTGCATTTCCTCCTGAGATGTTAATGCCAGCATACATGCATGCAAAAAGATGAGCCTCGTACAGATCTCTGCCAAATGTTTTATGCATTCCTACAGCATCATGATGCATGGGACCTGGGGGGTGAAAAGGTCAAAGATGTTGTGATTTAATGGGTTGGAGAAGAAGTGAATGTATAGTCTGGTGATCAAAGTTTATTGTTAGTCTGGTGGTCAAGGCTTATTGTTAAGTTTTCCTAAAGATACTGTCACTTCTCCTGCAATTTTAACATGATTTTTTTTGCAGAGAAAACAACTGTTGATTATTTATTTAGTGCTTAGATGGTGACTTTTGCAAGATTTGCTGGTGTATAATAATATTGATGCTTGTAATCAGACAGAGGAAAATAAGATGTTTAAACAAGGGGTTATGTAATTAGACAGAGGAAAAAAAGATATTTAAACAAGGGGTTATGTAATTAAACAGAGGAAAAAAGATGTTTGGACAAGGGGTTATGTAATTAAACAGAGGAAAAAAGATATTTAAACAAGGGGTTATGTAATTAAACAGAGGAAAAAAGATGTTTGGACAAGGGGTTATGTAATTAAACAGAGGAAAAAAGATATTTAAACAAGGGGTTATGTAATTAAACAGAGGAAAAAAGATGTTTGGACAAGGGGTTATGTAATTAGACAGAGGAAAATAAGATGTTTGGACAAGGGGTTATGTAATTAAACAGAGGAAAAAAAGATATTTAAACAAGGGGTTATGTAATTAAACAGAGGAAAAAAGATGTTTGGACAAGGGGTTATGTAATTAAACAGAGGAAAATAAGATGTTTGGACAAGGGGTTATGTAATTAAACAGAGGAAAAAAGATGTTTAAACAAGGGGTTATGTAATTCATCATCATCAAGTACCGGGCCTAGTGGCGTAGGTGATCATGTCTCTCCACAACTTTCGATCTCGGCAGCTATTTATCATTTCTGTTGTTGACCTTCTGCCAAGCCATTCTCTTAAGCTGTCTGTTATCTTTTCTCTTTGCTTCCCTCTATCTCTTTGTCCCTCAATTGTTCCAGTTCTTACAATATATTCCAGTTGTTCTCTTCTCATTACATGGCCAAAAAATGATGATTGTTTCTTCCTAACATTGGAAATTAGCTCTCTTTTTTTGCTTTGACCTCTCTCAGAACCTCTTCATTACTCTTCTTAGCTGTCCATGGTATTCAGCTGTCTTGGTTATGTAATTAGACAGAGGAAAAAAAGATGTTTAAACAAGGGGTTATGTAATTAGACAGAGGAGAAGAAGATGCGTTAAACGGGGTTATATAATCATACAGAGGTGAAGAAGATGCTTAAAGAAGGGGTTAGGTAATCATACAGAGGAGAAGGAGATGCTTAAAGAAGGGGTTATATAATCATACAGAGGAGAAGGAGATGCTTAAAGAAGGGGTCATATAATCATACAGAGGAGATGCTTAAAGAAGGGGTTATATAATCATACAGAGGAGAAGGAGATGCTTAAAGCAGGGGCTATATAATCATACAGAGGAGAAGGAGATGCTAAAGAAGGGGTTATATAATCATACAGAGGGGAAGGAGATGCTTAAAAGAAAGGGTTATATAATCATACAGAGGAGAAGTAGATGCTTAAAGAAGGGGTTATGTAATCATACAGAGGAGAAGAAGATACTTAAAGAAGGGGTTATATAATCATACAGAGGAGAAGAAGATGCTTAAAAGAAGGGATTATGTAATCATACAGAGGAGAAGGAGATGCTTAAAGAAGGGGTTATATAATCATACAGAGGAGAAGGAGATGCTTAAAGAAGGGGTTATATAATCATACAGAGGAGAAGAAGATACTTAAAGAAGGGGTTATATAATCATACAGAGGAGAAGAAGATGCTTAAAGCAGGGGGCTATATAATCATACAGAGGAGAAGAAGATGCTTAAAGAAGGTGTTATGTAATCATACAGAGGAGAAGAAGATACTTAAAGAAGGGGGTTATATAATCATACAGATGTGAAGAAGATGCTTAAAGAAGTGGGCTTGTATTTGGACATGGGAGAGGAAGATGCAATAATAAAGGAGCTTGTACAGAGACAGAGGAGAGGAAGATGCAATAATAAAGGAGCTTGTACAGAGACAGAGGAGAGGAAGATGCAATAATAAAGGAGCTTGTACAGAGACAGAGGAGAGGAAGATGCAATAATAAAGGAGCTTGTACAGAGACAGAGGAGAGGAAGATGCAATAATAAAGGAGCTTGTACAGAGACAGAGGAGAGGAAGATGCAATAATAAAGGAGCTTGTACAGAGACAGAGGAGAGGAAGATGCAATAATAAAGGAGCTTGTACAGAGACAGAGGAGAGGAAGATGCTTAAACAAGGTGTAGAATTGAGGAGCCATCGACACAAGGTGGGGTGGGCGCTTGTATTTGGACATGGAGAGGAAGATGCTTAAACAAGGTGTAGAATTGAGGAGCCATCGACACAAGGTGGGGGTGGGCGCTTGTATTTGGACATGGAGAGGAAGATGCTTAAACAAGGTGTAGAATTGAGGAGCCATCGACACAAGGTGGGGGTGGGCGCTTGTATTTGGACATGGAGAGGAAGATGCTTAAACAAGGTGTAGAATTGAGGAGCCATCGACACAAGGTGGGGGTGGGCGCTTGTATTTGGACATGGAGAGGAAGATGCTTAAACAAGGTGTAGAATTGAGGAGCCATCGACACAAGGTGGGGGTGGGCGCTTGTATTTGGACATGGAGAGGAAGATGCTTAAACAAGGTGTAGAATTGAGGAGCCATCGACACAAGGTGGGGGTGGGCGCTTGTATTTGGACATGGAGAGGAAGATGCTTAAACAAGGTGTAGAATTGAGGAGCCATCGACACAAGGTGGGGGTGGGCGCTTGTATTTGGACATGGAGAGGAAGATGCTTAAACAAGGTGTAGAATTGAGGAGCCATCGACACAAGGTGGGGGTGGGCGCTTGTATTTGGACATGGAGAGGAAGATGCTTAAACAAGGTGTAGAATTGAGGAGCCATCGACACAAGGTGGGGGTGGGCGCTTGTATTTGGACATGGAGAGGAAGATGCTTAAACAAGGTGTAGAATTGAGGAGCCATCGACACAAGGTGGGGGTGGGCGCTTGTATTTGGACATGGAGAGGAAGATGCTTAAACAAGGGGGCTTGTATTCAGATGGACAAGAGTGCACTCAGAGGAGCTTTCATTTAGGCAGAGCAGCTTGCACTGAGATAAAGAGATGCTTTTTGTTCATACAATTTAGACACACAAACAGATAGTTCAAAGGAAAGCACACACAGAAAGATTTAGAACATCTCAACAATTATTGTAAACCAGTCTCTTGTGGAAAAAATGTTCCACAATTAACACCAAACACAGCCAAAAAAAGTGGCAACTTGAGCATCAATCAGACAACAATTAGTCTGCTGCCTTAGTTCATCTTAAGCCCTCTTTATGCCCTCAATTACACAATGATTAATCTGCTAGCTCAGCTCAACTTATGTCCTCTTAATGCCCTCAATTACACAATGATTAATCTGCTAGCTCAGCGCAACTTATGTCCTCTTAATGCCCTCAATTACACAATGATTAATCTGCTAGCTCAGCTCAACTTATGTCCTTCTTTTTTACCCTCATTTACACAATGATTAATCTGCTAGCTCAGCTCAACTTATGTCCTCTTTATGCCCTCAATTACACAATGATTAATCTGCTAGCTCAGCTCAACTTATGTCCTCTTTATGCCCTCAATTACACAATGATTAATCTGCTAGCTCAGCTCAACTTATGTCCTCTTTATGCCCTCAATTACACAATGATTAATCTGCTAGCTCAGCTCAACTTATGTCCTCTTTATGCTCTCAATTACACAATGATTAATCTTCTAGCTCATCTCAACTTATGTCCTCTTTATGCTCTCAATTACACAATGATTAATCTTCTAGCTCAGCTCAACTTATGTCCTCTTTGTGCCCTCAATTACACAATGATTAATCTGCTAGCTCAGCTCAACTTATGTCCTCTTAATGCCCTCAGTTACACAATGATTAATCTGCTAGCTCAGCTCAACTTATGTCCTCTTAATGCCCTCAATTACACAATGATTAATCTGCTAGCTCAGCTCAACTTATGTCCTTCTTTTTTACCCTCATTTACACAATGATTAATCTGCTAGCTCAGCTCAATTTATGTCCTCTTTATGCCCTCAATTACACAATGATTAATCTGCTAGCTCAGCTCAACTTATGTCCTCTTTATGCCCTCAATTACACAATGATTAATCTGCTAGCTCAGCTCAACTTATGTCCTCTTAATGCCCTCAATTACACAATGATTAATCTGCTAGCTCAGCTCAACTTATGTCCTTCTTTTTTACCCTCATTTACACAATGATTAATCTGCTAGCTCAGCTCAACATATGTCCTCTTTGTGCCCTCAATTACACAATGATTAATCTGCCAGCTCAGCTCAACTTATGTCCTTCTTTTTTACCCTCATTTACACAATGATTAATCTTCTAGCTCAGCTCAACTTATGTCCTCTTTATGCCCTCAATTACACAATGATTAATCTGCTAGCTCAGCGCAACTTATGTCCTCTTTATGCCCTCAATTACACAATGATTAATCTGCTAGCTCAGCTCAACTTATGCCCTCTTTATGCCCTCAATTAAAAAATGATTAATCTTCTAGCTCAACTCAACTTATGCCCTCTTTATGCCCTCAATTACACAATGATTAATCTGCTAGCTCAGCTCAACTTATGCCCTCTTTATGCCCTCAATTACAAAATGATTAATCTTCTAGCTCAGCTCAACTTATGCCCTCTTTATGCCCTCAATTACACAATGATTAATCTTCTAGCTCAGCTCAACTTATGCCCTCTTTATGCCCTCAATTACACAATGATTAATCTTCTAGCTCAGCTCAACTTATGTCCTCTTTATGCTCCCAATTACACAATGATTAATCTGCTAGCTCAGCTCAACTTATGGCCTCTGTGTACCCTCAAAGGCCACTAGTAGAGATCTTCACTGTTATCTTTCTTGAGCCAGCTTTTCAAGCCCAACTGAATAAAAGTTGAATAATTCTCTTTCAATCATTCCTAGTTTCTCTTGATCTTCCTCTTGTTCTTCTACCATATGGAGTCTAGAACAAAGCTTCTCCTGGTACATGTGTCTTCTTCTTCTTCTCCGTGTTTCATCCAGACTAGGATTCTGGCCCCTTATGAATTCAGCTGTCTGTTTCAGTGATTCGGTTGCCCCATAAAGATTCTCTTCCATGGTGGTGGGCATGGGTCATATTGACTTCCTCAGGTGTGAGTACTGGGGGGGGGGGGGGCAGTCCTGTAGAACATGTTTTGTTGTCATGTTATCTAGGGTACTGTGGCATTGGCTGGTATTTCTTATTTTGAGTAGATGTAGTTGTAGCTAGTATAGGGCCCCGAAAAATGAATTAAAATCCATAATTGTTCAACCGCCCGTGCCAGTGGAATCATCAGAATTAACATCTCTCTCATTGAAGGATCCAAATAAAGAAAGGCAGCTGCAGTCCCCATCACAGTAGCTACAGCAAACACCAAAAGACATAAGGCCAAGTGGCACTGAAAGTGAACGCAGCAGAACTCTCCTTCATCATAGATATCATTCATCGTAAGCAATAGGAATATCGAAACACAATCCGGATGAAAAACACTGCTCATGGTGCGCACAGAGCACTAATCTCAGTAGCTCCGGCAGCAAGTCGGACTTGGAACATGAAGAAACTGCAACAAAACTTTTCAGACAGGGCATCACTGGTTTTTGCCACCTATCCACCACTCTTAATTCAACTTTAGTGAACAAGTAGTTTCTCATTCTGTTGTGTCTTGTATTAATCAACATCTCTATCTCTGAACCATTTAAGAGAGATATTTTTACATTTGTATTAAATAGTCTTATCTTTGTGCTTATTTATTTTAAAGTTTTTACAGCCCATATTTTATTGATCTGAATAAAAGCTGTTCTTACTTTATTTATTCTCCGCTTAATGTTTCTCTCTACTCCTCCTCCTTTGCCAATAAGGCTGCCCAAATATGTAAAGCGATAACTTCCTCGATTGGCAGTCCTTCAAATACGCTCAAGGACTCTATTATTTCAGTTACATTATTTTCCACTCAACTTCACTCCTCTGTTTCTGTGTTCTTACTCTTTGACTTCAAATCCATAACTTCCATTTTATAACTTTGACGTCATGACTTCAGCTCCATTATTCTGGCTCCCAACATTACAACTATGATAAAAACAACTTCCTATAAAACAATTCCTGTCTGAATCTTTGTACAAGAAAATGGTACAGTCCTAGACTATCTATCTATTGATAGAGGTTGGGGCTAGGGTTAGCGTTGGGGTTGGGGTTGGGGTTAGTTTTAGGATTAGGGTAAGGGTTATTGTTAGGGCTAGGGTTAAGGTTGGGGTTGGGGTTAAGGTTAGGGTTGGGGTTATGGTTAGGGTTAGTAATAAGAACCACGGAATAAAGTGCAATATAACTCAACGGGCATTACTCTTCTGAACTGAAATAATATGTCCCTAAACTAGGACCTTACAAAGAAAATATATTATCAACACTTACCTGCTGGCTGGGGCATAAAAATACTGGGCCACCCCAGTGGTCGATTTGAAGGATCAATAATTGAGTATTCTTGTTCCAGCCCAAACCAGGGAGCAGAGGAAATCACATCTGGTGTTTCCATGGCTTCAGAGCAGCTCTTCCTAAGGTTTCGGGCTTTTCAAAAAAGAAAAGAGTGTTTAAAATTAAAAAGGAAAGTTTATAATATCACCTTTGTAAAGAAGAATACAACAAAAGAAATTAGGGAAAATATAAAATAATCGGTATGTAAAGAAGAATAGAATAAAAAGAAATTAAGGAGAGTATATAATGTGACTTTTGCAAAGAATAATAGAATAAAAGAAATCAAGAAAAGAATAATATAATATGATCTTTGCTAAGAAGAAATCCATCATCATCATCATCGAGAGCCATCTCCACAACAAAGGTTGGCTACCATGGAGCGCCATTCTGCTCTGTCTCTTGCTTTGATGGTGCAGGTTGTCATAGGCTGGTTTGTTCATCTTTTGATGTTACTCGTCCATGTTAGTCTTGGTCTGCCTCTGCCTCTTTTACCTTGTATTTTCCCCTCCAGGATTACTTTTAGTAGGCTGTTGTGTCTTTTAACATGGCCCAAAAATCGCATTTATCTTGCTTGAATTGTGTTTAGTAGTTCTCTTTTCATTTTTAGTTGTTTTAAGACTTCATCGTTTGTTTCGTTCCCTTCCATCGAATTCTACCTATTCTTCCATTTATCCACATTTTAAAGGCTTCAATTCTCTAAGAAGAAATTAATTAAAAAAAAAAAATCTGGGAAAGAATATAATATGATATTTGCAAAGAGGAAATTAATAAAACAAATCAAGGAATGTATATAATATGACATTTGCAAAGAGTAATAGAGTAAAACAAGTCAACGATAGTATAAAATAATACCTTTACAAAGAGGAATAGAATAAAACGAATTAAGAATCAGCTGTTACTACTGCATTCAGGTATGAAGATGTTTTCTTTATTGATTTCGCATTTTTATTCTGCAAAGAGAGCTGCTGGATCAATAACTTGGATAACCGGGAGGATGAAGATTCCAATACCGGTAGGGTCAACAATTATTGGAAGCAACATAGAAACTCAGACCTGAACACTGCGTGGCGACTGCACTAGATAGTTTAGTTTAATTACCGGATTATCCTCATTGCACATCAAACACCTTCTTCTTTTCTTCCTCATTTGCCTTTTAGCGTTGGGGGGAGATATAATTTGCGGTCTTTTACTTCTCTATTGATGTTAATTTTCTTTGCGTTTCTAATGTTTTAGTCAATCCATCTTTTTCGTGGTCGGCCCTTGGGTCTGGTGTTTTCGCAACGTTTATTGAAGGCACATTGTGTTGTGTTTTGGTCTTTCTGCCTTATTCCGTGGCCAAACGGAAGAAAACGGTATTTCGTTATGTATTCTATGGCGAGAATTATTCCTAGTTTTTTTTTCTCACTTCTTCGTTTCTAATCCTATCTATAAAGCTGTTTCCTATTATTCGTGTAACACATTTCAGCTTGGTGGTGGTTATTTTTTGTTGATCTTATTATTCTTACATTTAGGCTCCAGGTCTGGCATTGGTAGCAAACCTTTGCGATGAAGATTGTATTGTAGAGTGCCCGTTTTGCCCCTAGATTATTTCCTTGATGGACAAAAGCGATGATAGCTGTCCGCTGACTTGACAAGCTTTGTTGCATCTTGAGTTTATTTCTGCTGCTTGTGAATTGTCGTTTGTTACTAGACTTCTTAGACATTTAAATTCCTCCATTTGTTTTAGTTGTCTGCCACCCATTATTATGTTAGAGGTAGAGTTCGTTCCCAACCGACGGCTTCCGGTTCACCCAGCCTTTAATGGGTACCACATTTTTTTTTGGGAAAGTAAAGCGGCACGGGCGTAATACCGACCACATTACCCAACAAATCATGTGCCGAGAGTCTGTAAAATGTAGGGTCACTAACAGCATATTCCCTATACGCCATTTGGCGTGACGGGGGTACTTTACTTTTTTTTTACATTGTTATGTTCATGTTCTTTATATCTAAACATATAACAATTGAGTTTAGAAAATTCTGCAGAATAAAACAATAAAGTTAAAGATCTCCACATAATAAAAAGGCAGAACACTTACGAGCAGGTGTCCAGTCATTGGCATATACCTCACAAAGCACCAGCTTGTGATTGCCTTGTCTGAACGGATCATTGTAAATAGCTACAGGCTTGAGAAACCTGTCTTCCACCGGAAAATTGGCAGCAAAACTCCAAGTCGGGATTTCTAATGAGAAAAGGAAAGAAACGTATTTAAACATCAATAACTGGCATGGTCTGGGTATTATATTAGCTAAAGTGGCAGTTAACAATATCCAGCTCTATTTAATGTCTAGATTCATCTCACATTGTTACAGCCATCTATAGTTTTACAAAGGCTTGCCAGTTGGCAAAGTTTTATACGTCTTCAGCTCTGTTTTCTATAGACAGCTGACGTCATTTTACTCACTACTAACTCTGACGCAATGCTAAAAACGTCACAAACTTTGTGTGATTTCTTTTAGCCCGCAGCCCGCAATTAACAACCTACTACAGACGGCGAATCAACTCAGAGGAAGAGGTATGTTTATAGCACTCGGAAAAAATGACAAATAATCAACAACAGAAAAAAAAAAAAACAAAGAACAAATATATATGGTCCGAAGCAGGATCGGACCCGTACTCAGCGGCACAGCGCCTTGCCACGAAAAGCCAAACGCAAGGGAACACTGCCAATTCGGTAGCTTGATGAGTCATCGGGGAACCGTTATGGCAACGTAACTAACCTCTTCCATTTCTGCCCGAAATTTTGGTTAAGTTTAGATCCATTAATTCCTTCATGTTGCTTGTTTATTTCTTTCTCTGTCTACTTGTTCCTCTATATATTTTTTTAACAGATCCCTGTAAAGTAATTTTTGCCAGACTTGAGGAGTATGTTAAATGGCCATACTATATAGATCCCAAATAGTTGTTTTCTAAACAGTACGAATATCACTGGATAGACAGAAGAGTGGCTGGTAGTTATGAAGTACGCCGTCGGCCTCAGGACAAAAAGGACTTGGGTTCACAGCCCACCAGGTAGGAAAAACTATCCTTTTGTTTCCTTTATATGTTACCCTCCCTTGATCTCTTTAGCAGTGATATCCGATGTCTAGCCCTCTCTGATAACAACAACAAACATGAGTTCCCGTGTGCGCTTGCGCACGTCGAAAAGCGTAGGCCAATGCGGAGGTCAACGGTCTCATCCGTAATTAACACTGATGAGGGAGATGCAGTCATCTATACAGACGGATCCATAATACGACACCAAAGGAGTGCATGGGCATTTACAGTACGCTCGGCGGGCAAAATAGTCAAGGAAGACAGTGGTGTATATGTTATGACAACGAGTAGCGTGGCGATCGAGGTGAAGGCAGTGACCAGGGCATTCATCTGGTTAGAGTCACAAGACTACACCCACACCTGTATACTGAGTGATTCGATGAGCATGATAAGAAAAGTGGAGGTGGGCTCTGTACGCATGCAATGGGTAAAGTCACCTTTGTCTACATCAAAGGGCATGCGGGAGTACTGGGAAATGAAAGCGCGGACAGGTTGGCTAGCTGCGCTGTCGTTGAAGACGGTCAATCAATGGATCAGGCGGAAGTCATCAGTACCCTCCGAGATGTGGGAAGGGCACAGAACTTCGACAACCATGAGCCCACGTCACTCCTTCGGCTGATAGAGATGGGAGTCAAGATGGGCACAGCCAGAAACGAGAAACTTAGTGGGCGTGAAAGAAGACTAATCAACCAACATAGAACTGGAGTCATCAGTCTCTGGACAC
The DNA here is from genome assembly GCA_032433765.1 of Megaustenia siamemsis. Lineage (NCBI taxonomy): Eukaryota > Metazoa > Mollusca > Gastropoda > Stylommatophora > Ariophantidae > Megaustenia > Megaustenia siamemsis. The sequence goes on from JAVIAB010000059.1 coordinate 67,638,942, forward strand.
TGCGATAATTGCTGAGGAGGGGATCTGAGTGCGCGCGCGCACACACACACGCATACATACAAGTACGCACGCACACACCACATATCTCTCTCTCTCTCTCTCTCTCTCTCTCTCTCTCTCTCTTGTTATGCCCTCTTTTAAAAATTGTTGTTCTTATAATCAGCTTCACGTCAGCTTTGTATTTTTATGTCTTAACACCCCCCCCCCCCCCGGAGATAGCTGGGAAGGAACACACCAAGGGCCAATCAAGGAACAGATTACGACAAAAAAATGGAGATGGATTGGACACACACTAAGAGAACCTGATGGCAGCTTAGCAAGACAGTCACTTTTATGGGAACCATAAGGGAAGAGAAAGCCTGGAAAGCCCTTCAACACACAGGGGAGAGAAGTCATGAAAACCCTCAAGATCATTAGCCAAGGCTAGAGAGAAGTAGAGACAAAGTCCAACAACAGGGATAAATGGAGAGACCTTCACAGTTGGTATTGAGTTATTTGCAGGTCATCATCATTGCACTCCGAACATGTCCACAGGTGCTCAGATCCCTTTCTCAGCAAGTCCCGCAGTGTCCAGCGACTGACGACTCCAGTTCTGTGTTGGTTGATAAGTCTTCTTACACGCCCACTAAGTTTCTCATTTCTGGCTGTGCCCAACTTAACTCCCATTTCCATCATCCGAAGAAATGACGTGGATCTGTGTTTGTTCAAATCCTGTGCTATTCCCACATCTCGGAGGGCACTGATGATGTCCGCCCGATCCATTGGTTGACCGTCCCCAACAATAGCGCAGCTAGCCAACCTGTATGCTCTTTCATTTCCCCGTACTCCCGCATGTCCAGGGACATAGACAAAGGTGACCTTACGTATTTTTGACTTCTGCAATGACTCTAACCATTGCATGCGTACAGAGACCGCCTCCACTTGTCTTATCATGCTCATCGAATCACTTAGTATACATGCCAGGGTGTAGTCTTGTTACTATCAGTTGAATTCTTCACCGTGGTTTTATTGAAATGCATACGTCACCAGTACACATTCTTTTTTTTCGGGATAGCTTGAGTAACCTTTAACCCTCCTTTGTATTCCTGCATGGTAGTATTTGTTTATAGTCGGAGCTACGGGAGAGGTAGCTTTGCCAGACTAACAATTCTTCTATACTCGAGTTTGAGTCAAGCTGTCAGTGATTGTTCCCAGTAAATAACATGTCCCTGTAGCAAAGCAACAGAAAGAAATAAGTACAATTTCAACACACCAAGTGACATATAGAGAATATGGTGGCAGTGATTTTTCTCTCTCTCTATTGCCCTTTCGAGCCGAAGACGGCACATAGGGCAGAACCACAATCTCAAAAAGGAAGCCAATAGCTCAGTGGTCAGTGAACTGGACTACAAAGGATAAGGGGTAGGGTTCGATCCCAACTGACGCCTTCCGGGTTCACCCAGCCTTAAATGGGTACCAGATTTTTTTCTGGGAAAGTGAAGCGGCACGGGCGTAATACCGACCACATTACCCCAAAAATCATGTGCTGAAGGTCTGTAAAATTTATGGTCACTAACACCATATTCCCTATACGCCACTTGGCGTGACGGGGGTACTTTAATCTTTTTTACAATCTCAAAAACAGAAATCCTGCATGCAAAAATGGCACATATTGCAGACATCACTGCTTCTAAAATCTATGGCTCTGTTTCCATAACAATACTTTTTACATTGACAGCTTGTCAAGTCATCGATCAATCTCCTTAGTCGCCTCTCACGACATGCCTGGAAGGTCACAGTGTCACTATTCTTTACTTCCCTCATAATGAGGCCCGGGTAACACACAGGTAAGTGATTTTTACTAGAGGCAAATTGTTTTTTTTTTTTTTAGATAATTTGGCCAGTGTTACGCAAGTGCCATCTTCATTTCCCAGAAAAATCTGTTCACTTGCAAGACTAGTTGAAACAAGAGGCCATGAAAAGAGATCGAACCGGACTACTTGTTCTCAGTAGACAAGTTCACTAACCACTACGCTACAACGGCTGGGTTTTCTTCATCTTTAGTGATCAGCTACTGCTATGAATTTAGACGTTTAGACCAGCTTGGGTCACGAACA